>CAUYUJ010004113.1:127500-157500 GCA_963575745.1 Prorocentrum cordatum | reverse complement strand
GAGGAAAAACGTTGGTGCGCGGCGCCGAGGCGAGAGCGACATGTCACCCCTTCGCGCGGGGTGCGCACCGCGTCCCATTCCTGCCACGCATTTTGCGACGTGACGACAGCACGACCATGTTGACACGAAAAGCAAAAACTGTGTATTGTCTTTTGCATATTAGAATGGGACGGATTGGATGGGCGGGCGCGGGGTGTGCGCCGCGTCCCGTTCCTGCTATGCATTTTGCGACGTGGACGACAGGACGTCCATGCGACGGTGCCAATGACGGCGACGACTCTAGAAGGATTTGAGCATGCGCTCGCGGCGACGCGCGCGCATGTCGCCCGCGTGGTATTTTTTTGCACAGGATTCGCGGCCAGGGTGCATGACAGAGCATCGCGAGTGCACCGCGCGATGACGTGAAATCGCTGGATTTGAGCGAATTCTTAAAATTCTCATTGTTTTTCTATGATTTCAGCAAGAGAGCCGGGCAGGAAAATTGTAGAGTTTTTGTGAAAAAAAGCATTGGATTTTTGATGTTTTTATGTTGAAATGCTTGCAAACACACGGTGTTCGGTAGGATTCTGACATGAACGCGCGCGTGTGCTCTTTGTGGTATTTTTTGCAATGGATTATCGCCGTGGACGACAGGACACGTCCATGTCGAGAGGGAAAAATAAGAAAAATGATGATTTTGTATTGTTTTTTACATGTTAGGATGGGACCACCCGGATGCGGCCCCTATCGGCCGGCCTGAGGGGGGAGTAGGAGTATATTCTAATAAGGAATAAGGATAAGTATTAAAAAAAAGGAGTCGGAGTAAAGGAGTCAAGCTAGCCAGGACCCGAGCGAGTCAAGCATGGCTGCCCAGTCCCCAACCCGCCTCCCACAACATAATAAGCAAAGCTGCACCAAACCGACTGGGGGGGCCGAAGTCACACCGGCCAGTCCCGGTTTGGTACAGCTGATGCGGCCGCGATGGCGGTTGCCGACGGGAACTGGCGAGCGCGTGTTGAATGCCGCGCGCGCATTGCCAGACGAGTCGAGAATGGCCCGGTGCACCGCAGGAAGCCAGAAGGCCCCAACTTGTATTGTTGTTTTTTATAACGGGGGGGTTTGGATGGGCGGGCGCGGGGTGCGCGCCGCATCCCATTCCTGCTAAGCATTTTGCGACGTGAACGACAGGGCGTCCATGCTGAGAGGAAAAACGTTGGTGCGCGGCGCCGAGGCGAGAGCGACATGTCACCCCTTCGCGCGGGGTTCGCGCCGCGTCCCATTCCTGCCACGCATTTTGCGACGTGACGACAGCACGACCATGTTGACAAGAAAAACAAAAACTGTGTATTGTCTTTTGCGGATTAGAATGGGACGGATTGGATGGGCGGGCGCGGGGTGTGCGCCGCGGGTTTTTTTCCCCCCCCCCACACCCCCCCATTCCTGCCATGCATTTTGCGACGTGGACGACAGGACGTCCATGCGACGGTGCCAATGACGGCGACGACTCTAGAAGGAATTGAGCATGCGCTCGCGGCGACGCGCGCGCATGTCGCCCGCGTGGTATTTTTTGCACAGGATTCGCGGCCTGGGTGCATGACAGAGCATCGCGAGTGCACCGCGCGATGACGTCAAATCGCTGGATTTGACAGAATTCTTAAAATGCCGATGGTTTTCCCATGATTTCAGCAAGAGAGCCCGGGCAGGAAATTTGTAGAATTTTTGTGAAAATATATATATATATATATATATATATATAAAAAAAAATGGTTTTTGATGTTTTTATGTTGAAATGCTTGCAAACACACGGTGTTCGGTAGGATTCTGACATGAACGCGCGCGTGTGCTCTTTGTGGTATTTTTTGCAATGGATTATCGCCGTGGACGACAGGACGTCCATGTCGAGAGGAAAAAAATAAGAAAAATGTTGATTTTGTATTGTTTTTTACAGGTTAGGATGGGACACCCGGATGGGCCCCCTATCTGCCGGCCTGAAGGGGGAGTAGGAGTATATTCTAATAAGGAATAAGGATAGGAGTAGGAGTAGGAGTAGGAGTAGGAGTAGGAGTCAAGCTAGCCAGCTCGAGCGAGTCAAGCATGGCATGCCCAGTCCCACCCGCCCTCCCACAACATAAGAAGCAAAGCTGGCACAACTGGGGGCCGAAGTCACACCGGCCAGCCGGTTTGGTACAGCTGCTGCGGCCGCGATGGCGGTTGCCGACGGGAACTGGCGAGCGCGTGTTGATTGTCGCGCACGCATTGCCAGACGAGTCGAGAATGGCCCGGTACACCGCAGGAAACCAGAGGAGGATGGGACGGATTGGATGGGCGGGCGCGGGGTGTGCGCCGCGTCCCATTCCTGCCATGCATTTTGCGACGTGGACGACAGGACGTCCATGCGACGGTGCCAATGACGGCGACGACTCTAAAAGGATTTGAGCATGCGCTCGCGGCGACGCGCGCGCATGTCGCCCGCGTGGTATTTTTTGCACAGGATTCGCGGCCTGGGTGCATGACAGAGCATCGCGAGTGCACCGCGCGATGACGTGAAATCGCTGGATTTGACCGAATTCTTAAGATTCCTATGGTTTTCCTATGATTTCAGCAAGAGAGCCCGGGCAGGAAATTTGTATGTTTTTATGTTTTGATGTTTTTATGTTGAAATGCTTGCAAACACACGGTGTTCGGTAGGATTCTGACATGAACGCGCGCGTGTGCTCTTGTGGTATTTTTTGCAATGGATTATCGCCGTGGACGACAGGACGTCCATGTCGAGAGGAAAAAATAAGAAAAATGTTGATTTTGTATTGTTTTTTACAGGTTAGGATGGGACCACCCGGATGGGGCCCCTATCTGCCGGCCTGAGGGGGGAGTAGGAGTATATTCTAATAGGAATAAGGATAGTAGTAGTAGGTAGTATATAGTATAGTAGTATAGTCGTAGTAGTAGTAGTAGTAGTAGTAGTAGTAATAGTAGTAGTAGTATAGTAGTAGTAGTAGTAGTATAGTAGTAGTAGTGGTAGGAGTGGTGGTGGTGTGTGGTGGTGTGGTGGTGGTGGTGGTGGTGTGGTGGTGGTGGTAGTAGGAGTAGTCCGTAGTCGTAGTCGTAGTCGTAGTCGTAGTCGTAGTCGTAGTCGTAGTCGTAGTCGTAGTCGTAGTCGTAGTCGTAGTCGTAGTCGTAGTCGTAGTCGTAGTCGTAGTAGCAGCAGTGGTAGTAGTAGTAGTAGTAGTAGTAGTAGTAGTAGTATTATTCACAGAAAGGTAGCAGTAGTAACAGCAGCAGGCAGTAGCAGCGGAAGTTATCACATGGTAGGAACACAAGTTGAAGAGGCGGGCTAACAGAGGCAGCGTCTCCGAGCAGACGCAGTAGCAGCAACGGCAGCAGAGGCATGGTGAATGCGGTGGTGGAGATGATGGCGCTGATACTGTGATGGTGATGGGGGGAGGATCGGAACATGATGTTGCGGGGGCAGAAGTGGACGGGGATACATATTCGGATAATGAAGAGGACAGCAGCGCTGATGTCACCGACTGGGGCCGCACCCGCCACCGCGCCCGCACGCGCAGCTACGATCGCAGCAAGCTGGAGTCTGAGGCATCAGCTACTGCAGACTTCTTCAGGAGTCTTTGTCTTCCTATCTTGTGGAGGGTGTAGGAAGACGAGCTGGACAAATGACCTGATCAGGACTAGAAGCAAGAACAGTAGCAGGGCTGGGGGCAGGAGGACAAAGAGGAGTCGGAGGAGAAACAGGATGTCCAGGGGGAGGCAGATGAGGACGTATGCGGGACGGACCCCACACAGCTCGAAGCTTGATGGATCGTTTCGGGTTTTCATGGACAGTGTACGTACGGTATTCTCTGGGACAGGCTGGAAAAAAAGGACTACTCCAACGGATGACCCCCACATGAAAACTTAATTCTGTATGGGATAGGTACACTATCAGAATGATGCTGCTCCTGCTGACGCTGCTGCTGCTTCTCCTCCACGTCCTCCTCCTCCTCCTCCGCCTTGAGCAGCGTCCATTTCAACCGCGTCCTCCTGACGGCACCGTGGTTGAAATCCCCGCCTCCTCCTTCTCTTTCTCCTCCTCCTCCTTCTCCTTCTCCTAAACCTCCTCCTCTTCCCCCTGCTACCCCCATGAGGACCATTCGGCGCGTGCGGGTTCGTACGGAATACCCCTCAAGGGCATTATCCTCGTCATCCTTCTGCTGCTCCTCCTCCTCCTCATCACCCTCACGTCTCCTCCTCCTGCTCCGCCTCCTCCCTCTTCTCCTCCTCCTCCTCCTCCTCTTCCTCCACCTCCTCCTTGAGCAGCGTCCATTTCAACCACGTCCTCCTAATGGCACTGTGGTTGAAGTCCCCGCCTCCTCCCCCTCCTTCTCCCCCTCTCCTCCTCCTCATCCTCCTCCGCCTCCTCCTCGACCGGCTTTCATTTCAACCACCTCCTCCCGACGCCGCCGTGGTTGAAACCTTCCCGCTCGCTCCTCTTCCTCCTCTTCCTCCTCCTCCTCCTGCTCCTCCTCCTCCTCGTCCTCCTCCTCGTCATCCACCTCCTCCTGGTGCCCCCCCCTCCTCCTCCTCCTCCTCCTCCTCCTCCTCCTCCTCCTCGTCCTCCTCCTCCTCCTCATCCTCACGTCTC
Source organism: Prorocentrum cordatum (assembly GCA_963575745.1). NCBI lineage: Eukaryota > Dinophyceae > Prorocentrales > Prorocentraceae > Prorocentrum > Prorocentrum cordatum. Next base: position 152,885 of record CAUYUJ010004113.1, on the reverse strand, counting down.
CTCCTCTTCCGCATTGAGCAGCGTCCATTTCAACCGCGTCCTCCTGACGGCACCGTGGTTGAAATCCCCGCCTCCTCCTCTTTCTCATCCTCCTCCTCCTCCTCATCCTCCTCCTCTTCCTCCTCCGCGCGAGCAGGCTTGCACGGAATGTCCCTGAGGGTCACTTCGTGCGAGCGGGCTCGCTGGTGCCGATAGCCGTTGGAATTCCAACTTTTAACCGGGACCCCCTAGGGGCCACAGAGGAGGTCCCTTCCGCGCGAGCGGGCTCGCATGGAATGCCCCTGAGGGTCATTCCGTGCGAGCGGGCTCGCTGGTACCGATAGCCGTTGGAATTCCAACTCTTAGGCGGGACCCCCTAGGGGCCACAGGGGAGGTCCCTTCCGCGCGAGCGGGCTCGCTGGTGCCGATAGCCGTTGGAATTTCAACTTTTAGGTGGGACCCCCTAGGGGCCACTGGGGAGGTCCCTTCCGCGCGACCGGGCTCGCATGGAATGCCCCTGAGGGTCATTCCGTTCGAGCGGGCTCGCTGGTGCCGATAGCCGTTGGAATTCCAATTTTTAGGTGGGACCCCCTTAGGGGCCACAGGGGAGGTCCCTTTCCGCGCGAGCGGGCTCGCATGGAATGCCCCTGAGGGTCATTCCGTTCGAGCGGGCTCGCTGGTGCCGATAGCCGGAATTCCAACTTTTAGGTGGGACCCCCTAAGGGCCACAGGGAGGTCCCTTCCGCGCGAGCGGGCTCGCATGGAATGCCCCTGAGGGTCATTCCGTGCGAGCGGGCTCGCTGGTGCCGATAGCCGTTGGAATTCTACTTTTAAGGTGGGACCCCCTAGAGGGCCACAGGGGAGGTCCCTTCCGCGCGACCGGGCTCGCATGGAATGCCCCTGAGGGTCATTCCGTTCGAGCGGGCTCGCTGGTGCCGATAGCCGTTGGAATTCTATTTGTAAGGTGGGACCCCCTAGGGGCCACAGGGGAGGTCCCTTCCGCGCGAGCGGGCTCGCATGGAATGCCCCTGAGGGTCATTCCGTGCGAGCGGGCTCGCTGGTGCCGATAGCCGTTGGAATTCCAACTTTTAATCAGGACCCCCTAGGGGCCACAGAGGAGGTCCCTTCCGCGCGAACGGGCTCGCATGGAATGCCCCTGAGGGTCATTCCGTGCGAGCGGGCTCGCTGATGCCGGTAGCCGTTGGAATTTCATCTTTTAGGCGGGACCCCCTAGGGGCCACAGGGGAGGTCCCTTCCGCGCGAGCGGGCTCGCATGGAATGCCCGAGGATGATGATGCTGATGACGATGATGATGATGATGATGATGATGATGACGAGTGATGATGATGATGATGATGATGATGATGATGATGATGATGATGATGATGATGATGATGATGATGATGATGATGATGATGATGATGATGATGATGATGATGATGATGATGATGATGATGATGATGATGATGATGTGTGTGTTTGTATGTGTGTGTGTGTGTGTGACTGGGTATGTAGTGGGTGTGTTTGGCCCGCGGGCGTCCAGAGAAAACAATAACCCCACTTAGGATGTGGGGAATAATCATTACATGTTCTTGGCGCGAGCCGTATCCCCACCAGCCCGTCCAGAAACGTTGTCAAGAGGAGTTCCCCTAATGAGGGCAGGGTCGCATCATGGATCTAATGCTGATGTGTGAATGTAGGGCCTTTCGAATGAGGATGATGATGAGGGAGGAGGTATACGAGGATGAGGAGGAAACTGAGGACAAGGACTGATGATGATGAGGATGATGATGATGATGCTGATGATGATGATGATGGTGGTGGTGGTGGTAATGATGATGACGATGATTATGAGGTGGAGGAGGAGGACAAGGGCGAGCACAAGGACGAGGAATTTGACGGAACACGCCCACACCCAACTTCAGGTGAACCCTTGAGTTGGATGATGAGGATGATTAGGAGGACGGTGAGGAGGATGGTCATGAGGATGAATAGGAGGATGAATCGAATGAGTTGCAAGAGGGTGAGGTGAGAGGAAGAGGAGGAGTAGCAGGAGGACTGAAATAGACGATGTTGATGATGCTTATGATGATGATGCTGATGATGATGATAAGGATGATGCTACTGATGATGACGATGATTCTGATAATGAGGATGATGAGGATGATGAGGATGAGGATCAGGAGGATGGGGGTGAGGATGATGATGATGATGCTGATGCTGATACTGATTAGGATCATGATGGTGATGGTGATGGTCATGGTGATGATGAGGACGATGATGATTATGATGATACTGTTGCTGAGGATGATGATGCTGAGGATACTGATGATGCTGATGATGAGGATGATATTGCGTATGATGATGATTATGATGATGATGCTGCTGCTGACGATGATGAGGATGTATACGACATGAGGATTGTGATGATGATTATGATGGTGGTGATGCTGATGCTGATGATGATGCTGATGATGGTGATGATGATGGTGATGATGATGGTGGTGGTTGTGGTGATGAAGATCGTATTTATGGTGATGATGCTGATGATGCTGATTCTGATTATGATTTTGATTACGATTATGAGTATGATTATGATTCTGATGATGATTCTGATTTTGATGATGGTGATTATGATGGTGATTATGATGGTGAGTGCTGATGATGATGATGATGATGATGTTGATGAGTCTGATGATGAACATGATTATTCTGATGATGATTATGATGATGATTCTGATGATTATGATGATGATTCTTATTAGATCTGATTGTGATGATTCTGATTCTGATGATGAGTGATGACGATTATGCTGATGATGATGGTGATTATGATGATGCTGATTTTGATTTTTATGTTGATTCTGATTCTGATGATGATGATGGTGGTGAAGGTGGTGGTGGTGGTGATGATGATGTTGATGACGATGATGATGATTATGATGATGATGATGATGATGATGATGATGATGATGATGATGATGAGGAGTGGGGTGAGGATGAGGATCAGGATGACGATGAGGATGAGGACGATGGTGATGACGATGATGATGATGATGGTGACGATGATGATGATGCTGCTGATGATGATGGTGGTAATGATGATGATGATGATGATGATGATGATGATGATGATGATGATGATGATGATGATGATGATGCTGACGATGCTGCTGCTGATGATAATGATTATCATGTTGATGATGATGGTGATGATGATGCTGATGATGCTGCTGCTGCTGCTTCTGCTCAGGATGATGATGAGGAGGAGGATGAGGATGAGGATGAGCATGAGGATGAGGATGATGATGATGATGATGATGATGATGAGGAGGAGGAGGAGGAGGAGGAGGAGGAGGAGGAGGAGGAGGAGGAGGAGGAGGAGGATGGGAGAGGAAGAAAGCGACGACGAGAACGACGATGATGACGGCGACGACGACGACGGCTACGACAGGAATGTTGCTTCGCGGGTTTTTTCCTGAAAGGGCTGAAGCCCAGGGTTCTCTTTCAGTGTGTTTACCTGCGGTTTTGACTTGAAGGAGGCCGGTGGATTTCTGCCCGAGAAGCAACGAGGTAAAGTCCAATTCGGCGTAAAAAAATGCGTTTCGCGCGTGCCCGCTCTAAGAAAGTCGACCCCCCACCTCGGATCCTCGATCAATAACAGGGTCCGCAGACCACCGTTTTCCTTTGTAAAAAAAGGGTGCGGGCATTTTGATTAGAATCATAGGAAAAGAACCGAGGTCTGGAGCCCCGACTGCGACGCAGAAAAGCGACCCGCGCGCAGGAATTCCGAGGATGTCTCGCGCGTGCCGCGTCCCGCGCGCAGGAATGTCGGGGATGTCTCGACTAATTCGCTTGTTTTTCCAGGGTTTCCTTGGATTTTGACAGGATGTCTCGAGCGAAACGTTTGTTTTTCCTGGAAAGGGCGCAGGCCCAGGGTTCTCTTTTAGTAGGTTTACCCCCGGATCTGACGGGAAGAGGGCCGGCGGAGTTCTTTTGCGATAAATAACGATTGGGAAGAGGGCCGGCGAATTAAAATTTGAGGACGTCTCGAGCGAAACGCTTGTTTCCAGAATTTGTTGAGGATGTCTCGAGCGAAACGGTTGTTTTGTGTTATATATTGTCCTCTCCTGGGGACCAGAATTTAGAGGATCTCTCAAGTGAAATGCTTGTTTTCACGTGCCCAGGTCTTGAAGATGTCTCGAGCGAGACGCTTGGTTTCACGCCTCCGGGTTGCCCAGACAGATGTCTAGCATGAGGATTTGTTGAGGATGTCTCGAACCAGACGCTTGTTTTCACGTTTCCAGGTCGCCCAGGCGGATGTCTAGCATGAGCATTTGTTGAGGATGTCTCGAGCGAGACGCTTATTGGCACGTGTCCAGGTTGCCCAGGCGGATGTCTAGCATGAGCATTTGTTGAGGATGTCCGAGCGAGACGCTTATTGGCACGTGTCCAGGTTGCCCAGGCGGATGTCTAGCATGAGGATGTGCTGACAACGTCTTGAGCGAAACGCGTGTTTTCACGTGTCCAGGTCGCCCAGGCACAGCACAGCCCTCGGCACGGTACATCAATATCTATACCCTTAGCATTGCAGCCTGGCATGTTGCCTGGCACGTTCCGCGGAGCGTCCCGTGGCGCGTCCCCCTGGCACGTCGCGCGGTGCACGTCCATTGGCACGTTCCGTAGCGCGTCCCCTTGGCACGTCCAGCGGTGCGTGCCCATGGCACGTCCCCTGGCACGTCGCCTGGCGCGTCCCTTGGGACGTTCCGCGGCGCGTCCTCTTGGCATGTTCCCTTTGTCGATTAGTTCTGGGGCAGAGATCAGTTCGGTGAGGACTCGGATGCCAGGGAGGACTCGATCCACAACGCTATATAGAGCACACTCGCGGCATGGCACATCGCAGTTCAGCACGGCCCAGCACAGCACAGCCGTCGGCACGGTACATCAAGATCGATACACTCAACTATGCACATTGGCACGTTCCTTGGCGCGTTCCGTGGCGAGTCCACCTGGCACGTCGCGCGGCGCGTCCCCTGGCACGTCCCTCGGCACGTCCATTGGCACGTTCCGTAGCGCGTCCCCTTGGCACGTCCCGCGGTGTGTCCCCGTGGCACGTCCCCTGGCACGTCGCCTGGCGCGTCCCTCGGGACGTTCGGCGGCGCGTCCTCCTGGCATGTTCCCTCTGTCGATTAGTTCTGGGGCAGCTACCATCTGCACAGGCAGCTCGAGCTTACGCTCCAGATCAGTTCGGTGAGGACTCGGATGCCAGGGAGGACTTGATCCACAACGCTACATAGAGCACAATCGCGGCATGGCACATCGCAGTTCAGCACGGCGTAGCACAGCACAGCCCTCGGCACAGTGCATCATCATTGATACATTCAGCATTGCATGTGCCCGTCGCCCAATCAGGTGTCTTTGAAATGTTGCAATGCCTTACATTTCTACATTCCTCTCTGGGTTCGTGGGTCGATCATGTTCATAATTTGTTGAGGATGTCTCGAGCGAAACGATGGTTTTGCAACATTGGGGAATGTCTCGAGCGGGGGCCTCGTGGGGGGCCAGAATTCAGAGGATGTCTCAGGCGAAATGCTTGTTTTCACGTCCCGCTCGCAGGAATTCAGAGGATGTCTCGCGCGTGCCGCGTCCCGCGCGCAGGAATTTCGAGGATGTCTAGACTAATTCGTTTGTTTTTCCTTGGAAGGGCATAGGCCCAGGGTTCTCTTTTAGATGGTTTACCGCGGTTTTGATTTGAGGTGGGCCGGCGAATTTCTTTTGCGATAAATATCGAGGTCGATTTGGGCCGGCGAATTAGAATTTGAGGATGTCTCGAGCGAAACGCTTGTTTTTCAGAATTTGTTGAGGATGTCTCGAGCGAAACGGTTGTTTTGTGTTATATATTGTCCTCTCCTGGGGACCTGAATTCAGCTGATCTCTCGAGTGAAATGCTTGTTTCCACGTGCCCATTTCTTATGGATGTCTCGAGCGAGACGCTTGGTTTCACGCCTCCGGGTTGCCCAGACAGATGTCTGGCATGAGGATTTGTTGAGGATGTCTCGAACCAGACGCTTGTTTTCACGTTTCCAGGTCGCCCAGGCGGATGTCTAGCATGAGCATTTGTTGAGGATGTCCGAGCGAGACGCTTATTGGCACGTGTCCAGGTTGCCCAGGCGGATGTCTAGCATGAGGATGTGCTGACAACGTCTTGAGCGAAACGCGTGTTTTCACGTGTCCAGGTCGCCCAGGCACAGCACAGCCCTCGGCGCAGTATATCAATATCGATACCCTTAGCATTGCAGCATGGCATGTTGCCTGGCACGTTCCGCGGAGCGTCCTGTGGCGAGTCCCCCTGGCACGTCGCGCGGTGCACGTCCATTGGCACGTTCCGTAGCGCGTCCCCTTGGCACGTCCCGTGGTGCGTGCCCATGGCACGTCCCCTGGCACGTCCCCTGGCACGTCGCCTGGCGCGTCCCTGCGGACGTTCCGCGGCGCGTCCTCCTGGCATGTCCCCTCTGTCGATTAGGTCTGGGGCAGCTACCATGTGCTGAATCGCGGCATGGCACATCGCAGTTCAGCACTGCCCAGCACAGCACAGCTGTCGGCACGGTACATCAAGATCGATACACTCAACATTGCAACTTGGCACGTTCAGTGGGGCGTTCCTTGGCGAGTCCCCTTGGCACGTCGCGTGGCGCGTCCCCTGGCACATCCCGTGGCACATCCATTGGCACGTTCCGTAGCGCGTCCCCTTGGCACGTCCCGCGGTGTGTCCCCATGGCACGTCCCCTGGCACGTCGCCTGGCGCGTCCCTTGGGACGTTTCGCGGCGCGTCCTCCTGGCATGTTCCCCTGCCAATTAGCTCTGGGCAGCTACTATGTGTTCAGGCAGCTCGAGCTTAAGATCCAGATCAGTTCGGTCAGGACTCGGATGCCAGGGAGGACTCTCTCCACAACGCTATGTAGAGCACAATCGCGGCATGGCACATCGCAGTTCAGCACGGCGTAGCATCGCGCAGTCCTCGGCACAGTACTTCAAGATCGATACATTCAGCATTGCATTTGCCCGTCGTCCAATCAGGTGTCTTTGACACGTTGCCATGCCTTACATTTCTTTTTCCTTTCCGGGTTCGTGGGTCGATCATGTTTCAGGATTTCCTTGGATTTTGGCAGGACGTTTCGAGCGAAACTTTTGTTTTTCATAATTTGATGAAGATGTCTCGAGCGAAACGCTGGTTTTGCAAAATTGGAGGATGTCTCGAGCAGGGGCCTCGTGGGGGGCCAGAATTCAGCGGATGTCTCAGGCGAAATGCTTGTTTTCACGTCCCGCTCGCAGGAATTCCGGGGATGTCTAGCGCGTGCCGCGTCCCGCGCGCAGGCACTTCGAGGATGTCTAGACTAATTCGCTTGTTTTTCCAGGATTTCCTTGGATTTTGATATGACAGCTCGAGCGAAACGCTTGTCCCCAGCACGTTCCGTAGCGCGTCCCCTTGGCACGTCCCGCGGTGCGTCCCCATGGCACGTCGCTTGGCACGTCGCTTGGCGCGTTCCTTGAGACGTTCCGCGGCGCGTCCTCCTGGCATGTTCCCCAGCCAATTAGCTCTGGACAGCTACTATGTTTTCAGGCAGCTCGAGCTTAAGATCCAGATCAGTTCGGTCAGGACTCGGATGCAAAGGAGGACTCGATCCACGAGGCTATAGAGCACAATCGCGGCATGGCACATCGCAATTCAGCACGGCGCAGCACAGCACAGACTTCGGCACGGTACATCAAGATCGATACACTCAGCATTGCAACTTGGCACGTTCATTGGCACGTTCCGTGGGGCGTCCCTTGGCGAGTCCCCCTGGCACGTCGCGTGGCGCGTCCCCTGGCACATCCATTGGCACGTTCCGTACCGCGTCCCCTTGGCACGTCCCGCGGTGCGACCCCATGGCACGTCCCCTGGCACGTCGCCTGGCGCGTCCCTTCGGACGTTCCGCGGCGCGTCCTCCTGGCATGTTCCCCTGTCAATGAGCTCTTGGGCAGCTACTATGTGTTCAGGCAGCTCGAGCTTAAGATCCAGATCAGTTCGGTCAGGACTCGGATGCAAAGGAGGACTCGATCCACGAGGCTATAGAGCACAATCGCGACATGGCACATCGCAATTCAGCACGGCGCAGCACAGCACAGACTTCGGCACGGTACATCAAGTTGATACACTCAGCATTGCAACTTGGCACGTTGTTCCTTGGCACGTTTCGAGGGACGTCCCTTGTCGAGTCCCCTTGGCACGTCGGGTGGCGCGTCCCCTGGCACATCCCGTGGCACATCCATTGGCACGTTCCGTAGCGCGTCCCCTTGGCACGTCCCGCGGTGCGACCCCATGGCACGTCCCCTGGCACGTCGCCTGGCGCGTCCCTTGGGACGTTTCGCGGCGCGTCCTCCTGGCATGTTCCCCTGCCAATTAGCTCTGGGCAGCTACTATGTGTTCAGGCAGCTCGAGCTTAAGATCCAGATCAGTTCGGTCAGGACTCGGATGCAAAGGAGGACTCGATCCACGAGGCTATAGAGCACAATCGCGACATGGCACATCGCAGTTCAGCACGGTGCAGTACAGCACAGCCCTCGGCACAGTACTTCAAGATCGATACATTCAGCATTGCATTTGCCCGTCACCCAATCAGGTGTCTTTGAAAACGTTGCCATGCGTTACAGTTCTATATTCCTTTCCGGGTTCGTGGGTCGATCATTTTTTGCATGGTTTTTGCAGGGTCCTTCTCAAGGATAGCGTAACAGAGGTTTCGTAGACAGTTCTCCCAGAGGTCTCCTCTTTGGAAAAGAGGTCTCTGGGAGGTCTCCCCTGGTCCTCTGGGAGGCCTCCCATGAGGCCTCCTCTCCAGAGCAGGAGGCTTCCGAGAAGCCTCCCCTGGTCCTCCCAGAGACCTCCCGGGAGACCTCCCACAGGACCAGGGGAGACCTTCCAGAGGCCTCCCCTGGCCCTCCTGGGAGCTCTCTGGCCAGAGACCCCTCGGAGGACCCGGGCACACCTCCCAGAGGCTCCCTCCCCTGGAGGAGGAGGCCTCCCGGGAGACCTCCCAGAGGACGGGAGGGACCTCCCCGAGGCCTGCCCTGTTCCCGTGGGAGGTCTCGCCTCCTCGAGGTCTCCTCCGCGTCTTCCAAAGACCTCCCGGAAGAGCTCCCTGCAGCCCTCGGGGAGGCCTCGGCGGACTCTCCCCCCGGGACCAGCGCAGGAGACCTCTGGGAGGGCCAGGGGGAGAGCTGCGGGAGCCCTCCCGTGGTCCTCCGGGAGGTCTCCCGCTCCCGGAGACGCCCGGAGATTCCCGGAGACTTCTGGAGACTCCCGGATGATGAGGAGGAGGAGGAGGAGGAAGAGGAGGAGGAGGAGGAGGAGGAGGAGGAGGAGGAGGAGGAGGAGGAGGACGAGGAACAGCAAGTCCGGCCAACGGAGCCAGCACACGAACCAGCGATCGGGGACCAGGTGAACGGCCTTCTCTCGTTTGAGGACTGGGATGTGCGGAACATCGGGCCCCTGTGGCCTTGGGCTTGTGGGAGCACGAGCGGTGATTGGCGAGCAGGTAGCGGGCGCGAGGGGGCCAGCGACTGGGGGCCCAGAGGCCAGGCCAACGGGCCCGTCGCGCTTGAGAGATCAGGCAAAATTCTGAGAGACCTGATGGGCCTATTCTCCACCACCCCCACCCACCACCATATGTTGGAGGGCGAGGCGGTCCTCCTCCTCCTCCTCCTCCTCGTCCTCCTCCTCGTCGTCCTCCTCCTTCCCCCCCTCCAACTTATGGTGGTGGTGGTGGGAGACAGGCCCATCAAGACCCTTCGTGAAGGAAACCATAGCTCTGCGGGGGGCCCCTGAGCAGTCCGGCCCAATTTCGCCTGAGACGGGCGGCGTCTGGGCTGGTATCCTCGCGCGCCCCGTCGAGGATCGGGCGGGGCAGCTGCGCAGCTCCACGGGATAGTGCCTTTGCGCACCAGTCAGAGTGCGCTTTATTGTCACGCCCGACCCGACCCGATCCGCCTCTTTCGGGCACGCCCGGCCCGACCCGGACCGCAGGTTAGGGCTCTCGCGTGCCAGCTGTCGACCGCGCACTATACTTGAATGTCCCGCCCGCCCGACCCGACTTGTTAACAGGGGTCCGCTAGCCCAGACTGGCCCGCCCGCTAGGTTTTTCGGTTGCCGGCTCGAGAGGTCATTATGCTTTAATGCCCCACCCGCCCGGTCGGAGCGCTGCCCGTTAGGATCCGACCCGACCTTCTCGCTAAGGTCTCGCGTGCAAGCTCGAACGCGCATCATACTTTGATGTTCCGCCCGCCCGACCCCACCTGACCGTTAGTGTCCGCCCGCCCGATCAGACCCGCTAGCTAGGGCTCCATCGTGCTGGCTCGACTACGCATCTTAGTTAATGTTCCGCCCGCCCGACCCGACCCGCCCGGGAGGGTCAGCCTCCCCGCCCCGACCCTTCCATTATAGGGCTCTCGCGTGCCAGCTCGATTACGCATCCTGATGTCCCACCCGCCCAACCCGAGGGTCCGCCAACCCGATCCAACGCAGCCCGCCCATTAGGGCCCTCGATCGTCAGTTCGATGACGCATCATACTTCGGTGGCCCGCCTGCCCGACCCGACCCGCCTGCGAGGGTCCGCCCGCCCGCCCGTGCCCGCCCGCTAGAGTTCCCGCGTGCCTGTTCGATTACACATCATGCGTTCGTGTTCCGCTCGCCCCACCCGACCAGACGTGGTGCTTGCTCGCCATGCAACAGCTGTCCGTTAGGGTTCACGCGTGCCATTTCATTCGGCATCGCCTCTTCACGTCCCGCGACTGCCTGAAACGGCCCGCGCGTCCTTGGGCGAAAAGACGCCGCAAGGCCTAAAACAAAAGAGGCCGAGATACGCAGAGGCTCCGCTGATGTTTTCTATTTTTCCCCGAAAGGGCATAAACCCAGGGTTCTTTTTTCCCAACCATCCTGTGGTGTTGGGTCCTCGTTTTGAAGAGACAGCGCCCCGCGTCCACTCCTCCCGCTGCCCCCCCCTCCTCCCTCCTCCCCCTCCTTGCCTCTGCTCTCGGCACACCTCTCACGCGTTTCGTAGCCCCATAGGGAACTCCACCGAAGGCCCCAGTGGGGGTGTCCACATGCGGTTCCCCCACCCAGGGCAGCGTTTCGTAGCCCCAGAGGGAGCTCCACCGAAGGCCCCAGTGGGGGTGTCCACATGCGGTTCCCCCACCCAGGGCAGCGTTTCGTAGCCCCAAGGGAGCTCCACCGAAGGCCCCAGTGGGGGTGTCCACATGCGGTTCCCCCACCCAGGGCAGCGTTTCGTAGCCCCATAGGGAACTCCACCGAAGGCCCCAGTGGGGGTGTCCACATGCGGTTCCCCACCCAGGGCAGCGTTTCGTAGCCCCATAGGGAGCTCCACCGAAGGCCCCAGTGGGGGTGTCCACATGCGGTTCCCCCACCCAGGGCAGCGTTTCGTAGCCCCAGAGGGAACTCCACCGAAGGCCCCAGTGGGGGTGTCCGCATGCGGTTCCCCCACCCAGGGCAGCGTTTCGTGGCCCCATAGGGAGCTCCACCGAAGGCCCCAGTGGGGGTGTCCACATGCGGTTCCCCCACCCAGGGCAGCGTTTCGTAGCCCCATAGGGAGCTCCACCGAAGGCCCCAGTGGGGGTGTCCACATGCGGTTCCCCCACCCAGGGCAGCGTTTCGTGGCCCCATAGGGAGCTCCACCGAAGGCCCCAGTGGGGGTGTCCACATGCGGTTCCCCCACCCAGGGCAGCGTTTCGTAGCCCCATAGGGAGCTCCACCCCCACATGCGGGCAGTTCGTCCACATGCGGTTCCCCCACCCAGGGCAGCGTTTTCGTAAGGGAGCTCCACCGAAGGCCCCAGTGGGGGTGTCCACATGCGGTTCCCCCACCCAGGGCAGCGTTTCGTAGGGCTCCACCGAAGGCCCCAGTGGGGGTTCCGCATGCGGTTCCCCCACCCAGGGCAGCGTTTCGTGGCCCCATAGGGAGCTCCACCGAAGGCCCCGTCCACATGGCCCAGGGCATAGCCCCAGGAGCTCCACCGAAGGCCCCAGTGGGGGTGTTCGCATGCGGTTCCCCCACCCAGGGCAGCGTTTCGTGGCCCCATAGGGAGCTCCACCGAAGGCCCCAGTGGGGGTGTTCGCATGCGGTTCCCCCACCCAGGGCAGCGTTTCGTAGCCCCATAGGGAGCTCCACCGAAGGCCCCAGTGGGGGTGTCCACATGCGGTTCCCCCACCCAGGGCAGCGTTTCGTGGCCCCATAGGGAGCTCCACCGAAGGCCCCAGTGGGGGTGTCCACATGCGGTTCCCCCACCCAGGGCAGCGTTTCGTAGCCCCATAGGGAGCTCCACCGAAGGCCCCAGTGGGGGTGTCCACATGCGGTTCCCCCACCCAGGGCAGCGTTTCGTAGCCCCAGAGGGAGCTCCACCGAAGGCCCCAGTGGGGGTGTCCACATGCGGTTCCCCCACCCAGGGCAGCGTTTCGTAGCCCCAGAGGGAGCTCCACCGAAGGCCCCAGTGGGGGTGTCCACATGCGGTTCCCCCACCCAGGGCAGCGTTTCGTAGCCCCAGAGGGAGCTCCACCGAAGGCCCCAGTGGGGGTGTCCACATGCGGTTCCCCCACCCAGGGCAGCGTTTCGTAGCCCCAGAGGGAGCTCCACCGAAGGCCCCAGTGGGGGTGTCCACATGCGGTTCCCCCACCCAGGGCAGCGTTTCGTAGCCCCATAGGGAGCTCCACCGAAGGCCCCAGTGGGGGTGTCCACATGCGGTTCCCCCACCCAGGGCAGCGTTTCGTAGCCCCATAGGGAGCTCCACCGAAGGCCCCAGTGGGGGTGTCCACATGCGGTTCCCCCACCCAGGGCAGCGTTTCGTAGCCCCATAGGGAGCTCCACCGAAGGCCCCAGTGGGGGTGTCCACATGCGGTTCCCCCACCCAGGGCAGCGTTTCGTAGCCCCATAGGGAGCTCCACCGTAGGCCCCAGTGGGGGTGCCCTCATGCGGTTCCCCCACCCAGGGCAGCGTTTCGTAGCCCCAGAGGGAGCTCCACCGTAGGCCCCAGTGGGGCTGCCTGCATGCGGTTCCCCCACCCAGGGCAGCGTTTCGTAGCCCCATAGGGAGCTCCACCGAAGGCCCCAGTGGGGGTGTTCGCATGCGTCTCCACTACCCAGAGGTAGCGCCGCCGAAAACGATATTCACACTTGCGGTATTCACAGTTGCATATGGTTGGGTCCTTCGCCAGGCTAATTAGTTGGTTTACCTCCTGGTTTGACTCGAGGTGGGCCGGCGAATTTCTTTTGCGATAAATATCGAGGTCGAGGTGGGCCGGCGACTTAAAAATTTGAGGATGTCCTTAGCGAAACGCTGGTTTTTGAAATCGCGATCGATAAATCACAGGGTGCGGGACACGTTTTGGTCAGGGGCATGGATTACGCAATGCCTATAAATTGGCCCCATCCAGGCGTACGTATCTGTGTGTTTTTACGTATGTTCCTATAGATGGGCCCTCTCGTTTCCTATAGACTGGCCCTCTCCATGGGCACGAAAACGTATGTTTTTACGTCTATTCCTATAGAATTGCCCTCTCCAGGAATACGTGTGTTCCCATACATTGGCCCCATCCAGGGGCACGCCTGCGTGGGTTTTTACGTATGTTCCTATAGATGGGCTCTCTCATTACCTATAGATTGGCATTCTTCAGGGGCACGGATTCGTGTGTTCTTATTTCTATTTCTATAGATTGGCTCTCTCCAGGATTACGTGTGTTTCCATAGATTGGCCTTCTCCAGGGGCACGCATCCGTGTGTTTTAACGTGTATCATAATTTGTTGAGGATATATCGAATGAAGCGCTGGTTTTGCAACATCGGGGGATGTCTCGAGCGGGGGCCTCGTGGGGGGCCAGAATTCAGAGGATGTCTCAGGCGAAATGCTTGTTTTCACGTCCCGCTCGCAAGAATTCCGAGGATGTCTCGCGCGTGCCGCGTCCCGCGCGCAGAAATTTTCGAGGACGTCTCGATTAATTCGTTTGTTTTTCCAGGATTTCCTTGGATTTTGACAGGATGTCTCGAGCGAAACGCTTGTCCCCAGCACCTTCCGTAGCGCGTCCCCTTGGCACGTCCCGCGGTGCGTCCCCATGGCACGTCCCCTGGCACGTCGCTTGGCGCGTCCCTTGAGACGTTCCGCGGCGCGTCCTCTAAGTAGCTCTGGGGCAGCTACTATGTGTTCAGGCAGCTCGAGCTTAAGATCCAGATCAGTTCGGTCAGGACTTGGATGCAACGGAAGACTCGATAAACGACGCTATAGAGCACAATCGCGGCATGGCACATCGCAATTCAGCACGGCGCAGCACAGCACAGACTTCGGCACGGTACATCAAGTTTATACATTCAGCACTGCAACTTGGCACGTTCCTTGGCACGTTCCGTAGGGCGTCCCTTGGCGAGTCCCCCTGGCACGTCGCGTGGCGCGTCGCCTGGCGCGTCCTTTGGCACTTTCCGTAGCGTGTCCCCTTGGCACGTCCCGCGGTGCGACCCCATGGCACGTCCCCTGGCACGTCGCCTGGCGCGTCCTTTGGAACGTTTCGCGGCGCGTCCTCCTTGCATGTTCCCCTTTCAATTAGCTCTGGGGCAGCTACTATGTGTTCAGGCAGCTCGAGCTTAACATCCAAATCAGTTCGGTCAGGACTCGGATGCAAAGGAGGTCTCGATCTACGACGCTATAGAGCACAATCGCGGCATGGCACATCGCAGTTCAGCACGGCGCAGCACAGCACAGCCCACGGCAGGGTACATCAAGATCGATACACTCAGCATTGCACTTGCCCGTCACGCAATCAGGTGTCTTTGAAAACGTTGCCATGCGTTACAGTTCTATATTCCTTTCCGGGTTCGTGGGCCGATCATGTTTCTTTGCGGGGGGGTGGCGTAGCATTTCCAACATGTTTCCCACAGCGACGGGGCTGGGCCGAGAGAGGCTGCCCTTCATGCCTCGGCGCGGCTGTTCGTCTCTGCCCTGCTCGTCCTCGTCTCCCCCCTCGTGACTATCTGCTGCTGATCCTCCTCCTTCCTTCTCCTCCTCCTCCTCCTCCTCCTCCTCCTTCCTGTCCTCCTGCCCATCGCCGTGAGAAGAAGGAGGTGGACCAGGTACGGAGGAGGAGGAGGAGGAGGAGGAGGAGGAGGAAAAGGCGGGCGAGAATGACGAGACGAGGTATAGGAGGACGAGGAGCAGGACAAGGAGCAGGACAAGGAGGTGGAGGAAGGGGAAAACGGAAAAAGAGGAGGAGGAGGTGGAAAGGGGGGAGGAGGTGGAGGAGGAGGTGCCCAGGGCGACAGGACAGGATGAGGATGAGGATGAGGATGGGGATAGGGATGGGGAGGACGAGGAGGAGGAGGAGGAGGAGGAGGAGGAAGAGGAGGAGGAGGAGGCATAGGAGGAGGAGGAGGAGGAGGAGGAGGAGGAGGAGGAGGAGGAGGAGGAGGAGGAGGAGGAGGAGGAGGAGGAGGAGGCATAGGAAACATAACGATGGAGAAGGATGAAGAGGAAGAGGAAAGGAGGAGGAGGAGGAGGAGGACCACGACCCATCAACGATGCGGGAATAAACCCTCCCTCCAAGCTCCCTCTTCATAGGCACCTACACGGATTCATTCCCAGTGAAGGAGGTGCCCCGTTTGGAGACAACTGTTTGAAGATCTTGCGCCATTCTCGGGGCCTCACGCCACGAATCAAACTGCATGTAGCGTCTTAACGATCTCGAATCGCGCCAGAACGCAATTCCTGGGACTTCGACACCGCGACTCAGTGCAATTGTTGCGGCCTGACAGTCCTGAATCGCCCCAAAACGCAATTTCGGGTACCTTAACCATGGGAATCTGGGAACCTCTGACAATTCTTTAAGCCGACGCCCTAATTCCTTGCAATTCTTATAAGTTTTTCCCAGAGGGCGCGGGCCCAGGGTTCTCTTTGATTTTTGTAAATAGTCCCTGGTGCCATGACTGAGGTGGGCCGGCGGATCCTTTTCCTCATAATTATAGAGGTCGAGGTGGGCCGGCGGAGTTATTTTTGAGAATGTCTTGAGCGAAACGCTTGTTTGTCAGAATTTGTTGAGGATGTCACGAGCGAAACGCTGGTTCTGCAGAGTTGGGGGATGTCTCGAGCGGGGGCCTCGTGGGGGGCCAGAATTCAGAGGATGTCTCAGGCGAAATGCTTGTTTTCACGTGCCCAGGTCGGCCAGGGGGGTATCCAACATGGTTGTCCGTCGCTGGCGCCTCAGACGACCGCATGTTGGATACCCTCCCTGGGTGGGTTGGAACCGTGAGTTTTTACGTGTGCAGGCCATCAGGGGGGTATCTAACATGGTGGTCCCGAGCTGGAATCACGTGTTTTCACGTGTCCAGCCCACCCAGGGGTGTATCTAACATGGTGGCCCCGAGGGTGTAAAATGATGAGCCGTTGACGGCAGCACCAACCACAGCATTTTGCTTCGACCTGTACTCCGCCATCCGGTTCGTGGAAAAGGCGCTCCTTTGCAAGTACGTCGGCTACGGCACCGCCTGATCCCCAGGCTTTGCCTCCTCCCGGCCTCGTTCTGAGGCTGCGCTCCCCTTCTCCTCCCCCATCTCTGTTTAATTCAAGCTTCGCGCGGCCCGCTTAGCTTCGACCGGAAGAGGTGCGCTCTCGACCCGCGAATCAACAAGTTTTTACATTTTCAGGCCACCCAGGAGGGGTATCTAGCATGGTGGTTTTGCGCTGGAACCGTTTGTTTTCAAGTGTCCAGGCCCCCCAGGGGGGGTATCTAACACAGGGGTCCTGTGTCCAGGCCACCCGCGGAGGTATCTCACATTCTTGTCCCGAACTGGAACCACGTGTTTTTACGTGTCCAGGCCGCCCAGAGGGGGATATGCAACAGGGCGTCGGGCCCAATACCGAATTCTCAGAAAACGCACGGAGGGGCCGAAAAGCGCTACCCGAACACATCCCAGTGATGTTTTCTTGCGGTGGACAGGGGGTGGCGCTCTGGGGGCCTCTCCAGGGAAGACAAATGCGAGGATGTCTCGAGCGGGAGCGCGCATCCAGGTCACGCAGGGGGTGTCTAACATGGCCGTCCCGAGCTGGAGCCACGTGTTTTTACGTGTCCTGGCCACCCAGGGGTTTGACGTGTCCAGGTCACTCAGGGGTGTATCTAACATGGTTGTCCCGAGCTGGCACCACGTGTTGTTACCTGTCCAGGCCACCCACGGGGGCATCTAACATGGTTGTCCTGAGCAAGGACCACGTGTTTGAACATGTCCAGGCCGCCCAGGGGTGTATCTAACATGGTTGCCCAGAGCTGGCACCCACGTTTTTACGTCTCCAGGCCGCCCAGGGGGGTGTCTTACATGGTTGTCCCGAGCTGGCACCACGTGTTTTCAAGTGTCCAGGCCACCCCGGGGTGTATCTAACATGGTTGCCCAGAGCTGGCACAATTTTTTTTACGTGTCCAGGCCACCCAGTCGGGTATCTAACATGATTGCCCCGAACTGGAACCACGTGCTTTTACGTGTCCAGGCCGCCCAGGGGGTATCCAACATGGCGTCGGGCCCAACGCCGATTTATGAGGCAACGCAAGGGGGGCCGAAAAGCGCTACCCGAACACATGTCCCAACACAGAAAAGTGATGTGTTCTTGCTCTGAACAGGGGGTTGCGCTTTGGGGGCCTCTCCAGGGAAGACATTGCGAGGATGTCTCGAGCGGGAGCGCGAATTCAGCGTATCCAGGTCACGCAGGGGGTATCTAACATGGCTGTCCTGAGCTGGAACCACGTGTTTTTACGGGTCCAGGCCACCCAGGGGGTATCTAACATGGTTGTCTCGAGCTGGCACCACGTGCTTTTACGTGTCCAGGCCACCAGCACGACGATTGTCCCCAGCACGTGCTGCAGCGCGTCCCCTTGGCACGTCCCGTGGTGCGTCCCCGTGGCACGTCCCCTGGCACGTCGCCTGGCGCGTCCCTTGAAACGTTCCGCGGCGCGTCTTCCTGGCATGTTCCCTGTCAATGAGCTCTGGGGCAGCTACTATATGGACTATATGCTCAGGCAGCTCGAGCTTAAGGTCCAGATCAGTTCGGTCAGGACTTGTATGCAACGGAGGACTGAATCCACAACACTATAGAGCACAATCACGGCATGGCACATCGCAGTTCAGCACGACGCAGCTCAGCACAGCCTTCGGCACGGTACATCAAGATCAATACGCTCACTCAGCATTGCAACCTGGCACGTTCCTTGGCACGTTCCGTGGCGCGTTCTGTGGCGAGTCCCCCTGGCACGTCGCGCGGCGCGTCCCCTGGCACGTCCCGTGGCACGTCCATTGGCACGTTCCGTAGCGCGTCCTCTTGGCACGTTCCGCGGTGCTTCCCCATGGCACGTCCCCTGGCACGTCGCTTGGCGCGTCCCTTGGAACTTTCCGCGGCGCGTCTTCCTAGCATGCCCCCCTGTAAACTAGCTCTGGGGCAGCTACTATGTGTTCAGGCAGCTCGAGCTTAAGATCCAGATCAGTTCGGTCAGGACTTGGATGCAAAGGAAGGCGAGAACGCCTAAAACCTTCGAAAACTGAATGGAATTCATGAACTTCTGCCTCTGTGGGCCCTCTTGTGAGGGCTCTTGGAGGCCTTTTGGGGCGTCTTGAAGGCGCCTTGGGCTGTCTGGAGGCCATCTTTGGCGTCTTGGATCGCTCTTGGACCGCCTCGGACCATGTTGAGCTCTGTTTGAAGGCCAGTTGAAGCGCTCCTGAAGCGCTCTTGGGTGCCTGCTGGGACCTGGCCGGGACCTGCCCCGGACCTGCCCGGGACCTGCCCGGGACCTTGCCCGGACCTTGCCGGGACCTTGCCGGGGTATTTGTCGTCCGGGGACCCCCAGGGGCGGCCCCGCGCGCGTGAACCAGAAATATTGTTAAGCAGTTACCGGAGATCTTAGCACGCCGTTGGCCCGGTGGGCCAGCGAATGTTTTGGAGGAGGAGGAGGAGGAGGAGGAAGAAAAGGATGTGAGAACGCGACTTTCTTCGCCTCCGTTGACTTTTCCCTGCTGACTGGCGCCTCTCCCCCACGTGGCCCCCCTGCGAGGGGCGCGGCCCCCAGCGAGGGCGGCCCCGCCGTGAGGAAGCGGCCTGCCTCCCGCCCCTGCAACCAGCACAATTCACGCAGGCGGCGGTGAGTCCCGCTGCGGTCCCCCCAGGCCGCGGGTCATCGGCGTGCCCTGCTTCTGTGCCTGCCTCGCCCTGCTGTGCTCGCCGTGTCGCACTGGCTCCAAGTGCCCCCCAGCCCTGGGGGTAGCGCCCTTCCGCTACTCTCAGGATGGCCCTGCTGGGTCCCCACCCTGGGAACCCGCCCGCGGTCCCTGTCCTCGCCGGGCGGGGCCCTGCCCCCGAGGGAGCGGTTGGGGCGTGCAGGTGACGGGGAACGGACTCCTTCCCTTTTTCGGTTCCAGGCCTCCCCTTTCGCTGCTGTCAGCGCTGCCCGAGTGGCGCACCCGCGCGCGTTCCTGCCCTTCTCCCAGGTCCCACAGGGCCTCCGCCTCTCGCTATCACAAAACATTTCGAAGGTTGCACATTAAGTAGCGTTGTGTCTTTAATTGCATGACGTTCACATGGTGTCGTATCAAAAAAAAGACGCAAGGAAGATCATTGGAGCGGCCCCTATCAGACATATCTATGTATATATATACACGTGTGTGTATATGTGGGACAGTGGTACTTACCCGCGTACGCACGAGCGGATTCAAACATACGTTGTGGGTGTCCACGGAATTGTGCGTGCGCACGTTTCCGTCTCGACGCCAGCGATCAACTTGCGAGTCGTTGTGCACCTCGGCTGTCGTGGGTGGGAGGGGCAGGCAGTGAGCTCCCCTGTCCGATCAGGTTGTTGAATCGACAGTTCGCCGTCGGCGGCAAAAACACTCTCTCCAGTGGCTTGCAGAATTTTTTCAACCCCAAGCCGTCGAAGCCGTCGGAGGAGGAGGCCGAGGCACCCCTTTCTCTTGGTGGGGGTCCCTTTCCCTCCGCATCGCGCAAGGTCGCCCCGTGGATCGACAGAATCGTCCAGATCCCCATCAGGGCCGAATCCTTCAGAAGGACCACCTGGAGCGTGGTTGCGACCCTCCTGCCACCACTGGCCAGTTCTTCTGAGGGAGAAATTTCTGATGATGTGGTCAGCGCTGGTGGGGGTCAGGATGAGTCTGGCGTTGCCGTCTGTCCCGTCCCGTCTGCCTCCTTCATGGCCCCCTCTCTTCAGTCCGCTTTCTGCGCTGACTCTCCGCCCCCCCTCACGTAGGTGTTCGATCATGGACCCTTTGTTAACCGCAACTATCCAGATTTCGCGCCGAAGGCTTAGGAAACGACCATAAACCGACGACCACCGCCGAAAACCGTCAGAACAGCGCTGAAGTCCGCCGAAGGCCGCTAAATGCCGCCAGACGACGCCAGAAGACCGCCGAACACTGCCGCAGATCGGTCAGGGCTGGTCGGGAACACGGGGTCCATCGTCGAATACGCAACGCCACACCTCTCGCCTCGTACACGTCTCCTGCTGCTTCCTCCTTCCTCTCCATCTTCGGCCCGTGGAGTAGCTTACAGTCGGGGCCCTGAAGAAGGAGCCCTTTTCGTTGGGGAGGGGCTCCGCGTTCCTTAAGTGTTTCACAGCTTGCCTCAGGTTTTCCTTAGGTTTTCGATCGGAAATCGAAGTTCAACTTATGGAAAATAGGGGCCTCGTTCCTTATTTAGGGTTCCTTCGGTCAACGCCCCGACTGTACCACGCCGTCGCGCATGAGGCGCTTCAGCGCGCCGTCGATGCTGGAGGGCAGGTCGGGGCCTCGCTGGTCCTCTGAGGACCTCTTGGGGATACTCGGGGTTTCAGCGTGGTCTTCGGATCGTCTTGGGCCAGTCTTGGGGCACCTCGGGGCTGCCTTGGGGTCGTCTCGGGGCTGCTGTGAGTTCGCGAAGAGCAACTGAGTTCAAGCCTTACTGAGGGGAACGGCTTTCGGGGATGCTTGCGAGCAAGGGTGATCGCCGTTCGAAAACTGTAGAAGTCCTGACAGACAGCAGACACTCTGATATGTCTCAGCGTGCCAGAGGCACGATTGCGGACAGCAGGAAGCGTCTTCGAGGAACGAGGCGCGTGAGCCGTTGATAAATGCAGAGCTTGACGTCTCGAATTTGGTTGCCCCCCCTTCTACTCCTCTCGATTGCCCGTTCCAGCCCCAACGTGCACCGAAGCCGCTCCCCAACGAGATCACCCTTTTTCAATGCGCCCGCAGTTCCGCCCGTTCCCACCTCCCCACGCGACCCCCCTACGCTTGATTGAACCATTCAACATCTTGGAGTACTGACGCGAGATGATAACATGCCGTGGCCCTTCGCGCCGTGGTGCCGTGGTGGGGTATTTTTTAAGCCATCTCGTCGGCCTGTCTGGTGTGCTCTCTGATGAGGCCCTCTCCGCACCCACTGACCCTGTCTGCCCCTCTCCCGCTGCCCCACTCCCTCTGCTCCTCGTCCTCCTTCTCCTCCTCCTCCTCCTCTTGCTCATCCGCCTATTCCTCCTCCTTTTTCTCCTCCTCCTCCTCCTCCTCCTCTTTTTGTTTGTTTGTCTATTAGTTTTATTTGTTTTCCTCCCTCCCCCCTCCCCCGATCCCTCCTCCTCCTCCTCCTCCTCCCGTTCCTCCTCCTTTTCCTCCTCCTCATCCTCTTCCTCCTCCTCCTCCTCCTCCATTCCTGTTCCTTCTGAATAACTCCTCCCTGTCGCGTTCCGCGGCCGGTCGGAAGGGTGGGCTGGGCGTTCCGCCCGAGACTTCCTCACCATTTATGAGCCTCACGCTTCGGAGGTGGCAACAGTTTCACATATGGAGGGCGGGCCGCTTCCAAACTGTGGGTGTCGCGTTAGGGCCGCGCACATTCGTTTGAGAAATTTGCAAAGGCTTCACGGACTGAGGGCGGGTCGTTTTCGAATTGTGGATCTCGCCTCAGCGCCGCGCATATTCGTTTGAAAAACGGGTTGCGGCTGGCTCATTTTCGACATGGGGCTCTCGCCATAAGGCCGCGCACAGTCGTCTTTAAACATTGCAGGGGCTTCTCGGCTTGAGGGCGGTTCCTTCTTACAAATCTGACTCTCGCCTTAGCGCTGCGCACATTCGTTCTGTTGTTGTTGCTGTTGTTGTTGTTGTTGCTGTTGTTGTTGTTGTTGCTGTTGCTGCTGTTGCTGTTGTTGTTGTTGTTGTTGTTGCTGCTGCTGCTGTTGTTGTTGTTGTTATTGTTGTTGTTGTTGTTACTGCTGCTGCTGTTGTTGTTGTTCTTGTTGTTGTTGTTCTTGTTCTTGTTCTTGTTGTTGTTGTTATTGTTGTTATTGTTCTTGTTGTTGTTGTAATTGCTGTTGTTATTGTTGTTGTTGTTGTTGTTGTTGTCGTTGTTTTGTTTTGTTTTGTTTTGTTTTGTTTTGTTTTGTTTTGTTTTGGTTTGGTTTGTTTTGTTTTGTTTTGTTTCCAATGTTTAAAAAACATTGCAGGAACTTCACGGATTGAGGGCGGCTCATAAAAAAAAAACGTGGCGTTCGCCTTATCGCCGCGCACATTCGTTTTAACAGCTTGCACGAGTTTCGCGGATTCATGGCTAATGTACCAAACATGGTGTATGGAAACGATTCAGGACTGTCAGGGCGCAACAGGTAAGTTGATTCGTGGTGTTGAAGTTCCCGGAATGGTATTCTGGCAAGGTGCAGGATCGTCAAGAAGCAACAGTCAGGTTGGTTCGTGGCGTTGAAGTCTTGAATCTTGTGTTTTGGCACGTTTCAGGGTTTTCACACGGTTGTCCCCCAACGGGGCCGTTCCCTCAGTGGAAGTGAACCCCAACATCGTTGATGAGTTTTGGCAGGATATTCGACGAACTGTTCAGAAAGTTGATCCGTCTTCGGCTAGGTTTTTGACCAGATCGGTTCGGAATTTGGGTCTCGACATCGGGGAGAACATCGTCTTCTTTATGCTGTCAGGGCCAAGCGTCTTGGGAAGATGCCTTGGTTGCGCCCCTCGGTATGAGCGCCTGGCTAATGCTGGGGGGGAAACCATCAAGCTGGTCCAGACGGGCCTCAAGCCAGGTATGTTGTGGGCTGTCGGCGGTCACGGGATCAGCAACTCGCATTTGTTCAGGGCTCGGCAGCTGGCGAGGGCTGGCTGCGTCGTCAGGCACACTGGCAGGTCCCTCGCGCTCGACCTCATGATTTCTGGTCGTCAGGTCGACCCCGCTCTCTCGAGTGCAACCGCTCCCCGGTGTACCCGTGGCTCCAGGCGCAGTGGGATGGCTGGGCGTCTAGGGCTTGTGTGCATCGTCTTCTGAATGGGGCGTGGGCTGGGCTTTCTGCGCTTCCTGAATCCAGGGTATGGTCGGCTGTTCGTGGACCTGCGTCGGTCCTAGTGGGCACGATGCTTCGGTTTGGGTTGGCGTGAGTTGAGCCCTACCCGTTGGGGAGCCTATCGGGGACCCGTGCTGATTGAGCAGGTTTCTCCCGGGGACGGAGATAAGCCGGCTGACGAGGCCACGGAGCGCTGGTTGTGGAGGCAGGTCTTTGCTAGGCATTCGTCTTGGGCTTCCCTCTGCCCTCGCCCTCCTCTGTTGGAGCCCCTGAGGTCCCCTTCTGCTCCCTGCCTCTGCAGGCACAATTTCGGGAGGCTTCTGGTCCGAGCTGCGCCTGTGCGAAGCTGGAGGAGCTATTTCCCCATCTTGCCTTCTGTGTGTGTGTGTGTGTGTGTTTGTGTGTATATATATGTATATTGGCTCTACCTGGCACTCATGTTACGACTGCCCTGCGAACGCTGGCGTTCTACGAGATTATTTGGCTGAGTACCCCCTTGCTTCCCATATCGAGCTTGCTCGCAGATAGGTCGATGTCCCTCTGATTTGAACCAGTTTTTAGTTCCCGACCCGTCGTGGTTGTTTTCCAACCCGTGTCTTGAGGAGAAGGTTGTTTGGACGCTCCGTTCGGAAGGCCTCTTATTGATGTGCACGTTTTTGGAGACGGCTCGGGTCTGCGTGGGCGGTTTGGCCGTCTTAGACGACGTGGATGGGGACTGAGATCTCTCGACTCCGCTTGGCGCGCGATCGCGAGGATGTATGGTTCGCTGTCGTCTCTGTTCCAGTCAGTGCCAGCTGTTGAACTGTTCCGTTTCCTGATAGCCCTTAGGTGCAGAGTGGACCCAGTTGAAGTTCTCCACCGATTGCACGCCTCTTGTAGATGTTTGGCGCCGAGGGATTGGAGCTGGCGCGCGACCGCCAGCGATCGCATGGCCATCTTGCGGAGGGAGGCGCGGATGTTGGCGTCGGATCGTGGGGCTGGCTCGGTGGAGGTTACTCACGTGAAGGCACGTGCTCCAGCCTCTGCTGTGGCCGACGGCCAGATCTCGGCGTGGCAGCGGTTCGGGAATGTCAATGCTGATTTGTCAGCCAAATTAAGTGCGCAGCTCCGTCCTGACAGTGAGCCTCTGAGGAAGGCCCACAAGGATTCCCGCAGCGCGATCAAGATGGTCGCCCGGTTTTGTACTCCCGTCGCTGGTCGTATCGGCGCGGTCACGGCGCAGGATGCTCAACCGCCAGCTCGCGGCAGGGCGGTCGGATCCATCGAAGGTGGCGTGGGCCCCCCCCCTCTGGCGCACTCGCCATGCGATCCTGCGATCACCTTCATGTCTCGGCGGTTTCGGTGCACGGTTTGTCCGCGGTCGGCAAAGTCCCGACCGGTGCTCCGCCAGCTCAAGTGCAAGCATGTTGTTCGTCAACATTAGCCCCAGAGAGCTGGCCCTGTCCTGTTCTGTGCAGAGGGCGGGTCGCGCGCTGAGAAGCGCGGCGTCGGCCTCTCAGAGGAATGCCGTCCCGTGATGCGTCGTGCCGGCACGCTTGTCAGGGGCTCCAGGTTTTTCGGAGGGCACCAACTATACACCAACACCGATCCTGGCCCAGGATCACCCTGGGCCCAGGATCGGTGTATATGCCTTCTTGCGCAAGGCAGGAGGGCGTATACACCGATCCTGGGCCCAGGGTGATCCTGGCCATGATCGGTGCTGGTGTATAGTTGGTGCCTTCCTAGTTTTGCCGCCTTCGAATCAGCTGAAGGGCCCAAGTCTGGCTTGTTTTTGGGCCCTCCAGTTTTGGCTGCGGGCTCGGAGGTTCTGCGGGACGGCTGGTTTGCCGCTGCCCTCACCTCTCCCTGATACCTGTGGGGCGGGGGGTGGGTCGGGAGTGGGGGCGGGGTGGGCGGGGCAGCAGCAGCGCTCTCGTGCTCCTTAGTCCCAGGCTGTTTTGGCCTAGTGGGAGACGCTTGCGGGTCTCCCCGATGTTTGAGTTTTTTTGTGCGTGTGTGTGTGTGTGTGTGTGGGTGTGTGTGT
>CAUYUJ010004113.1:37500-120000 GCA_963575745.1 Prorocentrum cordatum | reverse complement strand
CAGTGCTGGCGAGAAAGGCTGCCGCCAGTTGTCGACAACTATCAGGGGCATCGTTGGGGGCCGATGCGGTAGAGGAAAACAGTTAGTGGACTCCCCCCCTCTCCCCCAAAATCAAAGTTGGCAGGCCCAGGGAAGAGTGCGGTCGAAGGGCAACTCACGTAACCCACGGCCAACTCTGATCATTGGTGGGGGGCATTGGCAGATGAATGAGGCATGAGTACAGGCCAGCCACAACTGGGGGAGCCGTGTTCCTTACCCCCATGGGGGGCCCATCCATTTCGACACCCCTCTCGAGAGATCGTCGATGCGATGGGTTCCCCCAGGGGGGGTGAGGACCACAGCTCCCCCGGTTGTGGCTGGTCTGGAGTGTTCGCTCCCTTAGGAGGAGGAGGAGGAGGAGGAGGAGGAGGAGGAGGAGGAGGAGGAGGAGGAGGAGGAGGAGGAGGAGGATAGGAGGAGGAGGAGGAGGAGGAGGAGGAGGAGGAGGAGTTCTTCCGAGGCCCGTAGGCTCACGGGGGGGGGGGGGGGTGCATCGAGCCCGTGCCGCCGCCCACTCATCGCCGATAGGGGGCGAGACGGCCCACCGCGCCCAGGAACGTGCGGGCCTGTCCCTCTACAGGAGAGATATTCGAACATAGTCAGAACATAGATTTTTTTTTTGGGGGGGGGGGCCATTTTGGGGTATGGTTTGACGATTTTTTATGTCCGACTTGAATTTATCGCCATCTTCTCGTTGCGGCTTACGATTGGCCTCTGGGGCCTCTGAATGGGCTCGAGGTGGCTGAAGAGACTTTCGACAGGGGCCAAAGCCCCAGCAGATCCCGCCTATCTTCCAATCACGCCCCTAGAGAGAGTACCCCAAGGTGGCCTCGAGAGCCCTCCCCCAAAGCTTCCAACTCTGAGGTACGGGCCCAGCAGAGAGTTGTATGGCCCCATGGGCAGGAGTACCTCAAGAGGGCACCAGGACGGTCCTGGCAGGGCCCCGCAGGCCCCACCAGGGAGCCCTAAGAGTGCTCGAGGAGGTCCCTTACGATCAATGTAGTTCGTGGCTTGACGCAGCTGTGATTTTCAGAGCACTGCGGACACTGGGTCACCGATAGTACTTTTGTTGGCCTCCTGGGGCAGTTCTGCAGGGCTCCTGGAGGGCCTCGTCAGGTCTTGTAGCACGCCCCAACATGCCGTTGGCATCGTGGCGAGTACAGACAAGGAGAGCAAGCGAGCGAGCGAGCGAGATAGAAAGAGAGAGAGAGAGAGAGAGAGACTGAGACAGGCTTTACGAGCACTGCGGCTGGGCATCTTGCAGGGCGAGGACGCCGAAGGCACTCCCTTTGCCGATATGTGGGCTTCAGAGGCACTTGATAATAGCGGCAGTGTTGATCGGCAGGATGTGGGTACAGTGGGCATTTTTCGGTGATGATGATCGGCTCCAAATCCGCTCGTGATAAGGTCGGCAGTTTAGATTTCTTGCACGCGCATTCGTTGTCTTGGTGGAAAACGCCTCCAGCGAATCGCCGCCTTCCCCTGCCTTCTGGAAGCGCCCGTGTGGTGGAGTGCCGTGCGTCATGGCGCTCTTTTCAGGCCTCGTGGGCCCTCTTGGATGCCCCAGGGGGCTCTTGGGCCACCTTAGGGTTAAGTCGGGCCTGTCCCTCTACAGGGGGAATCTTCAACAATAGGGAAAATGGTTTAAAACAAATAATATTTTTGAGCATTTTTGGAGTATTTTTCGAGTATTCTCAATTTTCCGCTCAAAATCCCCCTGTGGGGGGACAGGCCCGACCTAACCTTAGGGCTCTGTTTGGGCCGTCTTGGAGTGCTCTCGGGCCGTCTGGCGCCCTCGGAGGGCACACCCGGGGGCCTGTGTGGACCTTCTTGGGGACTTTCTCGGGGCCGTCGTGGGGCTCCCTTGGTCTCCTCCTCCTCCTCCTCGCCCATCTTGGGCCCGCCTCGGGGGGGCCCCTTGGGCCGTCCTGGTTTCTGGAAGCCAGACGAGACGAGAGCGCGAACGCCGTGCGACACCGAGAGGGGGAGCGCCTCGATTCTGACCTCCTCGGGGCCTCCTTGGAGGTCCTCTTGTTGGAGCCCTCCCGGGTCTTGGGAGCGCCCCGGGGCCATGTTGAGGGGCCATCTTGGGCCGTGCCGGGGATGTCTCTGGCCGTCTTGGAGGCACCTTGGAGCCATCTTGGGCCCTCGTGTGGCCACCTTGGCCGTCTCGGGGGCCATCTCGGAACCCTCTCGGAGCCGCCTTGGACAGAACATCCGACGGGCTTCTGCCGTTTCTCTTGGCGGACCCTCTTTCTGTGGCGGACTGGCCTCTTCCCTGGCGGCGTTCTGGGAACGAGTCCAGTCCAGGTCGGTGCGATTTCCGAAGGAAGCTGCACGCGTCGGCTCTTGAAGTTCCAAGCGGCATGTGAGCAACTGGCAAATGAGGTTTTTGCAAGCAGGACGCGGGAGAAAGCCCTGTGGTGAACGGCCTGGCGCACTCCAAGTGTAGTAGTATACAGCAAGTGCAATATTTCTTGGAATGCATGGACCACGAGCTCAGTGGCAGCTTGGTTAACATGGCAAGCGAAAGCGAACTAGGGGGCTTCCTTAATGGCTGACGGGGGGTCGGAGAAGTACGGATGGAGGATCATTGGGAGGGAGAGGCTAACATATCTGAGAAGGAGAAGACGAGCGCGGGCAAGTGAAGGGGGGAGAAGAGGGCATATGTAAATCAATGTATATGTATAGATAAGAATGAATCTGTTTATATATTCCTCGAACACTGCTTGCCCTTAGGGTTTCCTACTTCTTCCCCGCACAATGCTTGCACTTTGAGCTTCTTCATTCTGTCGCTAAGTTATCCTTCGGGTTTGGCGAGGATGTTTCACATTGCCGCCTCGTGGCCTCCTCCTGGACGCCCTGAGCGCTGGGTGGGTCCGGCGAGGTCTCGCCATGTTGCCGCCCGTGGCAGTCTCGTGGCCGCCTCGTGCGCTGGGTGGGTTCAGCGAGGTTCGGCCACGTCGCCGCCCGTTGCCACCTCGAGGCCGCATCGTGCGCTGGGTGGGTCCAGCGAGGTTTCGACACGTCGCCGCCCGTGACCGCCTCGTGCGCCAGGTGGGTCCAGCGAGGTTTCGCCATGTTGCAACTTGTGGCCGCCTCGTGCCGCCTCGTGCGCTGGGTGGGTCTGGCGAGGTTTTGCCCCGTTGCAGCCCGTGGCCGTGGCCGCTTTGTGGCTGTGTGCCTGGTGGGTCCGCTGAGTTTTTGCCTCGGTGCCGACTCCGTGGTCGCCTCGCGGGCGCACTGTGCGTACACTATATAGCTCACACTACATTTGATTGTGCCACATAGTTTCACCTCGCAGCTCATACCACATAGGGTGCTTACACCCTTTATCTCACACAGTATAGCTCAGACCACATAGATTGCACCACTGCTTGCACCGCGCAGCTCTCACCACATGGATTGCACTGCATAGATTGTTGTAGCATTTAGACTGCTCCACGAAGCTTGCACGTGCACCGGGTGGGTCTGGCGAGGTTTCGCCAGGGTGGGTGGGTCTGGCGGTGTTTCGCCACGTTGCCGCCCGTGGTCGCCTCGTGGCTGCCTCGTGCGTTGGTGGTGTCCAGCAAGATTTCGCCACATTGCTGCCCGTGGCCGCCTCGTGATCGCCTCGTGCGCTGGGTTAATCCGGCGAGGTTTCGCCACGTTGCCGCCTGTGGCCGCCTCGTAGCCGCCTCGTGCGCTGAGTGGGTCTGGTGAGGTTTCGGCATGTCGGTGGCCGCCTCGTGGCCGCCTCGTACGCTGGGTGGTCGGACTCCACCACATAGCTTACACCGCACAGCTCACATATCATACCTCACACCAGCTTGCATCACGTAGATTGCACAACTTAGCGTGCACCACGAAGCTTGTACTACAGCTTGGATCACATAGCTTACACTACATAGCTTGCACCACATACACATACACATATCATATCATATATACATACATATGTAGATAGCACCACATATATTGCACAACGTAGCTTGCGCCACGTAGCTTGCACCGCGTAGCTTTCACCACGTATATTGCACAACGCTTGCACCACGCAGATTGCACCGCGTGTGGTGCAACACGTAGACTGCACCACATAGCGTGCATCACATAGCTTGCACCACGTAGCTTGCACCACATAGCCTACACCACATAGCTTACACCCCATGGTGGCACCACATAACTTGCACTTCCCAAACGCAATAACTGACTGTTTATTGTACACTCTGGCAAGCATCTATTTGTCTACCCTATATAATCATATCCGACCCCCCCTGGTAAATCCGCAGTGGCCAGTCCACGCCGACCTTCCCCCCCACAGAGTCCCATGACGGCTCCAACATAGTTCAGGAAGCTCCCATTCCTTCTGCCCAGTACCCGTCAACAGGCCTCTTGGACCATTTCGGAGGCCCCAAGAACCCCAAGATGGCCGCAGGCTGTTTTTTCAAGACGGCCCACGACGAACCCAAAACCGCCTCGTATGGCCCAAGAGGCCCCCAAGAGGCCCCCCAAGACGGCCGAGAAGCTTCCAGGAGGTCCTCCTCCCTACGGTAGGTTTGCGGTGTGTCGACCAGCGGCGACCCCAGCGCGGGCGTTCAAGGTTGAACGCCGCCGGCGACCCAGAATCGATCGATGTTGAACGATCGGACGTTGCGGCAGCGGCCGATCGTTCAAGGTTGAACGATCCCTGCGGTGTCAAAAACCAACGCTGGGGTCGGCACGACACGAACCTGCCGTAGCCTCTTTGGCTCAAGCTGATTCGAATCCGCCCAATTTTGAATTCGACGCGCGGCCCGCTGCACTGCCATAGCGCAGCGTCCAGGATCTAGCGTGTCTGGCAGAGCGTCCGGAGATGTGGTCGTGCAAACTCCTCTTCGTCTTCTTGCCGTATCTTGG
Source organism: Prorocentrum cordatum (assembly GCA_963575745.1). Classification (NCBI taxonomy): domain Eukaryota; class Dinophyceae; order Prorocentrales; family Prorocentraceae; genus Prorocentrum; species Prorocentrum cordatum. Next base: position 115,086 of record CAUYUJ010004113.1, on the reverse strand, counting down.
CGGCGCGGCTCCGACGCGCAGGCCGAGCCTGAACGTCAACACCACGGGCCCCTTTCCAGGCTTGCAGGCCTGGGTAAGCGTCAGTTTCGGCCCCGTTGCCGAGCGGAAGCGGGAAGGAGAAAATTGTTGGCTGGGCGTTTTCTCAGCGACGGCAAACCTGACTGCCGCGCCCTGGGCGCCGGCCGACATTGGAGGTGTCAGCGCGGATGTGCCCAACACCGTCAGCTCGCCGATGAAGTTCATTAATTGTGATGACACCGCAGGTCTGGAATTCCGTGCCACGGGTTTTGGCCGCCACGAGGTGCGCCTCCTCAATATGAGGCAGGATTTGATCATTGCCCTCTTTAGCAACGGTTGGGAGCACCCAGTACTTGAGAGCAAGACTGAGCCGCTTGTTTTCTCAGACTACCGATTGCCGATGCATGGACACATTGCGCTCGCGGCCACTGAAGGGGAGATGCTGGTGCAGTGGACTAGCCTCACCGCAACAAGCCCTGGAGTGCAGTGGAGTGTGCAGCGTTCTGGCACACCCTATCGAAGACGCCTACGGCGAACCACCGCCGCCTCCTGCCTTTTTGGAAGCGCCTATGTGGCCGAACGTTGGGGCCAGACCTGCCAAGCTATCGGACCATGTCTTCCCCGAATCGGTTTGGAGAGCCTTCGGGGAACACGTGGGCATCTTGAAAGTCATCTTGGCCGCCTGGAGGCCATTTTGACCCTTTCGGGCCTTCTTGGAGGACGTCTTGGAGGGCTCTTGGGCCGTCTTGGAGGCCTTCTTGAGCGTCTTGGAGGCCTCTTCGGCCTTCTTGGGGGCCTCTTGGGGCCGTCTTGGGCCTCTTGGGCGATCTTTGGGGGTACTTGGGCCGTCTCGGGCCGTCGGAAGGCCGAACAAGAAGCAAATGCCACAATCCTTCAAAAGCTCCTGGGGAATCAATGATTTTGATCTTCTCGGGCCTTCCTGGAGGCCCTCTTGGAGGCCTCTTGGGCTGTCTTGGGCCATCTTAGGGCCATCTTCGGCCGTCTTGGTGGGCTCTTGGCCTGTCTGACGCCGTCGGAAGCCGTTTGGGGGGCCTCTCTGGGCCGACTTGGGGCCCTTTTGTAATGTTTCAGGGCCGTCTTGGAGGCCATCTTTGGCGTCTTGAAGGCCTCCTGGGCCGTGATGGGGGCCTCTTGGGGCCGTCTTGGGGGCCTCTTGGGCAGTTCTAGGGCAATCTTGGAGGCCTCTTGGGCGATCTTTTGGCGATCTTTGGGCGATCTTTGGGCGATCTTTGGGCGATCTTTGGGCGATCTTTGGGGGCTCTTGGGCCGTCTCGGGCCGTCGGAAGGCCGACAAGAAGCAAATGTCAAAATCCTTCACAATCCTTAGGGAAACCATAGTTTTTGGCCTTTTCTGGCCTTCCTGGAGGCCCTCTTGGAGGCCTCTTGGGCCGTTTTGGGCCAGCTTCGAGCCAACTTCGGCCATCTTGGTGGGTTCCTGGCCCTTCTGACGCCGTCGGGTGCCGTCTTGGAGGCCTTTCTGAACCGGCTTGGGGCCCTCTTGGGGCGCTTTTGGGCTGTCTTGGAGGCTATCTTGGGTGTCTTGGAGGCCTCTTGGCCCGTCTTGGGGCCCTCTTGGGGCCGTCTTGGGGGCCTCTTGGGCCGTCTGGGGCCGTCGGTAGGCCGAGAAGAAGCAAATGCCAAAATCTTTCAAAACCCAAAGGAAAATCAATGATTTTTGCCTCTTCGGGCCCTCCTTGAGGACCTCTTGGAGGCCTCTTGGGTCGTCTTGGGCTGTCTTGGAGGCTTCTTGGGCGAACTTGGAGGTATCTTGGACTCTCTTGGGCCGTCTTGGAGGCCGTCTTGGACCATCCTGGGCGGACTTGGAGGCCATCTTGCACCATCTTGGAGGCCATCTTGGGCCAACGTGGCCATCTTGGAGTCCGTCTTGGGCCATCTTGAGCGAACAATTGGGGAATTGAGATCCTGGGCAATCTTTCCGGGTGGCGGGCGAGACGGGCCGAAGGCCCAGGGGGAGTTCTTTTGGAAAAAGAACGGGAACCAAAACCGAAAGGATTCAGCACGCCAGGCACCCCTGCGATGAATCGACATGGGGCGGCGGATCGAAGACGCCTGCGGCGAATGACCGCCGCCCCCTGCCTTTGTGGAAGCGCCTATGTGGCCGAACGTTGAGGCCAGACCTGCAAAGCTATCGGACCATGTGTTCCCCGAATCGGTTTGGAAAGCCTTCGGGGAACACGTGGGCATGTTGAAGGTCATCTTGGCCGCCTGGAGGCCACTGTGACCCTTTCGGGCCTTCTTGGAGGACGTCTTGGAGGGCTCTTGGGCCGTCTTGGAGGCCTTCTTGAGCGTCTTGGAGGCCTCTTCGGCCTTCTTGGGGGCCTCTTGGGGCCGTCTTGGGCCTCTGGGGCATTTGGGCCGTCTCGGGCCGTCGGCAGGCTGAACAACAAGCAAATGCCACCAATCCTTCAAAGGCTCATGGGAAATCAATGATTTTGGCATTTTCGAGCCTTCCTGGATGCCCTCTTGGAGGCCTCTTGGGCCGTCTTGGGCCATCTTAAAGCCATCTTCGGCCGTCTTGGTGGGCCCCTGGCCGCCTGGCCCGTCCGACGCCGTCGGAAGCCGTTTGGGGGGCCTCTCTGAGCCGACTTGGGGCCCTCTTGGAACGCTCTAGGGCCGTCTTGGAGGCCATCTTGGGCGTCTGAAAAAGCCTCCTGGGCCATCTTGGGGGCCTCTTGGGGCCGTCTTGGGGGCCTCTTGGGCAGTTCTTGGGCAATCTTGGAGGCCTCTTGGGCGATCTTTGGGCGATCTTTGGGCGATCTTTGGGGGCTCTTGGGCCGTCTCGGGCCGTCGGAAGGCCGACAAGAAGCAACTGTCAAAATCCTTCACAATCCTCAGGGAAACCATAGTTTTTGGCCTTTTCTGGCCTTCCTGGAGGCCCTCTTGGAGGCCTCTTGGGCCGTTTTGGGCCAGCTTCGAGCCAACTTCGGCCATCTTGGTGGGTTCCTGGCCCGTCTGACGCCGTCGGGTGCCGTCTTGGGGGCCTTTCTGAACCGGCTTGGGGCCCTCTTGGGGCGCTTTTGGGCTGTCTTGGAGGCTATCTTGGGTGTCTTGGAGGCCTCTTGGCCCGTCTTGGGGCCCTCCTTGGGGCCGTCTTGGGGGCCTCTTGGGCCGTCATGGGGCCATCTTGGAGACCTCGTGGGCCGTTCTGGGGCCATTTGGGAGGTCTCTTTGGGGGCTCTTGGGCCGTATCGGGCCGTCGGTAGGCCGAAACGAAGCAAATGTCAAAATCCTTCGAAAACCTAGGGAAATACATTATTTTGGCCTTCTCGGGCCTTCCTGGAGGCCCTGTTGGAGGCCTCTTGGGCCGTCTTGGGCCAGCTTCGAGCCAACTTCGGCCATCTTGGAGGGCCCCTGGGCCGTCTTGGACGCCTCTTGCTGTCCATTTGGGCCGTCTTAGGCCATCTTGAGGCCATTTGGGGCCGTCTTGGGTGCATCTAGGGGCCATCTTCGCCGTCTTGGAGGCCAGACAGGCCGTCTTGGAGGCATCTTGGAGGCCATCTTGGCCGTCTTGGACGCCATCTTGAGCGTCTTGGAGGCGTCTTGGGTCGTCTTGGGGCCCCCTTGGGGCTGTCTTGGGGGCCTCTTGGGCCGTCTGGGGCCATCTTGGAAGCCTCGTAGGCGATCTTGGGGCGATCTTGGGGGCCTCTTGGGCCGTCTGGGGCCGTCGGAATGCTGAGAAGAGACACATTCCAAAATCCTTCAAAAATCTAAGGAACATCAATGATTTTGCCCTCTTCGGGCCTTCTTGGCGGACCTCTTGGAGGCCTTTTGGGCCGTATTGAAGGCCTCTTGGGCCGTCTTGAGCCATGTTGAGGCCATCCTGAGGCTATCTGGGGCCGTTTTGGGTACATCTTGGGCCGTCTTGGAGGCATCTTGGGGCCATCTTAGCCGTCTTGGAGGCCATCTTGGGCCGTCTTGGAGACGTCTTGGAGACAATCCTGGGCCATCTTGGCCGTCTTTGACGCCATCTTGGGCCAACTGGAGGAAACAGAGGCACGACGGACGCGTTTTGAGGTCCTTTGCGGGTGGCCGGCGGGACGGGCCGAAGCCCCAGGAGGAGTTCTTTTGGGAAAAGAACCAAAACCAATCACATATAGTTTGGCACGCCAGGCACCCCTGCGATGAATCGACATGGGGCGGCGGATAAGACGCCTGCGGCGAATCACCGCCGCCCCCTGCCTTTCTGGAAGCGCCTAGGTGGCCGAACGTTGAGGCCAGACCTGCCAAGCTATCGGACCATGTCTTCCCCGAATCGGTTTGGAGAGCCTTCGGGGAACACGTGGGTATCTTGAAAGTCATCTTGGCCGCCTGGAGGCCATTTTGACCCTTTCGGGCCTTCTTGGATGACGTCTTGGAGGGCTCTTGGGCCGTCTTGGAGGCCATCTTGAGCGTCTTGGTCTTGGGTCGTATTGGGGGCCTCTTCGTGGGCCTCTTGGGCGATCTTTGGGTGCACTCGGGCCGTCTCAGGCCGTCGGAAGGCAGAAAACAAATGAATGCCACAATCCTTCAAAAGCTCATGGGGAATCAATGATTACCTAACAGCGTAGACTGATAGGTTTCTAGTTGACTCAAAAGAGCTCACAGATCACTCCACAGGGGGGTCCGGGCAGGTGTTGGGGAGTTGCCGGGCGGCAGGGTGCCGGGCTCGTTTTTCACCAACAGTCACACACTTCGTGCTCTTCGACTTCCCAGAACTCCATTACCCATGGTCACACATTCGAGATCCCAGAACGCCATTCCCGGGCCACCCGGATGCAACAGTCACACACTTCGTGCTCTTCGAGTTCCCAGAACTCCATTCCCGGGCCACATTTTGGATGCCCGGAGCCAACTGTAGGCCACTTCGTGCTCTTCGAGTTCCCAGAACTCCATTCCCGGGCCACATTTTGAATGCCCGGAGCCAACTGTAGGCCACTTCGTGCTCTTCGAGTTCCCAGAACTCCATTCCCGGGCCACATTTTGAATGCCCGGAGCCAACTGTAGGCCACTTCGTGCTCTTCGAGTTCCCAGAACTCCATTCCCGGGCCACATTTTGAATGCCCGTAGCCAACTGTAGGCAACTTCGTGCTCTTCGACTTCCCAGAACTCCCATTCCTGGGCCACATTTTCAGCAGGGGCAAGAGCACGACGAGGAGGAGGACGAGCAAGACCAGGAGGACGAGGACGAGCAGGAGCAGGACGAGGAGCAGGAGGAGCAGGAGAAGAAGGACGAGCAGGAGGAGGAGGAGGACGAGCAGGAGGAGGAGGACGACCAGGAGGAGGAGGACGACCAGGAGGAGGAGGAGGAGGAGGAGGAGGGGAGGGGGAGGAGTACCAGGAGGAGGAGGAGGAGGAGGAGGAGGAGGAGGAGGAGGAGGAGGAAGAGGAGGAGGAGGAGGAGGAGGACGAGGACGAGGAGGAGGAGGAGGAGGGGGGGGGAGAGTACCAGGAGGAGGAGGAGAACGAGAGAACACGACCGAGGAGGAGGAGGAGGAGGAGGAGGAGGAGGAGGAGGAGGAGGAGGAGGAGGAGGAGGAGGAGGAGGAGGAGGAGGAAGAGGAGGAGGAGGACGAGGAGGAGGAGGAGGAGGAGGACGAGGAGGAGGAGGGGGGGGGAGAGCACCAGGAGGAGGAGAACGAGGACCACCAGGAGGAGGAGGAGGAGGAGGAGGAGGAGGAGGAGGAGGAGAGAGCACCAGGAGGAGGAGGACGAGCAAGACGAGGAGGACGAGAACGAGGACGAGCAGGAGGAAGAGGAGGAGGAGGAGGAGGAGGAGGAGGAGCAGGAGAAAGAGGAGGAGGAGGAGGAGGCAGGCTGAGGCTGAGGCTGTGACTGCGACTGCCGTTGCCGCTGCGACTGTCATCGCGAATGCGACTACGACTGCGAGAACAGCAGAATTCGACAACTGGATTTTCATCTGAATCTTAAGGGGAATGCTTTCAGATATGCTTCTACACATCGCTGTTAGGATGCTTTGCCGGGATAATTTTGACCTTCTCGGCCCTTCCTGGAGGCCCTCTTGGAAGCCTCTTGGGCCGTCTTGGGCCATCTTAGGGCCATCGTCGGTCGTTTTGGTGGGCTCCTGGCCCGTCCGACGCCGTCGGAAGCCGTTTGGGGGGCCCCTCTGGGCCGACTTAGGTTCCTCTTGGAATGTTCCAGGGCCGTCTTGGAGGCTATCTTGGGCGTCTGAAAAAGCCTCCTGGGCCGTCTTGGGGGCCTCTTGGGCCGTTCTGGGGCCATCTTGGAGGCCTCTTGGGCGATCTTTCGGCGATCTTTGGGGGCTCTTGGGCCGGCCGTATTGGGCCTTCGGATGGCTGAAAAGAAGCACATGCCAAAAACCTTCAAACACTTAGGACAAATACTGTTTTTGGCCTTCCTGGAGGCCCTCTTGGAGACCTCTTGGGCCGTCTTGGGCCAGCTTCGAGCCAACTTCGGCCATCTTGGTGGGCTCCTGGCCCGTCTGACGCCGTCGGATTCCGTTTGGGGGTCCTCTCTGGGCCGATTTGGGGCTCTCTTGGGGTGCTCCAGGGCCGTCTTAGAGGCCATCTTGGGCATCTTGGAGGCCTCTTGGGTCGTCTTTGTGCCCTCTTGGGGCCGTCTTGGGGGCCTCTTGGGCAGTCCTGAGGCCATCTTGGAGGCCTCTTGGGCGCTGTGGGGGCGATCTTAGGGGCCTTTTGGGCCGTCTTGGGTCGTCGGAAAGCTGAAAAGGAGCAAATACGAGCATCCTTCAAAACCGAAGGAAAAACAATGATTTTGGCCTCTTCGGGCCCTCCTGGAGGATCTCTCGGAGGTCTCTTGGGCCGTCTTGGAGGCCTCTTGGGCACCTCTTGGGCCGTCATGGGCCGTCTTGGAGGTTTCTTGGGCGGACTTGGAGGCATCTCCTCCTCTCTTGGGCGGATTGGAGGCCATCTTGGACCATCTTGGAGGCCATTTCAGGCCATCTTGGCCATCTTGGAGGCCATCTTGGCCGTCTTGGGGGCCTCCTGGGCCGTCATGGGGCCATCTTGGAGACCTCGTGGGCGATCTTGGGGCGATCTTGGGGGCCTCTTGGGCCGTCTGGGACCGTCGGAATGCCGAGAAGAAGCAAATGCCAAAATCTTTCAAAACCCAAGGGATAATCAATGATTTTTGCCTCTTCGGGCCTTCCTGGAGGACCTCTTGGAGGCCTCTTGGGCCGTCTTGGAGGCCTCTTGGGGGCCTCTTGGGCCGTCGTGGGCCATCTTCAGGCTATCTTAGGCCGTCTAGGGTACATCTTGGGCCGTCTTGGAGGCATCTTGGGGCCATCTGAGCCGTCTTGGAGGCCATCTTGGCCGTCTTGGAGGCATCTGGGCCGTCTTGGAGGCCATCTTGGGGCCGTCTGGGGAAGGAAAACCGTTGGCAACAGTGTCTTCCGGGTGGCCGGCGGGACTGGCCGACGCCCCAGGGGGAGTTCATTTGGAAAAATAGCCAAAACCGAAAGCCATATCGTCTGGCACGCCAGGCACCCCTTTGATGAATCAAAAGGGGGCGGCGGATCGAAGACGCCTACGGCGAATCACCGCCGCCCCATGCCTTTTTGGACGCGCCTATGTGGCCGAACGTTGAGGCCAGACCTGCCAAGCCAGGAAGGACCATGTGTTCCCCGAATCGGTTTGGAAAGCCTTCGAGGAACATGTGGGCATCTTGAAGGTCATCTTGGCCGCCTGGGCCTCTTGGGCGATCTTTCGGCGATCTTTGGGGGCTCTTGGGCCGTCTCGGGCCGTCGGAAGGCCGAAAAGAAGGAAATGTCAAAATCCGTGGAAAACCCAAGGGAAATCAATGTTTTTGGCCTTTTCTGACCTTCCTGGAGGCCCTCTTGGGGGCCTCTTGGGCCGTCTTGTGCCAGCTTCGAGCCAACTTCGGCCATCTTGGTGTGCTCCTGGCACGTCTGACGCCGTCGGGAGCCGTCTTGGCGGCCTTTCTGGGCCAACGGGGGACCCTCTTGGGGCGCTTCGGGGCCGTCTTGGAGGCAATCTTGGGCGTGTTGGAGGCCTCTTGGGCAGTCTTGGGGCCCTCTTGGGGCCATCTTGGAGGCCTCTTGGGCCGTCATGGGGCCCTCTGGGGGGCCTCTTGGGCGATCTTGGGGGCCTCTTGGGCCGTCTTGAGCCGTCGGAATGCCGAGAAGAAGCAAATGCCAACAGTCTTGGAGGCCGTCTTGGACCATCTTGGGCGGACTTGGAGGCCATCTTGGGCCATCTTCGCGATTTTTTGAGGTTGTCCCGAGCGAAACGGCCGTTTCTTGGGCAGGAAATTGGGAAATTAGGGGGGCCTTCTGGGTGGCCGGCGGGACGGGCCAAAGCCCCAGGGGGAGTTCTTTCTGGAAAAAGAGCCAAAACCAAAAGCCATATCGTCTGGCACGCCGGGCACCCCTATGCTAAAGCAAAAGGAGGCGGCGGATCTGATGACCTTCGGCCCATCCCGCCACCGTGCCTGGGTTGTGGGTATGAAGCTTATTGGATGTTCGTTGGGATCTCGTGGGAGGCTTCTTGGGGGCCTTTTGGAGGCAGTTTCAGGGGCCTCTTGGGGACTTCTTGGGGCCTCCTGAGGGCGTCTTGGGGCGGAAGGCTCGGATTTTCGGTTTGTGCTCCTTCTCTTGGGATTTTTTTGGGGCCGTCTTGGGGCCCCTTTGGGCTGTTTTGGGTGCCCTCGTGGGCCGCTTTGGGGCCCTCTTGGAGGCCTCTTGGGCCGTTTTGGGCGCCCTCGTAGGCCGTTTTGGGGCCTCTTGGAGGCGTCTTGGGCCGTCGTGGAGCGGTCTTGGGGGCCTCTAGGGCCGTCCGCGAGCGTCGGGAAGCCGAAATGGCGACAACGCCAAGATCCTTCGGAACCTAAGGAAGATCAATGGTTTTGGCCTCTTGGGGCCCTTTTTGGAGGCCTTTCGGAGGCCTCTTTGGGCATCTTGGCGGCCTCGTGGGCCGTCTGAGGGCCATCTTGGGCGTCCTGGGGCGATCGTTCGGCGACTCGGGGCCCTCTTGGACCGTCTTGGCGGCCTCTGGGAGCCTTCTTGGCCCGTCTTAGGGCCCTGTTGGGCCCGAACAAGTCACGCGACAAGACGCAGCAAGCCCCAGGGGAACCGCGGGAAGTCCAAGACGATTTGAGAATTTGGGGTCCAGACCCCTAGGAGACTCCTCAGGAGTGAGGACTGAGGCTCAGGGGATTGGGCAAAATACCTGAGGACACGCCCACTCTGTGCCCAGGGGCACGGTGGCGGATCAGAGCATGGTTGCAGCTTCCACGAGTTCGAAATACGGCGCGGAGGACTTATGCGGCGTCCCAGCGAACCGAGAGGGTTATTTAGATCCTGGTTTCCAGCACGCGGCCGCCTTGGCGTGGCCGGCCAGTGCCGAGCCTGGCACGAAGATCTTCTACAGGTTTGGCTCGATCGCAGAGGACGTTTGGTCAACAGAGCGCTGGTTCGAAGTCCCACATCATGCAGGCCCGAATGTGTCCACGACAATACTTGTGGTTGCGGATGTTGGAACCGCCGAGCCAGACTCGTTCCAGTCCCACTGGTCGAACCCACTCGGCGGCCAGACTGGATCCGAAGTGCTGGCAAATGTTACTTACGCGCGGATCCGAGATGCTCCACAGAGTCAGGCAGTGCTTCACATTGGGGACATCTGCTACGCGACTGGCTATGCAGCGAAATGGGAGTTCTTCATGGATCATATCGAAGATCTCGCCACGCGAACACCTTACATGGTTTCTCAAGGGAACCACGAGCGGGACTGGCCTGGCACCGGGTCCCTTGGCTCAACGGACAGCGGTGGGGAGTGCGGTAGGCCTATGGAATCACGTTTTCGAATGCCCACCCCGTCTCAGAAACAGAAACTTGGATGGTACTCCATTGACATTGGTGCGATGCACATTGTCATGTTGGATACTGAGTTGCCTTGTGGGAGAGGTTCGGATCAGCTGGAATGGTTGGCAGCGGATCTGAAATCGGTGGACCGATCGCGCACGCCGTGGCTCGTCGTGACTGGGCATCGTGCGATGTACAGCGTAGATGGAGACTACCATCTCGAAAGCGTAGGCCCCGATCTTTCGGATTCATTCTGCCTTGGAGCAAGCAGCTCAGATTTGGAGGATCTTTTTTTGACGAATGAGGTTGACTTGTGTTTGTGGGGGCACTTTCACAATGCGTTGGCCACGTGTCCCGTCTACAATGGAACCTGCGTTTCGCAGCCCACTTTGTCCAGCTCGCGCCTGGGCTACATGTACTCGGCACCTGTGCATGCGGTTATCGGGAACGGCGGTCAGACTTTGACTCCTACCGCGAAGCGCCCAGCACCGTGGGTGGCGTGGCAAGCTAGCACGTGGGGGTGGAGCGCGTTGACAGCAGAAGGCTCACGGCAACTGCGGTTGACATTCTACGCCGAAGACAACGCCACTCTTCATCACATACAGCTGGGGACGTGGGGTGACTGTGACGGCTCCTCTCCCCTCTAGTTTTTTAGGAACGGGTGCGATGTGTACGCCTCAGAGGTGCAGCGCTCCCTGTTACTCGCCAGCTTGTGCAGCTCGGCGCTGCAGCGGCGACGCGGCCATGGCCCTCCCAGGGGCCCGGGGGCTCGGCGAGCTTTTTCTGCAGTCCGCAAGCTGCGCTGTGGCTGGCGGCGGCCGCAGCCCGCCATGATGGCGGCGTGCTCGCGCCAGTAGTGACCCAGCGGCGGGGGCCGCATTTCGACATGATGGTTGGGCGGCCCGCCCCCCGCAGTGTTCTGCGGAGGCACGTTCCCCCGTGGGAGGCGGAATCGAGAAGAACATGCCTCCAGGAGGTCCTCCAGGAGGCCCCAAGGAGCCAACGTTGGTATTTGTCCTCAGGTTTTCCATCGGCTCTTGCATTTTTCCCTACCTAGGCTCTGCCTAGAAGGGTTCTTACTCGCTTGACTTAAAGGGGCCGGGCAGTGCAAACCGCCCCGGGCGGTTCCCCCAGTCCCCTGGGAGGCAAGCAAAAGCAACAGCAAAGGTAAAAGCAAACTCGCGGTTCCCCCAGTTGCGCTCCCTGGGTGCCAAGCAAAAGCAAAAGCAAAGGCAAAAATGAAGGCAAAAGGCAAAGCAAAAGCATAGCATAGCATAGCACAGCATAACATAGCATAGCATAGCGCAGCATGGCATAGCGCAGCATAGCATAGCATAGCATAGCATAGCATAGCCTAACCTAGCCTAGCCCAGCATAGCATTGCGCAGCATAGCATAGCATATCATAGCATAGCATAGCATAGTATAGCATAGCATAGCATAGCGCAGCACAGCATCCACTATTGCTACTATATATACATATATGTGAACTTATATATGTGTGTGTACTTGCTGCCTGCTTCTGCTGCTGATTCACTTACGGCGTGGCGTCGTCGGTTCTGGCGCTACTACTACTACTACTACTACTACTACTACTACTACTACTACTACTACTACTACTACTACTACTACTACTACTACTACTACCACCACTACTACTGCTGCTACTACTACTACTACTACCACCACTACCACTACTACTACTACTACTCCTACTACTACTACTACTACCACTACTATTACTACTACTATTACTACTACTACTACTACTACTACCACCACTACCACTACTACTACTACTACTCCTACTACTACTACTACTACCACTACTATTACTACTACTATTACTACTACTACTACTCCTGCTGCTGCTGCTGCTCCTCCTCCTCCTCCTCCTACTACTGCTACTGCTACTGCTACTGCTACTGCTACTGCTACTGCTACTGCTACTGCTACTGCTACTGCTGCTGCTGACCGACTATTGCTACTGCTTACTACTGCTACTTGCTGCTGCTGCTGCTGCGCTCTTACTACTACTTTTAACTACTACTACTAAGCTACTACTACTACTAAACTGCGACTACTATCTACAAACTACTACTATACTACTTCTACTACTACTACTACTACTACGACCACTACTACTACTACTACTACTACTAGCTCTACTACTATTTACGACTACTACGACTACGAATTACAACTACTAATAGCCTACTACTACTACTACTACTACTGCTGCTGCTGCTGCTGCTTCTGCTCCTACTAAGTTTTGGGGGGGGTGTTTTTTGGCTACTACCACCACTACCGACTATCACTACTACTACTCCTCCTACTACTGCCTACTTGCTACTGCTACTGCTACTGCTACTACTGCTGCTGCTACCTACTACTATCTACTACTTACTACAGCTACTTACTACAGAAAATACTAGCTACGCTACTACCACTACTACTAATACACAAACTAACTCGATACGACACGACTACGACTACTACACGACGACGACGACGACCGACGACGACGACCGCGACGACGACGACGACCGGACGACGACGACGACGACGACGACGACGACGACGACGACGACGACGACGACGACGACGACCGACGACTTACTCTACTACCACTACTACTACACTGCTACTACTACTACTACTACTACTCTACGACTACGCCTACGACTACGACTACGCCTACGACTACGACTACTACTACTACTACTACTACTGCTGCTGCTGCTGCTACTACTACTACTACTACTACTACTCCTGCTGCTGCTGCTGCTGCTGCTACTACTACTACTACTGCTGCTGCTGCTGCCGCTGCTGCTGCTGCTGCTACAACTACGGCGATGGGGAGAAGGAGGAGGACGGCGTTTACCGCTCCTACTAATGTTGCTTTCCTAGAGGCTCCAACTCCTAGGTTGGGTCGCACAGGGATACTTTCCCTCCCTTCGGCCCTCCGACCGCCCAAGATGGCGCAAGCGGCCCAGGTCATCCAAGAGGCTTCCAAGATTGCCCCACGACGACCAAGAGGCCCTCAATACGATCCCAAGAGGGCCGTAAGACGGCCCAAGAGGCCTCCAAGACGCCCAAGATGCCCCCCCAAGACGGCGTTTAAGCGCCCTAGGAAGGCCCCAACCAGGTGTCGAAAGGCTTCCAAGATTTCTTCACGCCGTCAGACGGGCCAGGAACGCCCTAAGTGGGCCAAAGAGGCCCCCCACGAAGCCCCCTAGGGACCCCAAGAGGCCAAGGAGGCCCCCAAGACGCCTCCCAGAGGCCCCCCGCAAGTATCCAGGAGGCCCCCACGACTGTCCCAAAACTCTGCCACGAGGAGGCCTCCTCCTCCTCCTCCTCCTCCTCCTCCTCCTCCTCCTTCACTTCCTCAGATTTTGAGTGTTTTTCGCATTCTCGTCCTTTTAGGCTTCAGAGCGTCCAAGACGGCAATCGCTGCCTCCAACACGGCCCCGCGACGGCGCAAGAGTGCGCCACCATGGCCCGACAGGCGTCCCCGATGAACCCAAGAGGTCCTCCAGAGTGCCCCAGGAGGTCCACCAGCTCCCACCAGCCCCAAATGTCTCCATGAAGCCGCCGAGAGGCTTTCGAGCCGCATTCCGCCTTTCACAGGTGAACGGCCAGTGCTCTGCAGATTCCGTCCTTCAATGCTTCTGAGGCAGCCATCCCAGCCAATACACAGCACTGTATTGCGTGCCGACAACTCCTACCTCGAGCAGATTTCAGCGAGCACAATAGGCGCAGCTCCACCAGGAAGTGCCACGCTTGCCCCGCCAGCGCAATCTCTTCCGACCCTCACACCACATCTGCATGCGCTGCTTGCAGTGACGCCCTTTCCTGGCGTAGCTTCAGCACCAGGCAACGCCACGAGAACAGGAAATGCATCCGATGCGTCGCTACCACTCGCCTCCCTCGGTCGTCTACGGCTTACCAGTGCGCCAGTTGTGAAGCAACGAAGCCAGTGCATGCCTCCGTCCCCCGAAGTGTCCCTGGCCCAGACCCCGTCTGCATGGACTGCACAGCGGGCGGCCGAGACACGGCGGCTTGCGCAAAATGCGGTCTCGTGCTCCTCTGGACGAGCTCGTTCGCGAACGGTGCGAACGTCTACTCGGAGTGTGTCGGCCCTTCGCCGAAACTGGCAGACCCCCTGGCCACATCCACTCACTGTCCTTGGGCACTCTCAGCCTCCCCTGGGAGCATTGCGGGGCTCCGCGATTTCAGTGTAAGGTTGGAGCTTCTGCCGTGCGCACGGAAAGTATGCGATCGATTTCTCACAGTACTATCAGCAGACATTCAACGCGCTTCTGCAGTTGTATACGCACACCTAGCCCGTCAAGACTTCGCACGGGAACCTCGTGCACGATGACGCCACGAATGCTCAAAAAATGGCTGGCTTCACAGCCGACTCTCGTCGATACAACAGCTTGCGGAGCCTTGTCGCTAATGAGGTCCAACGCAAGCACCACCACTGAACGAAAAGTCCGATACGGAAGGGTTCCGAGGCCATCGTTCATCCTCATTCACGGCACCATGTGGAGATAAGTGCATTCGGCTGCCGACTGGGTCAGTTTGGTCGGTATTTCGTGGTCGACGACCGTGGGCACCGTACATGCGCTGGAGACCATGGCCTCGACCTATCCATAGTCTCCCAGTTGGAAAAGCTGATCATGCCGTACAGCAGGCAAATGCAGCACATCAACCACCTCGAAGCCTGCGCTGGGACGAGGATATTTCCAGGAGGTGGCCGCAGTAGTGCAAAGAAAGACTCGAAGGCGTTGCCGAACCCCGAGCTGTGTGCTTCCGATCGACGCGGGGCTCTCGCCCGCAATGCGTGTCTGATGGGCCTGTTTTCCGTCACCACCACCCTCCTCCTCCTCCTCCTCCTCCTCCTCCTCCTCCTCCTCCCCGCTCCTCCTCCTCCTCCTCCTCCTCCTCCTCCTCTTTCCTCCGCTCCCCTTCGTCTCCGCCTCTCATCCTTTTCCGCCTTTCCCCATCCAAAATTATGTGGGTGGTGTGGGGAAAACAGGCCCATCAGTCCCCCTGCGCCGCTGTGGTTTTTCCCCCCAATTGGCCACTCGCCCCGCGGGTGGATTGCTGAGAGTGGGAGATGGTTGTGGAAGGCCCCCGTCCACGCGGGGTGGGAGTGGGTCCTGAGTGAAGTGGGAGGAGGGAGTTTTTTTGGAGAGAGCGCCAGAGCCCGCCCCAGAGGCGGCGAGGCGGGATGGAGGGCAGGGACGTACTGTAGAGCGCCCAAGAAGACGCCGCGGCCTCGCCCCGCCACCGCCCCCACATTCATGCCTCCGGAAAATTAGAATTGACGACCGGTACAGCTTGGTGCTCGCCCGGCCACCTGCTGCCTCAGGCCAGCCCTCCGCATGCCGGCCGCCCCCTCATTCTCTTCCTCCCCCTTCCTCCTCCCCTCCCCTCCCCCTCCTTCCTCCTCCCCTACCCCTACCTCTCTCCCTACCTCCTTCTACTCCCTCCCTCTCCTCCTCCTCTCCTGCCTCCTCCTCCTCATCCTCATCCTCCTCCTCCTCCTCCTCCTCCTCCTCCTCCTCCAACCCCTCCTCCCCCCCTCCTCCTCCTTCCCCTGCTCCTCCTCCTCCTCCGGCACCTGCGGCGTTGGCCCCGCGTGCGCGCCTGCGCACGTCTCCTGAACGACTTGCTCACAAACGTGTGCTGTCGGCGTCGCCCCAACATACTTTACTACACGTGAGTCGCCCCCCACAGGGGCGACGCGCGCACCGAGAACTCTTAATAGAATATGCGTCGTGGTGGGCGCTTTTTTTCCACACCGCTCGGGAAACGATGTACTACAAGATGGGTATACTAGATGTACGGGTCGGACGCGCGCCTCCAAAGAGGACATATAGTATTAGTATGTCCTGTGCGTCCCATGGCGCCGCACAGAGGACGAGAGACTTTCGCCGGCCACAAGAGAACAAAAGTGCTTGCACCGCCAGCTGGGAAGATATGTGTGGAGCCGTGGCCAACGAGTCTATACTCCCTTTAACCCAGTTGGCACTCAGTGCTGCCTCGCTTTCTCCGTGCCTGGCCCCCCTCGCCACCCGAAGCGCCTCCTGGGTGGGCGCGCCCGAACTCGTGCGGCGGAGAGGGCCGCCGCCTTCTCTCGCTGCGCCGACCTGCAGACCCCGCTGGCGGGGGACCGAAGGGGCGCCGTCCCGTGGACAAGCAGCGGCCGACCGCCCCGGCGTCGTGGTCCCGAGTCCTCCACGGACGTCTCGAGGACCGCGATGGTGCACCGCAGAAGTTCCGCGGACAGCGTCGGCGCGCCCTCCGCGCGCCATCGAATGCCAGGGGCGGGGCCTGCGCCCCCCCCCGCCAACACCACCGCCGAGGAGGTCGACGCCATCGCTTCCCTCGAGGGCCCCCCCCGGAACCTGGTGAGCTCCGTGGGCAGATGCTGCTCCTCCTCCTCCTCCTGCTCCTCCTCCTCCTCCTCCTCCTCCCCCTCCTCCTGCGACACTGCGGGCATGGCGGTCCTGTTCCGCCGCAGCCCGCGCCGCGCCGCGCGCTACTGCGCGACGCGACGCCGAACCAGTCGAGCGACCGATGTTGGCCCAGGGACCCGCCACCAGGGAGAGGACGCCTCTAAGTTTCGGAGCGAAGGAAGGCGGGCCCAGGGAAAACGGAACCAGGCGAACGCGTCCAGGGGGAAAGCGAGAAACGAGGGCCTCCTGGGCGATCGGAGTGGGCGAGATCGAAGGACGCGAACGAGGCCTGGCTGATGCCGCTGAGAAGGCCCCTTGTGGGCGACTGGTAGTCTACCCGTCCTAGCGCCCGTGCGGGCTCTGTTAGGTGGGCATGTACATCTCCCCCCCCTCGTCCTCGAGGGGGCGTTCACCTCGGGGTTGGCCTCGTTCGCGTGCGTACACGGCGCCATCGCGTGGTGGTTGCCCCCGTTGCTCTTCTTGTGCCCCTGTTACGGGCATGGCGTTTTCCGTTGTCTGACGACGTGTGGTGTGGTCGGTCGTGCGTTCTGACGTGGTTGATGAAGCGAGGCAGTTCGAGGCTTGTGGCGACGAGTATCCAGGTCGCGGCTCGAGGAGCACCGCGCCTGGACGTTCTGACATCCAGCAGTCGGGTCCTGGCTGTTGTGGATGACGATGCTGTCGAGCATGCCACATATCGTCGGTGCTGGGTCGGCGTTCGGTGCTGATGTGGTCGCCGTTGCCATCATGTCCATCATAGTGCCACGTCTGTGCCTTTGTGTATGCGTCGGCGGTGGGCTGGAGTGTTTGCTCTATGGCCTGCGTCAGTGTCGTTGTCGTGGTGATGTCTGCAGGGCAGTTGCAAGCAGTGAATGCTGTGGTCGGGGTTGTGCTGCACGTCGTTGTGATGTATGCGTATTCCTGTAGCTGCAGGTGTCGGAGGCTGCTGTCCAAGATGATGGTAGGTGTGCGCGTCATCATCATCCGCTGTGCGGTCCGTAGGACGTGCCTCATGCTGTCGTTGTCTTGTCGTACCGCTCTGTGCTGCGCGGGTGTGAGATCCAGTCGTCCCCAAGGTGCCTCTTGCGTCCTGAGGTTGAGGTCGCGGTCGAAGGTCGTGAGGTCGGCGTCGATGATGCAGAAGGCAGCGTGGTCGTATGGTGTCGTGGCCATGTCGGAAGCCGTTGGGTCAGGTTGGGGTGGGTGCATGGTTGGCAGGTGGTGGAGTTCGATGGAGATGCTGTGTCTGTCTGCGGTGGCTTGGAGGGCGTCGGTCACCGCGCTGGTGTGGTCGTGGTTGGCGGTGAAGAGCAGTACGATGCTGGGCTTTCCTGTGATGTCGGTCATCCCCGTGTCTGCTCGGTTGGGTCCGCTGTCTTGTGTGGTGGGTGCGTCGGTGGTGGGAGTTGGTGTTTGTTTTTGTTGTTGTTTTGGTTGTTGCTTTGTGGTGTGTTGTGGTTTTCGTTTGTGGTTTTGTTGTTTGGTTTTTTTTTGTTTTGTTTTCTTTGTGTGTTGTGTTGTGCATTGTTTGTGTGGTTGCTATTGGTATTTGTTTGGTTGTGTCTTTCTGCTGCGTGTTGTTTGTGTTGTTTGGTTTGTGGTTTTGTGTGGTTGTGCATGTTTTTTGTGTTGTCTGTGTTGGTTCTGGTTGTCTGGTGTTTTGGATTGGTCGGTGGTCGTGGTCGGCGTGGGTTGGTGGTCCCAGTGCTGGCCCATGTAGCTGGATGGGTGGCCGCTCGGCGTAGTCTTCTGGAAGCCCAGCGTGTCGGTTGGATCGTCGTAAGCGTCGGGTCTCCTCCTTGTGCGCGTCGATGTCTTCTGTTGGCGGCTTCGCTCCGAACTGCATCAGTGTGGCTGCACACTGGTGTGACGCCTTGACGTGTTTGGTAAGTCTGTTCGCGGTGTAGAAGTACTTCAAGCATACCTGGCAGGTGTCGCCGACGATGTAGTTGTCTATGGTGTGCTTGTCCTGGTGGACAGCGTAGACATGCTTGTTGTGTGCTGCTTTGGTCTTGAATGTAGCACCGCAATGGTAACACATAACTTTGGCTGGTGCTGGTGTCGTGGTTCCTGCTTGTCGGGGTAGTGGCGGCACTCCCAGTGCTGTTGCCGTTAGCGATAGGTCTGCCCGCAGCTGGTCCTGCGCTGCTCGGTCGGAGGATGAGTCTTGTGCGCGCTTGTAGGTGCTCGTAATAAAAGACTTGACCGTGTGCATGTCGTTGCGTGCAGCCTTGATGAAGTCGATGATGTCCTTGGGAGCGGTGGTGATGCGGGTGCCGTCGCAGTGCTGTCGGCATGTGTGGATGTCGTTGTTGATGGTTTGCGTCCAGGTGCCGTTGACTTCGATGTCGTAGTCAATGAGTGCCTGCGTTTCGTACGGGCATCCTTTTATGATTCGCAAAAGTTCTCGCAGTCGTAGCCATCGTAGTCGGTCTTCGAGGTTCGGTAGTTGAGCACGTGCCAGTATCTGCTCGTTGGTGATGTGCTTGTCCTTCATGGCCTTGTGCGTAATTCCTATTGCCTGTCGAGCTGCAGTGACGTAGGCTGTGTTGATCCTGTGGTAGTCCCGCGCTGTTGTGATGAGCCATGTCCCCGCGTTAAATAGCAGTCTTGAATAGCCGAAGGACTCGAGGTAGTGGATCTTAGTCTGGATGGAGATGGCTTGTCGTTGGAACAAGGTGCGTCGGAGTGGGCCTGTTGTCTCGCGTAGCGCGATGGTGCGTGCTGCCGTCTCCTGGCCCATGTCGTTCCTGTCGTTGAACATCGCGCCCAGCAGCTTGGTGCTTCTAGCGATGGTGACGCAGAGCCCCATGTCGGTGATGCTGTGATTGTCCCGTATCATGGTCCGTGTAGCTCTTTTGCCTGCGACGGTGTTGGGGTAGACGATGAAGCTGGACTTCTTGGTGTTGATCGGGAGGCCTCTTCGCAGTGTCGCGCGTATGAGGTGTCCCCACATCTTGGAGATGAGTGCGTGTATCATGGTGCCGTCTGCCGTGGATGCAGCCGCCTTGACGTCGTCTACGAAGGATGTAGAGGACAGTGTGGCGTTGTGGTCGCAAGCTCGGAGACGTGGTGGGGCATGCGGTATGTCGAAAGTCGCTCCATCCTCGACGGCGTGGTCGTGGTAGTCTCGCGTGACGTCCGCCATGAGCATGTTGAATGTGAAGTCGGCTGTTGGTACGCCAGGGCGTGTACCAAGTCGTGGTGCTGCGTAGCTGCACTGGTCGTCAATATAGAACCAAGTCCCAGTGTGTGCTTCCGTGAGCATGTCGACAATGTGTTGGTTGTCCACGTGTTGGTTGACAATGCCGTTGTCGGTCATGAGGGCCTCAATCGCGGGAAGCATGACATGGGGGATGTCGATGTGGGCGAGAAGGTCGTCCAGCTGCTCCTTGGTCTGGGTGAGGTTGTACACGAGCTGGTTGACTACCTTGTGGAAGGCTGCTTTCAAGTCTATCATGATGATGACCATGTCGTGCTTCAAGTGGTAGGCGGTGTTGAATAGGAGCCGCATCGTCATGTGGTTGATGTCCGTGCTGTAGTGGTGTCGGCCTCCCGTCTGGGTGGAGAAGAGCATCGTGGGGATGAGGTCCTTCATGCATTGTCTGATGTATCTGTAGTGGTGCTTGATGACGGTGTTGGCTAACGTGATTGACCGCTGGTTGTTCAGGTCCTCCTCGCTGCCCTTGCCCTTCCAGAAGTACGTCATCCTGGACCCCTTGAGAGCTACGCCCTCCCTGCATAAGAGCGCCGCTTTGGTGATGATCGGATGCATGTGTCGGGCCATCTGCCGTGGGGCGATCTTGGAGAAGTCGTCGGATACACGATCTGGTCCTGGTGCGCGGTGAGGTCTCGCTTTGTGAAGGATGTCGGTGGGCTCGTAGATGCTGGCGAAGTTGTTGACGTGGCGCGTTCTCCTGGGCTGAGCTGGGTCGGTCCTGTCCTCCTTGGCGTTGTATCTGTCAACCACGTCCTGAGCGGAGAGGATGTCGGCTGCTTCGTTGTGTCCGAAGTGTCGTGTGGCTGCGTCGGCCTTGCTCGTGGAGCTGTCGAGGACAGTGCCGTCTGCTGCGTTCATCATGGGGTATGCTTGCCGCTTACGTCTCTTGCGGCCGCCGAATAGCAGGAGCTTCTTGGTGTACTTCCACTCGGTGTACGTGTCGCCAGTGCGCTTTGCATCCATTGCCTTTTGTGCTTGCTCTTCCAAGAACGCGTCGTAGTCCCTGTCGGTCATCTTGACGATTACTTTTCTCGTGGCGTCGATCCAGTGCCGTACGTGTTGTAAAAACCCATGATAGTCGGGGTTGTAAGGGAAATTCGCTGCAGCGTAGTTGAGCATGTAAGTCTCGCAGTAAGTAGTGTGGATCGCCTCGGGAGTCATCTGAAGGGTCGGGTCGTTGTGGATGTCGTTGATGAGCCTTTGGATTCTGCGCTTTGTCGTGCTAGCTGTCGCTCCATGTGTTGTTGCCTTACGGAGGAGCTTCATGAACTTCCGTCGGCTGAGGACAAAGTCGAGCGTGGTCTCTGAGATGTACTCCTGGTATTTCTTCTTCCCGCTTCTTTTGAACGCTGAGGTCGCTGCGTCCATGATGGTCAGCATGTACTGGTGGATGTGCTCATCGTAGTCCGTCCCCCATGACGGTAAGACAGTAGCGTCCAGGTGCATCTTGAAGGTCTCGACGGCCTTCTCGTCATTGAGCTGGTGCTTGTCGATCTTCGGGAAGAGCTGCTTTGGCGCAGTGTGCCGCACGGTCCAGCAGGCTCGAGCTGTAACTGGCAGGTGATCCTCGCGGTGATGCTGCCCTTGTCGGTGTTTCTTCATGGTCTCAATGTCGGCCAATGTCTTGACGTCGGTGATGTGGCTGATGAGCGTATCGTCCGCGATGATGTAGTCGATGCGATGCTTGTGCCCATATGCGTCTGTCCACGTGTGGTGCTCGTCGCCGTTGGAGATCACGGTGTTGGCGATGACGTAGTGCCCTGCGGCTGCTATCTCGTGAAGTTCCTTGCCGTTGCTGTCCTCGGTCTGGGAGAGTCCAGCAGGTCCAACAGATGTCGACTGCACGCTTCCAAGTCGGCCGTTGGCGTCGGCGAGCATGAGGTTGGGTCTGTGCTGTTGTACGAGCTTCTGTAGTCGCTGCCAAAAGTCTTGTCGTTCTTGAGGACCTTTCTTGCTGTGAGGAGCATGAAATACGCAAATGGTGGTATTGATGCAGTCCGTAGTGACTTTGACGATGAGGATCCTTGGCTCACTGATGAGAACGTGGCAGTGTCTGGGCTCGAAGTGCTGTGGGCCGTCCTTGTTGTAGGCGTAGGGCTCCTCCACGTTGATCCATAGCTCACATCCAGCGTTGTAGTGGTCGTGCGGGCTGCTGATGATGAAGTATCCATTCCCAGTTGTTGTACGTCGTTCGTTGCGCGCCTCCTGTATGCCGATGATGTGGAGTCGCTTTTCTTGAAATTGTCGTCGAAGCAAGGGTCCCCGCCACTGGTGTGCAAGCCGAGCTGCCTTTGTGAACTTCTTCTGCTGCTGAGCGTCGGACTCTCTGACACTCTCGGCGTTGTAGGTTGCAATGGAGAGCTCGATCTTGGTTTCTTTGGCAGAGACCGTCTTAGGCGCCATGAGGTGTCGAACACTAGCATTCCGAGTTGGTAATCCAAAGCGTAAGGTGGCACCTTCGCGTAGTGGGTAAGCTGCTCGATCGGGATGATCAGGCTGGAGGATCGACTCCCATTGGTAGTACTTTGTGTCCGCAATGATGTCTCTGAAGTTGTGCGGGATGGTGTCGTAGTCGTGGCCTCTCTCGTAGCGCTTGCGTGTCCTCTTTGAGATTCCGTCGGCGAGCTCGTTCCACGGCATGCCTTCGTGACTCGGGACGTGATGCAAGGTGGTGTCGTTTTCGTTCTTGAGCGTGTCGAAGATGACCTTCATGAATCTCGCAAGATGTTCGTCTGCTGATGCTGTGGCGCGTCCCATGCATATGTTGATGGCCGTCTCGCAGTCGGTGTGGATACAGATAGGTTGCGGCTCGGCGACGGCGATGGACCACATGAGAGCCTGCACGATGGCCATGATCTCGCCTGTGGTGTTGGTGGTGCTGCGGTCATTCAACTTCATGTTGTGGCTCTTGCTGACGATGCTGCTGAAGGCTCCTCTGAACGTGCGTTGGTCGTGTTCACCACCTTCTTGTAGTACCAAGAATGCCCATGAGCAGCAGTCTGGTCTCCGTGCGTTGTGGGAAGCGTCAGTGAAGATGTGCTTTGCGCTGTGGGCATTGTTGCCTTTCGTCGTATTGTTGAGCGCATATGTTGCTGCTGGGTGCAGGTCATCACCTTCGATGTTGGCGTTGAGAAAGGGGGCGGTCGTGGCCCGTATTCGTCTGATCAGTCCTCTGGTATCCCCTAGGTCGCATGTGCAGTCGCCTGGTGGTTGCAGGCCGTGATATCTTGTGATGTCGAGATTGGCCTCGTGGTAAGATGGTTGCGGTTGTTGGGGCTGCTTGTCGGCGCTGGGATTGGGTGGTCGCTGTACTCGAAACGGTAACAATGCTGTCGCCTTCTGCTGTCGTCTGTGTGCAGCTTGTCCGTTGTGCGTTGTTGCAGAAACTCCTGTTGGGCATCGAAAGGGATGCATGGCTGTCTTTTGTCGTTGACGCCTTTCACCTGTGGCCACGTGGCAGTCTCTGTCGGGTGCTGCTGTGCCATGTCCAGCGCCCTGGGATGCTGTCAGGACTACTGGTGGATGGCCGGTGGGCTGCTGTGTCGGAAGCGTGGTGGTATGTCTTGCTGAGGGTGGCGGTGGGCTGGGTTGCAGGGCTTGGAATCGATTGTGGGTCGTGGTGTACGTAGATGTCTGCTGTGCTGTTAGTCGCCGTCGCTGCTGCCGTCGGACTCGTGCCAGAAGCCGCGTGCGAATGGCGTCGTCATCGAGGTGGAAGTTGCCGCTATCCATCTCGCTGCTGTTATCGAGGAAGGTATCCTCGATCCCAGGGAAGTAGTCTATCGTGATCGCGCTGTGGTACTCGGGCGTCTCGTTGTGGACGTCGGAGCCGTTGAATTTCCGTGCGTGCATAGAGCCAAAATGGCTAGTTGTGGTGACCGTGACGTCGGGCTTGAGTCGGTCTGGTCTAGGTGGCGTGTCGTATGCCTGATCCCGCTGACCTGGTCGCGCCCTCGGTGTAGACGGACTGAGAGTGGGTACCCTCTGCGGAAGTGTTGTGCGACTGCCTGCTGGAAGCACGGAGTCGGTCTGGCTACCTGAGGGGAGTCGCCCCAGTATAGCCCGCTGTGAGTCAGGGTGACGTACTTCACCTGAGTAGCTCTCCCACTCGGTGGACTGTCTTCCTGGTGGCGTGTTGGCGCGCAAAGGTGCGTCTGGGGTGGTCTTTTTATGGTTTTTGGTATTTTTATGGCTTGGTAGTGTAGCTGGTTGTTGTGCGTGCCCTGGGCCTTGATGCTGATCCGCTATCCCCAAAGCGGGTGGCAACATACTGAGGCTGGTAAAGTCGGGCTTCCCTAGTGGAAGTGGTTGTTGGTGAGATGGAGAAGTGCTGCAAGTCACCCGCACCGCAGGGGTCGCAGAGTTGGTTGCCGCAGTGGGAGTCCCCAAAGCGGGTGTCAGCCTGTCGAGGTCAGTCGTCGTGGGCTTCCCTAGTGGAAGGCGGGGTGGGTGTGCGTGTCTGAAGCTGCAAGTTACCTGCACCGCAGGGGTCGCAAGGTTCGTTGCTGCGTCTGTGACATTGTGATGCTGTGTGGCGCTGGGCCGATAGTTACGTATGGTCGCTTGAGGCCGACCAGGGGCCTGTTGCTCTGGTCTTTTTCGACGGGTCCGATGAGCCAGAGCGCCCTCATCGGGGTCGTTCGTATCTAGTTTTTTGGACGCAGCGCGGTGTCCGATCCTTCATCGTCAGGATCGGCACGGAGAGGGACGCGGTCGGATATGTCCACGAAGCCGTCACCGCTGTCGTGGATACGGACCTTCCGCGGTGGTCGTGATGTGGAGTCCTGTCTCTTGAGGGCCGATCGGGTTCGTGAGGGTGGCGCTGACTGGGCCCTGTCGGGCGTTCCCATATGGAATCTGGGTGGAGGGATGATGGGGCTGTAGGCTTGGGTTGGGGTGATGCTGGTGATCGGTCGAGTCTTGGGCGTGGTGGGTACTTCGTGCTCGTCGTCGCTGAGATCGATGAGAATTGTGGTAAGGGGCGTGGATCGCTGTTGGTCATCGGGTGTCGATCTCGTGTCGGGGGGGGCGGACATGGCACGTACTTCGGGGAAGATGATGTGTGGGGTGGGGGGAGTGGCCTGCGCAGCTGGGATGGGGGTGTCGGTGCCTTCGAGGTCGGAGTCGTGGTGAAGGTCAGGAATGGGCGTAGACTGTCCGTCGTCGTGCTGAGAGAGGTAGCCGTCGTCGGCGATGGGCGTGGGAGAGCACGAAGATCTCGGAGAGCTCGATTGGTGTGCTTGTGTATCGCCGTGGTGTGCTTCAGAGGGCTTGTCGTGGTCGGCATCGCTGAGTGGGGCGATACTGGCTGGAGGGTGTGTGGGCGTTCTGTCGTGGGTGTGGTCGGGGTTCGGGGCGGGTGGTGAGGTGGGTGGTGCGGTTGCAAAGCCGAGGTCTCGTAAGCTCCATGCGTCTGAGTTGGACGTGGAATGAGCTGCGTTCGGTGGAGAGCTCATCTGTCGTAGCTGCTCGAGGTAGATGTCGGCGTGTGGGTGAGGCAGCTCGTAGGGGCCTGGGATGATCGCGGTGAGGGCGCCTTCGATCTCGCGGTGGATGCGCTTCTCCTCTGAGTCGGCTAACGCCTGCTGTCTGTTCTCCTCCTCGTCTCTCTCGCTGAACCTCGTGTTCAATTCTTGCAACAGTTCAAGATCAAGAGGGTCATGAAGGAGCTCGGCTTGTCGAAACTCTCGTTGCATTTCCTCCCTTTCCTTTATTCGCATCTCCTCGGTCGTCGCCAAGTGGTTGATGTACCTGTCGTGGAGCTGCTGCTCGGTGAGGTGTAGGTTGGCACGTTCGCCTTGGAGTCGGGCTCGCTCGTGCTGGTGCTCGGTGCATATCGTGGCTGCTTCGTGTTGTTGCGCACGCAGTTCACCGTACTCCTCGAGGATCTTCTCTTTGGCTTGCATGAGTGCCGATGATTCCGCATGAGCCCTGCAGTTGATTTCATGAAGCTGTCGTTGCTGAGCCAGTCGAAGTGCGTCTTCTTGTTGCTGCCCTCTCATCTCGTGCTGAAGTAGGAGGTTGTGAGCGCACTGAGCTTCCTCCTGTTGAAGGCGGTGCTCGGATTCACGAATTAGATGCTGGAGCCAAAATGGCTTAGCCTCCCGTAGTTCGTGTTGTTGTACTGCTTCCCGCCGTGCAAGGTGACCACGTGCGGCGTCGTGAAGTGATTGGTGCTGTTCGAGCTCGGTCTTCATGCGATGTGCCTGTTCAGCTTCATCTTCCTGGCGTCGTTGTTCGGACTGTCGTAGGAACCGTTGTGCTTGCTGATGTTCTAGGTGGCGGTTGCGTGCGTTGATCTCGTCTATCTCCTCCTGGAAGCGGCGCTGGAGTCGTTGCTCGTGGTGCTGTAGTTCGAGATGAAGCTCGTTGAAGGCCTTCCGAGACGTGTGTGCTTCCATGCGCGTAAGCTCCTCCTGCAACTGTTCGCGGTGCTCGGATTGTCGGAGATCAGCTTGTTGGTGGAGGTGGGCTAGGTGGTGCTGGTGGAGTCCCGTGTGTTGTCGCTGCTGGTCCACCTTTTTGGAGAGGTCCGTGATCATCGCGAGCAGCTCTTTGTGACCTTTTTGGTGTGGGTCGTCCTGCTGTCGAAGTGGTGCTGCTGCTGGTGCTGCGTACTGCTGTGGTCGATGATCTTCGCGCTGTCGTGGGTGAGGTGTCTGTGTCCGAGTCCTGCGCCTGTTGTGGTGATCCTTCTCGCTCTCGTCGTTGTCGCTGTAGAAGTCGTCGTACTCGAGGTCGGGTGTGGCGTCGTCCCTCTTCAACTTCGACTCCTGGAGTAGAGCTCGTAGTATCCTCAAGCTGCCCTCCGTGTTGTCGAACTCGGTCTGCATCTTCCTGATGTCGTCCTTGAGCGCATTCTTTCGCCTGACCGTGGTGTCGATGCATCGGCGGTAGTAGTGCACCCGCTCGTCGGGAGACAACGTGAGGAGGAGCATTGCCTTGTTGACAGACAGCTCTGCGACGATCTTGGCATCGTCGACGCCGACGGCGCGTGCGCCCTGAGCTTGGTCTGCCAACCGAGCGATGCGTCCGCGCTTGGTTGTCACCCAAAGGCGGCGCATGTCCTCCTCAAGCGGGGGCGTGGAGAAGCTCTCGTGGGACTGCATGCGCACGTCGTCGGCAGGGAGGACCTGGTCGAGGATCTCGCGCTGCTTCTTGGAGAACTGGAAGCCGTCGAAGAAGTTGTGCGCGCCGTAGTGCTTCTTGCTCTGCGTCCGTGTCGTTGTGCGAGGTGTGGAGCGAGCCCGTGAACCTTTCTTGTGGGTGTCCTCGCCGTGGTGGGTGAAGTGGTGAGCATGCTCGTCCTTGGCGTAGTGCTGCTGGCAGTGGCTGTTGTGACGGGTGCTTGCGTTGCCGTCGTACTGGTCGTGGCCGTCGCGGTCCTGCTGCCAGCTCTGGTCGTCGTTCTTCCCGTACGTCCTGCGTCGTCGCGTCCGAGATCCCGACCTCCACGGCCATGGCTGAGCTCCGACGGGATGACCACGAGAGGCTCGTGTTGATGACGCCGTCGTGTCGAAGTGCGGCTGCTCCCAGTCGCGCTGGTGCTTCCAGTCCTGCGTCATCTTGTCGACGGGCTGGGCGCTGTGGTGCTCCGCGAGGGTCCTCGCGGCAGAGAGGACTCGGAGCAACGTACGCGCCTGAGCACGTTGCTGCCGCTGGCGCCGATGCCAGGATGGTTCGCCTTCACGAGGCGTCCTGGCGGGGCGCCTGCCGCGGCCGCGGCGCCGAGCGATGGCCCGCGGCGCGCGAGCCCGAGCACGAGGGGGCGACCGACGAGGGCGACGACGGCCCAGCCCCCCTCAGCCCGTGGCTTCCCCCTCCTCCTCCTCCTCCTCCTCCTCCTGCTCCTCCTCCTCCTCCTCCTCCTCCTCCTCCCCCTCCTCCTCCTCCTCCTCCTCCTCCTCCTCCTCCCCCGATGCAGCCGCTCCTGCCGGCCTGGTGATCCAGCCCGGGAACGCGTCGCAGGCTGCCATGGGCCTGCGAAGGACGACGCGGAGTTTAGCGTTCGAGGGCGCCCGCACCACCGACGACGCTCGCGCGGCCACGCGTCCCCCAGTGCGCCCAGCGAGCTCCTGCACGCGGGCGCCGAAACGTGTGCTGCAAGCAACGCGTCGTCGAGCACGGCCCTCGCATCCTCCTGCTTTTGGAAGGATCGGCCGAACTCCGTTCCGTGCAGGGCTCCTTATTCGTTTTTCCCTTCTCGTCCTCCGCCTTCGCTCGTCGTCCCTGCCTTTTCCTCGCCTCCCCTTTCGTCCTCCCCCGCTCTGACTCTCTGCGTGCTCGCCCTTTTCCCTCCTCCTTCCCCTGCGCCTCCCGCCGCCGCCTTCTCTCGCCGGGGCTTGCAAAGCGAATCTGTCGTCCGCTCTGCGCTCTGCGCTCTGTGCTGGACAGACCGATGCGAGCGCGCTTTCCTCTCGCGCCGTGCTTTCTGACGTGTCCTTTCCCGCGCGCCCCCCGCGCGAGACCGTTGCTTCCTTGGGCGTCTCATGACGTGGGTGTACGATTCCCTCGTCTTCTGCTCTGCGTTCGCCCCTTGCCCCCCCCTGCCCCTCTCTCTTCCGAATTTCTCCCTCATCTCTAACTCCCACTCCCTCACAGCGTGGGGAGGTTTTGCCAAGGACACGCTAATGTAAAGTTTGCTTGGGTCGCCAACCTCTGCGAACACCAGTGCAAGTGCATTATTAAGGGCCCGGACCATTCGCAGTGCCATCTGTCCGACGACCCCATCGATTGGCAACGCGATCGGTACCTCTGTGTCGCAGAGTGCGCGCGGCCCATTTTCGGAGATCAGACCTACGAACGCGCCCCTCACGTCATCTGCTTATCAGTGCGCCTCCCAGCTGGCGAGGGGGCCGCGCTTGTTGACGGCCGCAGGGCGGAACGTCTCCAGGCCGCTGTTTCCCCACTACGACGTTACTTTTTCCCGCCCGCCGCTGCTCCTTTCGCGGTGCCAAGCGCCCCTCCTCCGAAAAGGTAAACGACCCGGAGCCGCGAGAGCACCTGCCACACGCCACGCGCGAGGAGCCCGCGCGCGGAGGAGAGCCTCTCGGCCTCCGGGGGAGCCGGCGTGAACCCCCGCGCCGCCCGGGCGCCGAGGGCGCCCCCGCTCGCCGTCGCTCGGACGTCCATTTCCCTGTGCTTTTTTTTCGGACTCGCGCGTGTGTTTGGTTGCTCGATGGTCCAAGACTCGCCCGATTGGCCTGCGATGCCTCTTGCCAGACCCATTCCCTGAGGCGGCCCAGCCGTGCAAAGACACTTTGCGTCTTCATCGTCAGATGCTGAGAGTGGGCGGCGGCCGTCGCCCCCCCCCCCCCCCCAGGCGTCGCCCGTCCTCGACGCGGCCCCATGCAGGGAACAATTTGCTGAGTGCACTTTGACGCAGAAGGGGCGAGCGCTCATTCAGCCCTCCGGAGGTGCAGTTCCCGTACGTAAGTGTACTTGACGCAGAAGGGCGAGCGCTCATTCTGCCCTCCGGACATGCAGTTCCCGTAGCAGGAATCTGCGTTCTTCCTCTGCCACATGGCCCCCCCAAGCGTCGCCCGTCCTCGACGCGGCCCCTGCAGTGAACAATTGCTGAGTGTACTTGACGCAGAAGGGCGAGCGTTCCTTTTGCCCTCCGGAGATGCAGTTCCCGTACGGTAGGTTTGCGTCGTGTCGACCAGCGGCGACCCCAGCGCGGGCGTTCAAGGTTGAACGCCGCCGGCGACCCAGAATCGATCGATGTTGAACGATGGGGCGTTGCGGCAGCGGCCGGTCGTTCAAGGTTGAACGATCCCTGCGGTGTCAAAAACCAACGCTGGGGTCGGCACGACACGAACCTGCCGTAGCAGGAGTCTGCGCTCTTCCTCTGCCACATGGTGCCGAAGTCTCCCAGGCGCAGTTTCCAGGGCTGCGATGCCGGCGGTGGACGTCCATGCCGATGCTGCGAAGAGGCGGTGATTTCCGCGGGACTGTTCGTCCATGAAAATGGAGCCGCTCGTGTAATGGGCGAGTTAGTCCCACTCCAGCGCACGGCGTCTCGGCTGCGATTCGCCTTCGTGCTCCTTTTGGAGCGGGGCGCCAAGCTTAAGTCGGGCCTGTCCTCCTACAGGAGGAGTATTCAAAAATAGTTTAAAGAATAGTACGGGGACCATTTTTGGATTATTTTTCAACATTTTTGGAATATTTTCGGGGCATTTTTAATTTTTCATCCAAAATCCCCCTGTGGGGGGACGGGCCCGACCTAAGGCCAAGCCCCGCACTTTGTGCCGCAATTGCGACGCGCCCTCGGATGATATATTCTCTGGACTGGCGGCCCGTGGCAGCGCTGGGGGCGCTTGGTCGCTGCGCCGCCCCCGCTCCTTCCGCGAATGCCCGCGCCGCGCCGCGGTCTGGGCTCGCCTGGGGCGCTCCGGCAGCGGCCGCGTCGGCGGCCGCCGGCCGCTGGAGACTGATCAGCCGAGGCCCGGGTCAATCACCGAGCGCGTTTCATTACTCGCAAACGTCCGAAAAGCACATGTTTGCATCGATGTAATGTGTCGTGGATCCCCCGTGGCGGATCCATGACATTTGCGAGTAGTTACTTTGCGAGTCGTGGAACGCGCCTGTCAATTCCATCCAGGGGCCGTGGGGGAGCTCGTCGACGCCCCGCGCGCCTGCGCGCTCCCGGGCGGATCGTCTGCCGCGGGAAGGCTGGCTGCGGAAGAGCCACGCCCGCCAGGTGCACGCGTGGCCGCCTGCGGTCCTCCGGCAGAGGCGAGGCTGCGCCAGCGTGGCGTCGACGGGCATGGCGGCCTTCGGCCTGCCTGATGCTGCCGCCGCGCGCTCGGCGTTCAAGACCCCGATTGAAGACGCAGATCCTCTCGCCTGCAGCCTGGGGCGCGCGTCTGCGAGCGTTTTCGCCATCGCGGCCGCTGCCGTCATTCGGTGGGGCGAGTGGCCATCCTGCAAAGGCGCTGCTTGGGATGCGGCTGTCGATTACCGTGCGCTTTCAAAGCGGGATCGCGCCGACATCTGCGACGCCGAGGTGATCGTCGCATGCTGGGGCTTCCGCCAGATACCTCCGTTCTGGAGCGCGCGTCCCGACTGGGCGTTCGCGCCGCGAGCGTCGCGGCGTCGCCTTTGTGGCCCCCATCCGAATTCGGCAACTCCGCGCCGCGCGCTGGCAGTTTCGCGACAAAGATTACATTGCGTGGATCGAGCGCATCGGCCAAGGCCGCGTTCCGCGCGCGCATCATCGGTGGCGAAATTGGTTAACTCGAGCTCGACCGCTGCTCCGTGGCCCGCACCATGTTCGATGCCATTAGCTATTGCTTTCCCCGCGTGAACGATCCCGCCGAGTGTGCCAGCTGGATTCTGACAGCCGCGAACAACGCTGAAACTCTTTGGACAACTGTATCCTGGGTGCTGGCGCAAACTTATTCGCTGGGCGAGTCTTTCGCACGAAGTTCCGACGTCATTGAGTACGACTCCCAAAACGATTCCGTCGAAGACCGCGTCGCCGCCGCTTGCCTCCACCTCCAAGGCGAGAGCGGTGTCCTTCCGCGCTCTCTTCGGTTGGTTGCTGGCGGCCTCTATGAGTTGATGGGGAGTTTCAGTCCGTGCGATCGCCTGATGGGCCTCGCCCAAGTCGCGCCCAGAGTGCTCTGCGACAGATATGTCCTCCTGAAGCGGTTGGATTGGAAGCAGTTTCCTCTGCCCCAGATCTGCGTCTTCTGGGCATGGGGGAGGGGGGCCACCGCGATCCGCCGACGACAGTGCCCCCCTGCGTGCGGCGCATGATTCCACGTTTAACGGCTCACGTGGCACCGAGTTGGCCCGCTGTGTGGTTGACGACCGCAGAATCCCGTTCTCCCGCGGCCACCTTTACGTGGCTCTGAGCTGGGTGGAGGCCCGAGCAAACATTCACATCTTCACATAACGCTGCAGCCCTGCTAGTAAAGCTCTCGAAGGACATGTTTTACTGCCCTTGTTATTGCTCGACGACTCTGCCGCGTCTGCTGTCCGAAAGAGACCGTGCCAGTCCCCATCTCCGATCGCCGCCCCGAGTGTGGGCGCGAACGAGCATTCGGGCTTCGAGCGCTGTCCAGAGCGGCCACTTTGTTGCGCCCCTCGCATGTTCGAGCCAGGCTGCCGCCGACCCGCGCTGCCAGCCGTGCTCGCCAAACCCCCCGCCGCCCGCGAACCTGGTAGCGCGATCTTCGGCGCGTCCGCGCAAGGGCGCCCGCGGCCCGACGCGGGGGGCCGAGTCCGCGCGCCCCTCTCCCGGGTGAGCGCCTCCATTTGTTCCGACGCGCCGTCGAATGCCAGCGCGGGCTCCCGCTTCGCGCTGTCCGACGGAGTTGGCGTGCGCAACGGGCCCCCTGCCACTCGCCGCGGCCTCTGCGCTGCCGTCGAGACGGGCCGCCGACGCGTTGTAGTTGAAGCTGCCGCCAAACGGAGTGTGCGCCTCCGCCGAAGGGTTGCATCTGTCGCAGGCAGGCCATGGCCCCGCCGCTGGAAGTCGCAGTGGCCGATGGCGCCGGCAATGCCGCCGCCTCGCGGGCCGCCGCCCGCGTGGCCAGCCGCGCACTCGGCATCCTTGCGGGCTGCGTCGTCGAGGCAGGCTGCCAAGTCTCCGCGGCCGACGCCTAGGGCGCCTGGTCCGCTAGTCCGCCAAGCCCATGGTGCGCAACAGTCGTGTGTCCATCTGTCGCGCGGGCATTGGCGAACGGCCAGGTGTACGAGGCCAATGACTTGATGTACCTGGTCTGTGCCATCCACCCGAGCTCGCCGCAGAATGCACCCCGCCAGCTCCAGAACTTCTTCGGCACCCGCGCCTCCGTCGCCACCGAGGCGTCCAGCCCATCCACCACGTTGACGACGTCGGTGACGAGCGGTGGCCCGGCTCGCCCCCACCCCCTGCGGCGAAGAGGCCAGGGCCAAGCGCTGAAGAGCGCCATTTCATTCCGCCCGTTCCCCCAGCGCGCCGCGTGCATCTATTGTTCTGGGCCCGCCCGCCACCCGAAAAACAGTGACCGGCTGCCGCGCGCGCTTTGCCCGCCAGAGCAGGCGTGCATTCGCTTCCACACTGCCCACCCGAATGCGCCCCCGCGCAATGTTTTTCTTGCGTTTTCCAACGCAAGCCCAATGTCAAAACAGACTTTCCCTAACAACCTTTTTGGCCCAATCAATATGTAGTGTTGGGCCCACGTTTTGTAGAGACAGCGCCCCGCCTCCCCCTCCCCCTTCCCTTCCTCCCCGTCCCCCTCCCCCTCCCCTCCTCCCGCCGCCCCTGCGTGCCTCTGCTCTCCGCATGTCAGTTCGGCGCACCCTTTACACATTTCGTGTCCCCATAGGGAGCTCCACCCAACGCATCAGTGGCGACGTTCGCATGCGTTGGCCCCGCCGGGTACAGCGTTTCTCGGCCCCATAAGGATTTCCACCGAAGGCTCCAGTAGCGCCGTTCACATGCGCCCGCCCCACTCAGTGTACCGTTTCGTGGCTTCATGTGGAGTTTAACCGAAGGCCCCAGTGGCCTCGTCCGCATACGTCGTGTCACCCAGCACAGCGCCTCGTGGTCACCCAGGGAGCTCCATCGAAGGCCCTAAAGGCGACGTTCGTATGCGTCCGCCTTGCCCAGTGCAGCGTTTCGTGGCTCATAGGGAACTCCACCGAAGGCCCCAATGGCGACGTTCGCATGCATTCGTCTCACCCAGCACAGCGTCTCGTGGCCACATAGGGAGCTCCACCGAAAACCCTGGTGGCGACGTTCGCTTGCGTCCGCCCCACCCAGTACACCGTTTCGTGGCCCATATGGAAGTCCACCGAAGTCCCTTAAAGGCGGCGTGCGCATGCGTCCGCCCCCCGCCCAGTACCGCGATTCGTGGTCCCATAGGGAACTCTACCGACGGCTCCAGTGGCGACGTTTCCCCCTGCCCACTTTGGCACACTCCTACGCGTTTCATGGCTCTTTTGGGGGCTCCACCGAGTGCCCCGTGGCCTTAATGGGGGGGTCAACAAAAATAGCCGTAGTGGCGCCCGCATGACGGCTCCGCCCCACTTCGGCACACCCTTTACACGCTTCGTGGCCCCATGAGGGGATCCACCCGAGGCGGTACCCACAACGGCGATATTCTCAACTGCATATGCTTGGGTCTTCCGCCAAGATAATTTGACATCCACTTTTCCCGCCCACGCCTCGCTCCTCCTCCTCCTCCTCCTCCTCCTCCTCCTCTTCCTCCCCCTCCTCCTGCTCCCTCCTTCTCGTCGTCCTCCTCCTCCTCTAGGGCCCCAAGAAGCCCCACCCAAAAAGGCCAGGCTGAGCGAGTTAGTTCCTTGTGATTAGGAGTTGAGTTTAGCTGTTTTTGGGGCTTCTGGGCTGTTATGGGTTCCGCAGTCTGCGTAAGTTTTGCGTAAACCCCGCGCAAGCGCGTAAGCTCCGTGTAAGCACCGCGTAAGTTCCGCGTGAGCGCGTAAGTTCATCGTAAGGGTAAGATGCCCGGAGATGGCCAACGCGACGGCTCTAGAAGGTCCAGCAGGTTTCCGAGTTCGCCCACATGGGCTCCACGATTGCCCCAAAAAGACCCAAATGGCACTTGCACTGGCTCTGCGTGCGTGGCGCCGTGGAGGCGCAGCGGATGGGGCGTCTAGGCGCCTGAAAACTTCAGCACAATGCTACCATGACGACACAGGAAGCAGCGTGCGGGAAAAGGGAGAAGGAGGAGAAGGGAGGGTGGCGACATCACGGCGTGATGTACTTGTCTCGGAAGTCGTCCCAAGCCGCGTGGTGGCAAGACGGTGTCAACCTGAATGTCCACAACATACCCCGACCAATGTACAGAGATCGTCTCAAGAGGCCTCAAGACGGCTCAAGAGGGCTCGAAGACGGCCCGAGAGTTTCTCAAGACAGCCCAAGAGGGTCCCACGACTACCCAAGGATGAGACAAGGGCGAGGGCGATCGGGGGAAGAAGAGGAGAAACAAAGGACAGGCGAGCGATTCCGCATCTTCTCAAAGCAGTTGCGCTTTCCGTCCCTGTGCCAAGCAGGTCTGATTGCGTGGGTCGTGAACAGGAGGCCTCTCGGATGCCTCTTGGGGTCTCTTGGAGGCGTCTCCGGGGCCTCTTCGGAGGCCTCGTGTGGCCTTCTGGGGGCCTCTTGGGGTCCTCCTGGGACCCTTTTGGGAGCCTCTCTTGGACCTGCTCTCTGTCTCGGGGGCCATGTTGGGGCGGAGGGCTCCAGCTTGCAGTTCGCTTGCGCTATGCTGCGGTCCGCACTAGTCTGCTGCGCTCTCTTCTTCCCCGCCTGCGCGGCCTGGGACGTGGCTGCTCGAGTAAGCAAGCTGTGCAAGATCCTATTCATATCCTGTCACTGCTGCCCTGTCTTGTCCCAATAGTCAGGCGATCGCAAGCATGGATGAAGGGGACGTGGATTAGCGACGGGTCCCGTTGCCATGAGGAATCGCGGTCTTCCGCCCTCGAACGAGGCGGCACCGGCTGCATGTTGGGGTAGACACCTCTCGAGCCATGGATTTGGCGACCGCGCGCCAAGTCCATGGATCGCTAGTCCATGTCTGCGCGCCCCCGACAACAGGCACGGGCGGGCTCCCCGGAGGAGCGCGCACGACTCCGTCGTTTGCTCCGCTTTTCGCTTCGCTTCGCTTCTCTTCGCTGTCCTCTCTTGGTATTGCTCGTGCACCTCTTCCCTGGAGCAACTTTCAGAACGATCGTGGTTTTCGTTGTGCTTGTTGCCGCGCAGCAGGTGCCCCGGTGAGACGGCCAGCACCGATTGCAGTGCTGCAGGTGCAGGCGGTGCGCTCTCTCGGAGAGCTGTCGTCCCTGTCTGTTTGTTTCTCGGGTCGTCCTCAGCCCCCTCCAACTTCCTTGCTCTCTGCGGCGAACTCGTTGTCAAAATGTTGACGCCGCCGCTTCGTTTTTTCTTCTAGTGCCGACTCGAGTCGTGCTGCACGGGAGTCTGTCTCTCATTCTTCATATCTCTATCATTTTGCTGTTTGCCCACCACTTCCCACGGATTTGTCGAATGTTTAAAGACCTTCGATGGTTAAGATTGGTACCCCTGGATCCCGATAGCCTCTTGATGTGTGGCGTGCTTTTGCAATGTTTTCTCGGTGGTTGTCAAATATCGCCACTTTCAGGTGGCTCTGCCAGACGATGGCGCAACTCCCTCTTCTGATTCAAGCATGCGATTCCGTCCAAATCTGTGCTGATTTTGGGTGTGACTCGTGTGTGTGTGTGTGTATGTGGGTGGGTGTGGGCACTGGTGGCCACACGCCCAGCCTCCTGTGCGACTACGCGCGGGCTGAGTTCGAGTGGCTCTCTGTCCCGGCCCCGTCTCCAGGCGGGCCAGTCGGAAGCTAGTTCGGGGGCGGGGGGGGTGGATATCATGGCGGGGGCCATGATATCTCTCCAGATTTCTGGACGCCCTCGACTAGTGTGAAGGCCTTACGGCCGCTGCCGCCGATGACCACGACGATAACGACAGCGACGA
Source organism: Prorocentrum cordatum (assembly GCA_963575745.1). Lineage (NCBI taxonomy): Eukaryota > Dinophyceae > Prorocentrales > Prorocentraceae > Prorocentrum > Prorocentrum cordatum. The sequence goes on along the minus strand of CAUYUJ010004113.1, from coordinate 79,073 downwards.
GCTGATGACCCTGCCACAGGCTCAGGACATGGGGCGGGCGGTGGATGGAGGAGGAGGAGGAGGAGGACGAGGCGGAGGAGGAGGAGGCGGAGGTGGAGGCGGAGGCGGAGGAGGAGGAGGAGGAGGAGAAGGAGGACGAGGAAGAGGAGGACGAGGACGAGCACGAGGACGAGGAGGAGGAGGAGGAGGAAGAGGAGAATGAGGAGGAGGATAAGGAAGAGGAGGACGAGGTGGATGTGGATGATGATGCGGATGATGACGATGCTGATGATGATGATGATGGTCGTGATGGTGGTGGTGCTGGTGGTATGGTGATGATGGTGATGGTGATGGTGATGCTGATGATGAGGATGGTGATGCTGCTGATGATGGTGATAATGATGATGCTGATGCTGTTGATGTCGTTGATGGTGATGATGATTAGATGATGATCAGATGATGATGATGATGATGATGATGATGATGATGATGCTGATGATGATGATGATACTGCTGATGACAATGAGGGGGATGATGAGGATGACGATTCTGATGATGATGACGATGACGAGGAGGACGACGACGATGGTGATGATGATCTGAATGAAGATGATGGTGATGTTGGTGACTGCGATGCTGATGCTTTTGATGATGATGCAGATGATGCTGGTGATGATGATGGTGATGGTGATGGCGATGTTGTTGTTGCTGTTGTTGTTGATGGTGATGGTGATGGTGATGGTGATGATGGGGATGATGATGCTGATGATGATGACGATGCTGATGCTGATGGTGGTGGTATGATGATGCTCATGATGATGCTGCTGCTGACGACGATGATGATGATGATCATGCTGACGCTAATGCTAATGATAATGATGGTTGGTGGTGGTGGTGATGATGATGCTGCTGATGCTGATGCTGATGCTGATGCTCATGCTGCTGCTGATGATGATGATGATGACGACTATGATGCTGGTCTTGATGCTGATGCTACTGCTTCTGACGATGATGATGCTGATGCTGATGCTGATGCTGATGGTGAGGAGGACGAGGAGGATGAGGAGGATGAGCTGGATGAGGATATGGATGAGAATGATGATGATTTTGCCGATAAAGATGACGATGCTAATGATATTAATGTTGATGTTAAAAGTGTTGTGGCTGTTGTTGTATATATGATGATGATGACGTTGTATGGTGATGATGATTGTAATGCTGATAATGGTGATGATTATTCTGATTATGATAATGATGATTATGCTGATGCTGATGCTGATGCTGATGCTGATGCAGATGACAATGAGGATGAGGATGAGGATGAAGATAAGGATGATGATGATATAGATGATGATGATGATGATGATGATGATGACGATGATGATGATGAGGATGAGGATGACGATGAGATAAATATGATGGTGGTGATAATGATGATGATGAGATGAGGATGATGATGAAGATGGTGGTGATGATGATGCTTTGCATGATGATGACGAGGATGGCGGTGATGGTGATGATGAGGATGAGGATGCGGATGATGATGGTGTTGATGATGCTTTTGATGATGCTGATGCTAATGATGATGATGCTGATGCTGATGCTGATTCTGGTGATGATGAGGATGAGGACGAGGATGAAGATCAGGATGAGGATGGGGATGAGGATGAGGATGATGACGATGACAGTGATTATGAGGGTCTTGATGATGATCATCATCATGATGATCATGATTATGATGGTGATGATGACGATTCTGATGCTGAGAATGATGCAGATGAGGATGAGGATGATGATGGTGATGATGATGGTGGTGAAGGTGGTTGTGGTGATGGTGATGTTGACGATGACGATGAAGATGACGATGATGCTGATGCTGGTGCTGCTGATGCTGATGCTGATGCTGATGCTGCTGCTGCTGATGATGATGATGATGCTGATTATGATGATGATGATGATGATGATGCTGATGATGATGATGATGATGATGATGCTGCTGATGATGATGATGATGATGCTGACGATGATGATTATGCTGCTGATGATGATGACGCTCATGATGATGATGATGATCATGATGATGATGGTGATGATGGTGATGGTGATGATGATGATGATGATGATGATGATGATGATGATGATGGTGATGATGATGATGATGATGATGATGGTGATGGTGGTGGTGGTGGTGGTGGGATGGTGATGATGATGATGATGATAGTGATGATGATGATGATGATGATGATGATGGTGGTGGTGGTGGTGGTGATGGTGATGATGATGATGGTGATGATGGTGGTTGTGGTAATGATGATGATGATGATATGATGATGATGATGATGCTGATGCTGATTCTGATGATGATGATGGTGATGATGGTGATGATGATGATGACGATGATGATGATGATGATGATGATGATGATGATTATGATGATGGTGGTGGGTGATGTGTGTGATGGTGATGATGGTGGGATGGTGGTGGTGGTAATGATGATGATGATGATATGATGATGATGATGATGATGATGATGATGATGATGATGATGATGATGATGATGCTGATGCTGATGCTGATGCTGATGCTGATGCTGATGCTGATGATGATGATGATGATGATGATGATGATGATGGTGATGATGTGGTGGTGGTGGTGGTGTGATGATGATGATGGTAGGAGGAGGGAGGAGGGAGGAGGAGGAGGAGGAGGAGGAGGAGGAGGAGGAGGAGGGAGGAGGAGGAGAGGAGGAGGAGGAGGAGGAGGAGGAGGAGCAGGAGGAGCAGGAGGAGAGCGGGCTGTCTCCTCCTCGTCGGGGGCGGGCCGGGACTGGCGCCGGGGGTTCCAGGGCCAGGGTCGAGGTTGGGGCTGGGGCTGGGGGCAGGCCCAGGGCCTGTGCTGGGGCTAGTGCCGGCGCCAGAGGCGGGTGTCCAGGCCAGGGCCACGGCCGGGGCTGGGGCTCGGGCTGGGGCCAGTGCTGGGGCAGGGGCAGGAGCCAGGGCCGAGGCGGGGGGAGGGTCCACATGAGGGGGACCGCGCGGGGCAGGTGTCACCCCCCCCCACCACTTCAGGAGGGGAACAACACACAGGCACAATTAATCGACGATTCCCAGAAAACATGGGAAAATATGGGAAGTGGGGGGGAAGACAGAAACCCAGAAAATTTTGGAAAATATGGGGGATATTTTTCTTTGTGTGTATTTATTTGTGTGTCCCAGTTCCCCTTCACCACTTTCTTTTCCCCTCCACTTTTCTTTGGCAGGAGGGACGCGATGCAAGGGGGGCCGGAGGCGGCGCTCAGACAGAAACCGTGGCTTTCGGAAGGCCCGATGGGGGTTTCAGAGGGCCCCCCAGGGGATCTCAGAAGTTTTGAAGGCCCCCCTGGGCCTTTCAGAGGGCCCCGACGGGGGTCTTGCCGCTGGTTGGACGGGATCCACCGCTTCTCGGACCCCCCTGACCACCGAAGGGGTGTCGGATGAGGAAGAGGATGAAAGGGGAGCGGGAGGAGCAGGAGCAGGAGGGAACGGGAAGGAGCGTGTAGGAGGAGGAGGAGGAGGGAGGAGGGCAGTGCAGGGAGGAGGGAGGAGGAGGAGGTGTTTATCGGTTCAAGATACGAGGGTCACGTTTTCAATTTCGGGTTGTACTGTTTTTCTGGATTCCCGACGTCGCTTCCGAGGGGCCTATACTGTTTTTCTGGATGTCCAGATGTCGCTTGAGATTGGTGCTTCTCACGTTTCGGCTCGCGCAACCTGTTTTGAGGTCGCGTGTCGAACTTGCGTTTTGATTGTCTGCGTGTCTCTTAGAGGGGTTCTCGTAGGTTCTTAGTGCGTCCTCCTCAGAGGACGCCGAGGGATATATCGTGAGCCGGGGCTGGGGCCGGGACCACGACGTCCAGGACCACGGCCAGGGCCGGGGGGACCAGGGCCGGCTGCGGCCAGAGCCAGGGCCGTGGCCGGGGCCGGGTCTGGTGCCGGGACTGGGGGCCAGGGCCGGGATTGGGGCCAGGGCCGGGACCCGGAACGGGGTCGGGGGCGGGGAGCTGGGGCCAGGGACCAGGACCGGGGCCAGGATTGGTCGCGGAGCCTGGGCTGGGACCAGGGCCCCGCGGGAGCCGGTACTACTGGGGCCAGCAGGGCCGGGTCCGGGGCCAGGTCCAGGGCGGGCCGGTGCTGGGGCCGGGGCCGGGGCTGGGACTGGGACCAGGAGCCGGGACCGCTGGCTGGGGCCGGAGCCGGGGCCAGGGCCGGGGCCGGGGTCGGGACGGGCTGGAGCCGAAGCCAGAACCCGGGCCGGGAGCTGGGCGAAAACGCTGAACGGGCCCCCCACCCTGCAGTCGAGGGGGCGGGCGAAAACGCTGAACGGGCCCCCCCTGGAGCTCAAGCGAAGCTCAGGCTCACGCTTTGTATCTCACACGCCAGTTCGGCGGATGTGCATATTGTGAAGACGAGTAGGGTTTACAACAGTTTCGCTGTCTCCATGCAGGAGTCGTGTGGGGTGCGCTTTGTTTTTCAGATACGGGGTGGCAAGAGGCCATGGTGCCACGCAGAGCAGGTTGCTGCTGACTGGCAGAGTGCTTAAGAGGGCCGTGGGCGTTTGAGCACCACGGTTCCTCGGGAGTCTATCGCGCAGTCATCCCCGCCCGTTCCCGGAGGCGGAGCAGTGCCTTGCCTTGTACATTTCCACTGAGGACGGGTCATTTCCATCCATATTTGCTCCCTCGCCTGCCTTGCATCCCGCGCCGCGACCAGTCGTAAATGATCCTTAGTTATATGTGTGTTCTCCGCGTGTGAAATGTATATTAGGTCGTTTTGTTATTTAGCTTGATGGAAGATGTTTCTGTGTTACCGTTCAGACATATCTGGCAGGTTCGGCACCGAAGCAGCGCGGCCTTCTGAGTGGAGACCCCCCGAGAAACGCCCAGCAGGCCGTAAGCGCGTGTCAGCTCTCTCTCTCTCCCAGGGCTCGACGGGGCCTCAACGTGCGACTGCTCCCCGAAGCTGCCATAACATGAGATACATCGGGCCCCAGAATGGGTCTCGCCTTCGGCCCGCCTCGCCTTGGCGGAAGCCGGCAGGAGGCATGGCGGATGCCGGCGTAAGCAACATTGCGGTGGGTTCGCTGACGGGTTCGCTGGCGGAAGCTCGGCGGAAGGTTACGATTTGTGTGCAGGGTTTCTGAAGTCGGCCGCATGTCTCTGTAGGTATGCACAGGGCCGTATCATTTGATGTCTCTATTTCGTCCGTCTCTCTGCCTGCCTGTGTGTCTGCCTGTGTGTCTGCCTGTTTGCCTGCCTGCCTGCCTGTCTGCCTGTCTGTCGGCTGGCGGGTTGATCGGTCGGTCGGTCTCGGTGTGTGTGTGTGTGTGTCTACATCTCCTGCCTCTCTGAGGCCTCCGAGTCTCCGCGACCAGCCGTGGGTCGTGGGCACGTGGCGAAGGCGCCTCGGCCTGCTGCTGGCTTGGCTTGGCGCCGTCCGCCTCGGGCCGGCCCACAGCGCCGCCCCCGGGCGGGAGAGCCCCGCCGGCCTCTCGACCTGCGCACGCCGCTGCACGCACGCGTGACCGCTCCGAGGCCGAGCGCCGAGCCCATCGGCCCCTCGCCCTCGAGGCTCTGCCACGGGGGCCCCGTCCCTCCGCGTGCCTCGCCGTCGCCCTCTGCCTCGGCTGCGCCGGCAGCGTTTCGCCCCCGCGCACCGTCCTCTGCCCTGGGCAGCCTCGGCGGCCGCTGCGCCGTCGGCTGCTCCGCTAGCGGGAGGAGGAGGAGGAGGAGGAGGAGGAGGAGGAGGAGGAGGAGGAGAGGAGGAGGAGGAGGAGGGAGGAGGAGGAGGAGGAGGAGGAGGAGGAGGAGGGGAGGAGGAGGAGGAGGAGGAGAGGAGGAGGAGGAGGAGGAGGAGGAGGAGAGGAGGGAGGGAGGAGGGGAGGGGGAGGGGAGGGGAGGGGGAGGGGGGGAGGAGGAGAGGAGGGAGGAGGAGGAGGAGGAGGAGGCAGCGCTTGGGGCACCGCCCCTGCGCTGCTGCCCGGCGTGGAGCGTGCGGCCCCCCCCCCCATCGCCCCTCGCGGGGGCAAGGGCGGCGGAGGAGGAGCACTGGCAGGATTGCCGAGGTACTGTCCTGGGAACTGGGTGTGCCATCCTTAGGCATTTGGGTGTCCAGGAGCAGTGGGACTCTTCTCGTGTGCTTTGTGTGTCTCTCATCCTGTGGCTCTCTGGGTCTAGCAGTATATTGGGTGCTTTCTCCCGTTCGCTGGGTGTCTAGCTATGTCGTGTCCTCTCTTACAGCATGGGGACTCCACCAGCCCTGGTTATCTTATCATGTGAAGGGGGTCGTTTACCCTATGCCATTGAGCATGCAGCAGTATTGGGACTCTTCTCGCGTGCACTGGATATCTCATTATATGGCGCTCGTAGTCCAGCAGTGCTGGGTGCTGAGTGTCTAGCTATTTCACGAGAGCCGCAGCATGTGGCGGCTCCCTTCCCTTGGCAACATGTGATATATCTCTTCTGCTGGACCCAGGAGATGGTAACATTACATGTATCTTTCCCAGGCGTCGAGCTGTAGCATGTGTCAGTTCGCATCCACAGCTCAGACAAGGCAGTAACATGTGACATATCTACTCTGAAGTGCCCAGATGGCCGTAAAGAGTGACATCTTTGCTCCCCAGGCCCCGTGGGGAGCACTTAGGAAACCTCTCGGGGGTGCATCTCGGGAGTCCTTTTGGGGTCGTTGCAGTGTCTTGGGCCTTCTTGGGCGTTCTTGTGGAGGTCCATGGTGGTCTTGGTGCAGGCTGCCAGGGTCTTAAGGCCTTCTTGGAGCCGCCCTGGACTGGTCTGGAGCAGTCTTTCGGGCGTCCTCTCCAGAACCCCCTCGTAATGGATGGTGCTGAAGATTTGAATCTGTCACTCCTGGCCCTTGGTCCCGTGGCCGCTTCGTGGCCCTCGTTTGAGGGGTGGGGCTCAGGGTCGATTCGATGGCTCGTGGCTCATCGCCTCGATGCTCTTCGTGGCCCCCGTGCGAGGGGCGAGGCTTTGGAGTGTATTCGGCTCGTGGCCCCCGCGTCAGCCCTGCTGGCTTGCTGGCCTGTCGGTCTTGCTGGCCCGTGGGCGCGCGGACCTGCGCGGTCCCGTGACCTGAGCTCGGTCAATGAAGTCTTTGAGCAGCACTGAAAGGTCTTTTGCAACTCAGGATTTTTGCACTGAGCATTTGGTCACGCTGCGTTAGCTGGTAAAAGTTTTAGGGCTCCGGCTGCAATCTTTCTACGATAGAAGGATTGCAGCTGGAGCCCTTACGGAAATGTCATGTTCGGGCATCTTGCGCACGAGGCTCGAGAGTCGCTTCGAGGGCCTCCAGGCCCGAGCCTCGAGGGGCCACTCGCGGCTTCTTCTGCCGGAGGGCTGGGCCCCAGGAGCCGCATTTCGGCGACTCCGTGGCTCGTGGCCCCACACGGGGGGTGAGGCTTCAGTCGGGCCTGTCCCTCTACAGGAGGAATATGCAAAAACAGTTGAACAATCCGGGGACGATTTTTCGACTATTTTTGGCTATATCTGAGGATTGTTCGACTTTTTTATTTTTCGTTCAAAATCCGCCTGTAGGGGGACAGGCCCGACCTAAGGTGAGGCTCAGAATTCTGTTGAATCTTTAGATACGTAAGGTCGCGATGCAGTGTGCGTTTTGCAGATAGAGTGTGGGCAGTCCAGATAGGACGACAGAGCGGATGTCAGGCAGGAGCGCTTGGAAAGCGGAGGGGCGGGCAGGAGGCGAGCGAGGGCAGGGTTTAGAAGTGCAGGCAGGAGGGAGAGAAGTGGGCGTGGCTTGGTAAACAGTGCACGCAGGAGCAGACTTTGTTCGACGTGCTTCTTGCAATGAGGATCGGCCCCGCCCTTGCCGCTGCGCTCGTGCTCCCCTCAGCGCGCCTCCTGCTCTCTCCCCGCTGGCTCCGTCTCGGCACGGAGCCTCTCGCCTCCGATGGCGTGCTCGCGGTGTGGAGGTTGGCCAGGGGACGCGGACTGAGCACCTGCGCCAGCCCAGGCCAGGCCGATCCTGAGCCAAGGTTCGGTGTGTGGAGGAGGAGGAGGAGGAGGAGGAGGAGGAGGAGGAGGAGGAGGAGGAGGAGGAGGAGGAGGAGGAGGAGGAGGGAGGAAGAGGAGGGAGGAGGGAGGAGGAGGGAGGAGGGAGGAGGGAGGAGGGAGGGGTGTGTGTGTGTCCCGTTTTCCCGCTCTTGCATGCTGGTCAATTCGCTATACAGCGGCTCCCCGCTCAGGCAGCTCCTTCCGCCGGCGCAGGACGACCCTTGCCTAGCCGCCGACGCAAAAAGTGTGTGTGTGTGTGTGTTGGTTCAGGAGGAAAAGAAACACACAGACACAATTAATCGTCGATCCCCCAGAAAATATGGGAAAATATGGGAATTGGGTGGGAAGACAAAAACCCAGAAAATATGGGAAAATATGGGGAATCATTTTATTTGTGTGTATTTATTTGTGTGTCCCAGGGACCCTTCATTGGTGTGTGTGTGTGTGTGCGTTCGCCCTCGCGGGCTTCTGGTCGGCTCCGGCCCGTCGTTCTCCTGCTCGCTCGCCCCCCCCGTCCTCCGCGGCTGGCTGGCCTGTGGCCCCACCGCCGCTTCGTGTGGGCTGGCCTCGTCCGATCCCCCGTCCGCCCCCCTCTGTCATCCGTTCCCCGGTGGCGGTGCCCATCGTGGTCTCCGAGGGCTCGGGCGTTTCCGGGCGCGCGCGCGCGATTGCTGATCCAGACTTTCTCCGCCTTGTCGCCTCGCGCAGGGCCGCGACGCTAAAAAGGTGTTCGCGTGTGTGTATGTGTGAGAGTGTTTGCCCGCTCGATATTTCCTCATCATGTACTCTGAGACACCCTGGCCAGAGAGGACCCCGAACTCAGGAACGGCGCTCTCGCTTGAGACGTCCTTGCAATTCAGTCAAGTGTGCGGAGACCCAGCCACGACGACAACGGCTCCCGCTTGACACTTCCTCACAATTTTCCTCGAGACACCCTGGCCAGAGAGGCCCTCGAACTCAGGAACGGCGGTCTCGCTCGAGACTTCCTCGCAATTCAGTCAAGTTGGCGGAGGCCCAGCCACGACGACAAAGGCTCTCGCTAGATATTTCCTCACGATTTACTCCGAGAGCCCCTTGCCAGGGAGGCCCCCGATTCAGGCAAGATGGTGGAGGCCCAGACACGGCGACAAGGGTTCCCGCTCGATACTTCTTAAGATGTAATCCGAGAGCCCTGGCCAGAGAGGCCCTCGAACTCAGGAGCGGCGCTCTCGTTCGAGGCTTCCTCGCAATTCAGTCAAGTTGGTGGAGGCTCAGCCACGACGACAAGGGCTCCCGTTCGATGCTTCCTCAAGCTGTACTTCGAGACCCCCTGTCAGAGACTGCAAGTCAATGTCGGCGCCGGAGGCCCACCTGCGACGACAAGGGGCTCCCGCTCGACACGCCCTCGCAATTTACTCCTAGACACCGTGCCCAGAAAAAGCCCCCGAACCATTGCCATAGAGGCCCCAGCACGCTGCTCACTGAGGCCTTCGGACACAGCCCACAGAAGCTCCAAGCGCGCCAAAGCTCATTATTTGTAGTGATATGTGTCGTGATATTCTGAAGGCTACCCTCGAGTCCTATGGCTCCCCGTTTCAGGACCTCCTGGTCTGCTCCTGGGCGCTCTATCTTGGTGCTCCGATCGGTCCTGAGGCCCACAAAAACGTCTGGGATGATATTGCTCCTCGGTTCCACCATCGTATCTGTCATACTCGTGGCTTTGGGTTGGGGCTCGCTCTGTCCGCCGTCTCGTTCAGGGTCATGTGCGTCTCGCTCTTGTTGTTCCGCTTTCAGATGTACCCCCCGAGCAAGTCCATTACCAACATTTTCAAAGAAGGTGTTCTGCTATTTACCGTTGGCCCGAGGAACACCATATCATATAACCTCGCCACTCAATTTAAGGAGATCGGATTTGGTGCTGAGTTCACCGACATCTATGCTGTGGCGAAGGCCGCGTGTATCAGGTACTTGTTCCGCTCCCCTGTCTTCCGTCTGGTGCTCGCTGATCTTGAGGCTGCACGTGATGATATCGAGCATACACCCTTTCGCTGGCAACGTGAATGGCATCACTCGTTCATATCTTACATGCGTGATCTACTTCCTTGGTACACAATATGTAACCCCCGTCTCGATATTGCGAGTAAGTCTCTTCAACAGAAACTGTATGCCTTCCTCCGCAAAAACTCCCTCACGGAGCCGGCCAAATCTATCCTCCTGAGGCGTGCCCAGTACTTTATCCCAGAAGCTGGAGCTTCGATGATCACTGATTTCTTTCTGAATGTGAAGAAGGTGGCGAAAGACACATCTACGTACCTTGGAGTTGTGCCGCTGCGTCTTCTCACCGCATCTTTCAACACAAGTGCGAGATTTCATAGTCTTCCTGCTGGCTGTCTTTTCGGATGCGTTCCGCCTTCCCCTGGGACCGACCTGGACTCCATTGATCACTATTGTATCTGCCCTGGACTTCGGGACCTTCTGAAAAAACGGTTGGGGCCTTACTTGGAAAAGTATTCTGGACCTATCAGTGGACCGAATGGCGAGTGCCCGTGCTGGTTCTGTCTCCTCCTCCTCTTCCGTGAGCCTCCTGAAGTCTGTTTGTTGCGTGCTGCAGGCTGCGATGCTTTTCTTGCTGCTCATAATGCCCGGCGCCTCTTTAAACCTGGTTCCCCTGCAGAGCACTTTTGAAGCCCGTCTGAGAGTTACCGCTCGGAGGCATCGTGCTCTGTCGGACGCCCGGTCGGGGCGTGCTCCTGCAATGGTGTGCAGGCTCACTCCGCGCCCTCCCCCCCCTCCTCCCCCGAATGTGCAATTCGTTGAGGCGCTACCACTTCGGATGCCAGGCGCGCCACGTGGTAGATGGGAGCCTCACCAATAGTTGCTCCGCCCGCCCCTTTGACGGGAGGGGCGATCCTGCCCACCTGTCAGGCAACTTGAAGAACTCAACGTGAACGGTGGCCGGGTTTTTTCCAACCGAAAAAGAAGCTCCAAGCGCGCCCACAGGGGCCCCAGCACGCTGCCCACTGAGGCCCTCGGACGCAGCCCACACAGGCCGCAGCACGCTGCCCGCAGGCCCTCTGGCGCAGCCCACAGAGGCCCCAAGCGCGCCCACAGAGGCTCCAGCACGCTGCCCACTGAGGCCGACGACGAAACCCGCAGAGGCCCCAAGCGCGGCAGAGGCCTCAGCGCGCTGCCCACTGAGGCCCCCGACGCAGCCCACAGAGGACCAGCCCACACAGGGGCCTAAGCGCGCCGACGGATGCCCCAGCGTGCTGCACACCGAGGCCCCCCGACACAGCCCACAGAGGCCCCAAGCGCGCCCATAGAGGCCTCAGGCGCGCCCACGGAGGCCCCCGCGCGCTGCCCATTGAGCCCCCGAGCACAGCCCACAGAGGCCCCAAGCGCGCCCACAGAAGCCCTTGGCCCCCGAGTTCCAGCAACAACGGCTCTCGCTGGATATTTCCTACAATTTACCCCCGAATCGCGCTCTCGCGCGGGACTTATCTACGATGTATGCAGGAATCGCGCTCTCGCATGGGACTACATCACCATTTATTCAACGCTGCGCCCTCGGCACCAACAATCACGCTCTCGTTATGGACTTTTCATTCCCAACCATCCTGTGGTGTTGGGTCCTCGTTTTGAAGAGACAGCGCCCCGCGTCTCCTCTCCTCTCCTCTCCTCTCCTCCTCCTCCTCTCCCCCCTCCTCCCTCCTCCCATCGCCGTCATCATACTCATCGTCATCATCATCATCATCATCCTCATCTTCATCATCATCATCATCATCATCATCATCATCATCATCATCGTCATCCTCGTCATCATCACCACCAACATCATCATCGTCATCATCATCGCCATCGCCATTAGTTCCCAACCATCCTGTCATCATCACCACCAGCATCATCATCGTCATCACCACCAGCATCATCATCGTCATCATCATCATCATCATCATCATCATCATCATCATCATCATCATCATCATCATCATCATCATCATCATCATCATCATCATCATCATCATCATCATCGCCATCGCCATTAGTTCCCATTTCCGCACACCCCTCACACGTTTCGTGGCCCCATAGGGAGCTCCACCGAAGGCCCCAGTGGCAGGGTTCGCATGCCGTTGGCACACCCCTCACACCCGCTCCACCAGGCCCCACTTCGCACACACCCCTCACACGTTTCGTGGCCCCATAGGTAGCTCCACCGAAGGCCCCAGTGGCAGGGTTCGCATGCCGCCCCCCCCCACTTTGGCACACCCCTCACACGTTTCGTGGCCCCATAGGTAGCTCCACCGAAGGCCCCAGTGGCAGGGTTCGCATGCCGCCCCCACCCCACTTTGGCACACCCCTCACACGTTTCGTGGCCCCATAGGTAGCTCCACCGAAGGCCCCAGTGGCAGGGTTCGCATGCCGCCCCCACCTCACTTTGGCACACCCCTCACGCGTTTCGTGGCCCCATAGGTAGCTCCACCGAAGGCCCCAGTGGCAGGGTTCGCATGCCGCCCCCGCCCCACTTTGGCACACCCCTCACACGTTTCGTGGCCTCATAGGGAGCTCCACCGAAGGCCCCAGTGGCAGGGTTCGCATGCCGCCCCCACCCCACTTTGGTACACCTCTCACGCATTTCGTGGCCCCATAGGGTGCTCTACCGAAGGCCCCCGTGGCAGGGTTCGCATGCCGCCCCCACCCACTTTTGCACACCCCTCACACGTTTCGTGGCCCCATTGGGAGTTCCACCGACGGCCCCAGTGGCAGGGTTCGCATGCGTCCGCGCCACCCATGTCGACACACCCTTGACACGTTTCGTGGCCCCATAATGAGCTCCACCGAAGGCCCCAGTGGCAGAGTTGGCATGCCGCCCCTCGCCCATTTCGGCCCACCCCTCACACGTTTCGTGGCCCCATAGGGAGCTCCACCGAAGGGGCCCCAGTGGTTGCGTTCGCATGCGTCCCCACCACCCATTTCGGCACACCCCTCATACGTTTCGTGGCCCCATAGGGAGCTCCACCGAAGGCCCCAGTGGCTCCCCACCACCCATTTCGGCACACCCCTCACACGTTTCGTGGCCCCATAGGGAGCTCCACCGAAGGCCCCAGTGGCTGCGTTCGCATGCCTCCCCACCACCCATTTCGGCACACCCCTCACACGTTTCGTGGCCCCATAGGGAGCTCCACCGAAGGCCCCAGTGGCAGGGTCCGCATGCCTCCCCACCACCCATTTCGGCACACCCTTCACACGTTTCGTGGCCCCATAGGGAGCTCCACCGAAGGCCCCAGTGGCGCGGTGCCTATGAGAAGAGGGGCCTAGTTTGCGTGCCCCCTCCTTCGTCTCATATCCGTGCGGTACTCGCAGCTGCATATGGTTGGGTCGCCAGGCTAATTTTTTACATGCAAATCGCGCTATCGTTTGAGATTTCTTGGCGATTCCTGCAGTACGCACGCTTCAGCAACCCGACTGCTCGACCTGGCCGCTGGGGACCGCCTTCCCGACCCGCCCGTAAGGGGCTACCCGCCCGATCTGCCCGTCCTGTTCTGCCACGTGATTTTTGCTCCTGGCCCCCCTCCTGCAACTCTCTCTCGTGCTCCATCCTCCTCCCTCCCTCTTGTCTCTTTCTTACATCCGTCCTCTCTTCCCCTGCCATAAGGGCTGCGCGAAAAAGCACACTTTGCAGGTAAGAAAGATATACCCCAAATAGGGGGTACTATCGAAGACGAACAGGACGGATATCGAGGGTTTGGGATATACGTGTTGAATGGCACGCGAGCGGATAAAAGCGAACAGTCTTACAATGATTGTTGTTGAGCTGTCATTTCTGAAAATTAATTATTGTTGATTTCCCCCTCTGGTAACATATGTTTTTTTTCGGTTTTTCATTTGAAGTGCCCCTCCTGGGGCTTGCACCCTTTTTAAATCATGGAAAGTCTTCCTCGTCAAACTGCGCTGCTAGCCCCCGAATTACAGCAACAATAACAGCTCCCGCTTGATACTTCTTCACAATTTATTCAATCGCTTCGCTCATTCCGCCGGCCCTGGAGCCCTCTTTAGGGCCTCTTGGGGGCTTCTGGGGACCTCTTGGGAGTCTCTTGGGGCTCCTTGGCGGCTTCTTGGGGGCCCCCAGGGCCTCTTGGGGGACTTTTGGGGGCCTCCTGGGGCGGGAGGGGGGGTAGTCGATTGCGGCTCCCCCCTCGGAGGCCACGATCCTCGTGAGGGGTGTCGAAAAATGGCCCTCCCCTGGAGTGCTCTGGTGGCTTCTCCCCGGACCTTGCCGGGGTACTTTTCGTCCGGGGCCCCCAGGGGCCGCTCCGCGCGCGCGAATCAGAAATATTGTTAACCACTTACCGGAGATCTTAGCACGCCTCTGGCCCGTTGGGCCGGCGAATTCTCAAATCGCGCTCTCGCGCGGGACTTCCTCACAATTTATGTACGAATCGCGCTCTCGCGTGGGATTTGCTCGCGATTTACTCAGACGATGCGCCTTCGGCGCTCAGGAATCACGCTCTCGCTTTGGGCTTTCTCACGGTTTGCTTGGGAATCGCGCTATCTCTCGAGACGTCCGCGCGATTCATGCAGGACGCACGCTTCAGCAACCTGCCTGCTCGACCTGGTCGCCGGGGCCCGCCTTCCCGACCTGCCCGCTATGGGTCTATCCGCCCGATCTGCCCGTCTGGTTGTACCACTTGTTTTCTACTGCTCACCCCCTTCATGCTAATTTCTCTCGTGCTCCTTCCACCCGTCCTCTCTTCCCCCGTTTTGGGGGCTGCATTAAATGTGCGTGGCAGGTAAGGAAGATGTGCACCAAAGGGGGTACGATCGAAGACGACGAGGGCGAGCACCGAAGGTTTGGACTATACGTAGTGATTGGCACGTGAGCAGGTACGAGCGAACAATCTGCAAATAATTGTGGTTGTTGTCGTCGTTGTTGTTATCGTTGTTGTTGTCGTTGCTGTTGCTGTTGCTGTTGCTGTTGTTGTTGTTGTTGTTGTGGTTGCTGTTGTGGTTGTTGTTGTTGTGGTTATTGTTGTTGTTGATATTGCTGTTGTTGTTGATGTTATTGTTGTTGTTGTGGTTGTTGTTGTTGTTGTTGTTGTTGTTGTTGTTGTTGTTGTTGTTGTTGTTTTTGTTCTTGTTGTTGTCGTTGTGTTGTTGTTGTTGTGAATATTATTGACTTTTTTGTTTTAATTGTTGTTGCTGTCGTTGAAGTCTCATTTCCAATGAATAATGATGGTTGTTTCCCTGTCCAGTGACCATGATACTTTTCAACTCAAGTGCTTCTCCGAGTGCTCGCACCCTTTTTTTATGACGGGACCGTGAGGTGCCACCAAACTGTGACCTTGGCTTGCGGTTTACAACAACAATAGCTCCCGCCTTATATTTCTTCACAGTTTAGTCCCAAATCGCGCTATCGTCTCGGGGATTCTCGCAATTTATACGGGAATCGCGCTCTCGCTTGGGACTTTGTCGCAGTTTATTCAGACGCCGCGCCGTCGACACTCAGGAGCCACGCTCTGGCTGTGAATGATTCGTCCTCACGATTTATATGGGAATCGCACTCTCGCTCGAGACTTCCTCGCGATCCACGCAAGGCGCACGCTTCAGCAACCCGCCTGCCCCTTGTCCCTTCGTTCCATCCGTCCTCTCTTCCCCTGCCTTAGGGGCTGCACGAAACACATGTTGCAGGTAAGAAAAATATACCCCCGAGCGGGCACGATCGAAGACAACTAGGGCGTGCATCGAGGGTTTGGGATATGCGTGTTGAATGGTACGCGAGCAGATAAGAGTGAACAATCTTAAAGTGATTGTAGTTGTTGCGATGGTTGTTGTTATAGTTGTTGTCGTCGTTGTCGTTTTCGTTGTCGTTTTCGTTGTCGTTTTCGCTGTCGTTGTCGTTGTCGTCGTCGTCGTCGTTGCTGCTGTTGTTGTTGTTGCTGTTGTTGTTGTCGTCGTCGTCGTCGTCGTCGTCGTCGTCGTCGTTGTTGTTGTTGTTGTTGTTGTTGTTGATGTTGTTGTTGTTGTGGTTGTTTTTGTTGTTGTTGTGGTTGTTGTTGTTGTTGTTGTTGTTGTTGTTGTTGTTGTTGTTGTTGTTGTTATTGTTTGTTGTTAGTGTTGTTGTTGTTGTTGTTGTGGCTGCTGTTTTTGTTGTTGTTGTCGTTGCTGTTGTTGCTGCTGCTGTTGTTGAGTTGTCATTTCTGAAGAATGATTGTTATTGATCGCCCCCTTCGGTAACCATTGTATTTTTCAATTGAAGTGCTTCTTTCGGGGCTCGCACCCAGTTTTTTTAGAAGTTTATGTGGTGGGTCACCGAACTCTGTCCCTGGCCCACGAGTTACAACAAAAGCGGCTCCCGCCTGATACTTCCTCACAATTCATTCCCAAATCGCGTTCTAGCGCGGGACTTCCTCACACCTTTTACAGGAATCGCGCCCTCGCGTGGGACTTCAGATGTCGCGCCCTCGACACTCAGGAATCACGCGCTCTGGCTGTGGATTTCCTCACGATTTACATGAGAATCGCGCCATCGCTCGAGACTTCCTCGCGATTCATGCAGGGCGCACGCTTCAGCAATCAGCCTGCTCGACCTGGCCGCCTCGTCCCGCCTTCTCGACCCGCCTGTTAGGTCTGGTTCTGCCACGTGTTTCCTGCTCCTAGCCCCCCTCCTGCTACTCTCTCTCGTGCTCCATCCTCCTCCCTCCCCCCTGTCCCTTCCCTCCATCCGTCCTCTCTTCCCCTGTCTTAGGGGCTGCACGAAATACACGTTGCTAGTAAAAAAGATCTACCCCTGAGGGGGTAGGATCAAGACGAAGAGGGCAGGTATCGAGGGTTTGGGATATACATGTTGAGTGGCACGCGAGCAGATAAGAGCGAACAGTCTTAATATGGTTGTTGATGTTGTTGTTGTTTTTGTTGCTGCTACTGCTGTTGCTGCTGCTGCTGTTGTTGTTGTTGCTGTTGTTGTTGTTGTTGCTGTTGTTGTTGCTGATGTTTTTGTTGTTGTTGTTGCCGTTGTGGTGGTTGTTGTTTTTGTAAGTGTAATTGTTGTTTTTGAATTCTCATATCGAGAGAATAAGTATGGTTGTTCTCCGGAGCGCGTTGGCTTGAGTGTAAATGTGGGCCCTTGGAGGCCTTGCTACAACGACACCGGCTCCCGTTCGATACGTCCTCACTAGTTACCCCGAGACACCTTGGCCAGAGAGGCCCCTGAACTCAGGAACGGCGCTCTCGCTCCAGAGCTCCTCGCAATTCAGTCAAGTTGGCGGAGGCCTAGCCACGACGACATGGGCCCCTGCACGACGTTTCCTCACGATTTGCTCCGAGAGCCCCTGGCCAGGAAGGTCCCCGAATTCATGAACGGCGCTCTCGCTCGAGCTTTCTCGTGATTCAGTCAAATTGGTGGAGCCCAAACCTCGACGACAAGGGCTCTCGTCCGAGTTTTTTCTCACGATGCATTCGCAAAGGCCCTTTCCAGAGAGGCCCCCGAATCAAGAATGGCGCTCGCTCGAGACTTATTCGTAATTCAGGTAAGTTGGTGGAGGCCTAGACACGGCGACAACGGTTCCCGTTCGATATTTCTCCATATGTATTCCGAGAGCCCCTGGCCAGAGAGGTCCCCGAACTCAGGAACGGCGCTCTCGCACGAGAGTTCCTCGCACTTCAGTCAGTGGCCGACATGGAAGACCCCCCCCCCCGAAATTGGGTGCAATCGAAGACGAAGTGGGCGGGTATCGAGGGTTGGGGTATACAGAGTGCAAGACATGCGTGCCAGTAAGAGCGAACAGTCTTAAACTGATTGTTGTTGTTGTTGCTGACGAAAACACTCACTGGTGCCCTGTGGCTGAGCCCCTCCCAGCAACACAGCAACACAGCAACAGCGCAACAGCGCAACAGAGCCTCCCACCCAACAACAGAGCAACAGAGTTATAAAGTACCCCCCAGCAACAGAGCAACAGACGACAGAGCAACAGACGCAACAGACAACCTAATTAGAGCCCCCCCCAGCAGCAGAGCAACATAGCAACGATTTCGGCGTACCCCTCATATGCTTCGTGGCCCCACAGGGGGCTCTACCGAAGGCTTCGGGCCAATTTCTATACAACCCGCAGTGGTTTCGTGGGCCCACAAAGGGGGATTCACCGATGTTTTCGTGCCGATTTCGGAGCACCCCTGGCACGTTTCGTGGCCCCACAGTGGCTCCACCGAAGGCCTCATGACCAGTTCTTTTCTGCTCTCATACGTTTCGCGCGCCCACAAGTAAGGGGTTCCGCCGAGGGCCTCGAACCAATTTCGGCGCACCCCTCACACGTTTCGCGGTCCCAAACGAGGTTTCAGCGAACGCCTCATTCACTTTTCAACACAACGTCACACATTCCGTTGTACTACAAAAGGGGCTCCACAGAGTTTTTTTGCCCAATTCGGCGCCCCCCTCACACGTTTCGTGGTCTCCAAATGGGGTTTCAGCGAACGTTTCAGGCAATTTCCAACAACACACACCCCGTGGTAGGAGGCCGTTGATTTCTAGTAGTCGGCTTAGTACAGATTCTTGGCAGGATTTCTAGTAGGACTCATGTGGGGCTCCGAATTAGATTCGTTCTAGAGCTCTTATTGACGATGACAACGGGGTCGGCGTACATCGAAAACGCTGGCCCCGAACCGACGCCGCCTTTTCATTTTCCCCACACCCTCAGCACGCTTTTATCGTCACAGGCCACCCTCTCACTATCATCCTTTTCCCCCTCCCCCTTTACTACTACTGCTACTACTACTACTACTACTACTACTACTACTACTACTATTACTGCTACGGCTGCTACTATTATTATTTCTAGTACTGCGATTCCTACTACTACTGCTACTACTACTCCTGCTATTACTAGTACCAGTAGACGTATTACTACTACTACTACGGCCACTGATACAACTAATACTATTACTACTGGTACTTGTACTTTAGTTCTATACTACCATTATCATTACTACCACTGCTACTATTACTTCTTCTCCCGCGACTGCTACTACTACTACTACCACTACTGCTACTGCTACTGCTACTGCCACTTCTTCTGCTATTACTACTAGTGCTACTACCACTACTGCTGCTTTTTCTGCTACTGCTATTGTTATTGCTACTAATACTACTGCAGCTGCTGCTACTACTGATACCCATTACTAATCCTACTACTCTCTCCTACTACTACTACCACTGCTAGTGCTTCCGCTACTGCTACTGCTGCCGCTGCTACTGCTACTACTGCTTTCACTACTGCTACTGCTACTGCTACTACTACGGCTACTACTACTACTACTACTACTACACTTCTTTTGCGACTACTATTTCAACAAGTGCTACTATTGCTTCCACTAGTACTACTACTACTCGTACTATTACTACTACTAGTACTACTAGTACACGTACTACTACTACTACTACTACTACTACTTCTCCTACTCTTACTACTGAAACATGTACTACTACGATGACTATTACTACTACGGCTACTACCACTACTACCTAACTACTACTACTACTACTGCTACTACTACTACTATTACTACTACTACTACTACGACCAATACTATTACGACAACTACTGCTACTATTACCGCTACTACTGCTAATAGTATTACTACTACTACTACTACTACTCTTTCTATTACGATTGCTATTACTACTACTACTACTACTACTACCACTACTACTACTGCTCCATCTACTACGACGACTACTACTTTTTCTTTTACCAGTACTACTACTACTACTGCTCCATCCGCTACGACGACTACTACTACGGCTTTACAAAGTTCGTCACGTTTCATTAGAGCTCGAAGATGGCATAGGTTTGGTGTCTTACTTCCGCGTGAGCGGGCGGGCAGAGTTTGGCCACTGTCCCGACCGCACCGAGCTGGCCCTTCTTTCCTTCCTAGAAGCCTAGCGGACTGAGTCAAGAGCGGTCGGATCAAATATCCGGGATTTTCAAAAGTGGGACTTCACCCCTTATTATAATAGTATAGATTGTTAAGGTTTTATTTTTTAATCCCGACGTAACATCACACTGCTTTACACATCCCACCGGGCGGGATGTGCTCTTGTTTATGCAAGATGATCGAAGCTCAAGTTACGACGGATTTTTTTGTCACCCCGATATATTAATATTACGACTACTTTTACTACTATTACTACGACTCCTTCTACTGCGACTACTACCACTACGACCACTGCTACTACTACTGCTATTACTACTACTACTACTACTACTATTACTACTACTACTACTACTACTACTACTATTACTACTACTATTGCTACCTCTGCTACTACTACTGCTACTACTATCATTCTTATTTCTACTACTAGGGCTGCTCCTACTACTATTACTATTGTTGTTCGGAGCGCTTCTACTAATACTTTTACTACTACGTGGTACTACGCCCTCCCAGGACAAGAGCAATTCATAGTATTATTATTTGTGCTACTACTAGTAGTACTTCGTGACTCGTACTGGTAGTACGGGTACGAGGACGTCACATACAATGACCACGACTACCTTACGACTGCCAGTGTTCCACACCATTGGAAGCCGTTGTTGGAACTCGGCTCCACGCAGCGTGTCTGCTTGTTCTTGTTGGGGAAACACCGACAACCGTAAGGGAGGGATCTAGGTTTTTGCTGTGGTCGGTGCTGTGTTGCAGTGTTGCTGTGTTCCTGTGCTGCTGTGTTGCTGTGTTGCTGTGGGGGGGGGCAGCAACCGGGCACCAGTGTGAGTTTTCGCCCCGGTGGCGAACGCGCGACCTGGTGACATGGGTCCCAGACACCAGTGTGTGTGTTTCGCCTTGTTGTTGTTGTTGTCGCTGTCTTTGTCGTTGTCGTTGTCGTTGTTGTCGTCGTTGTTGTTTTCATTTGTTTCTACATCAGGCGTATCGCTCGAGACGTCCTCACACGAGGACTTCGTACGGGTCTTCGAGTTCATTAGGCATATCATTGGACACCAATATGTTTTTCAATGCTCTGAGATCCCATATGAGTTCGTCATGGTCGAAGATGCGACCCCAAGAAGTTTTCAACGTCGGTCTCGATTGAATAACATATTGTGTTGCCTCTTTTTTTTTGGGGGGGGGGGGAACTCTTGGACGACGGTGAGGACGAGTCATGGCAGCAGGATCGGAACCAATGTGGGGAGCACTTTGCTACATGCGTCAGTTCGGCGCGAAGTCCAAACTGGTGCGGGCAGTGAGCTCCACTTGTTGTTCGGAGTATTCGGGGGACGACGATGTCGAGCAAGCGGATGAGGACGATCAGCAGCAGCAGGTTCAGGACCAGTTTAAGGAGCAGTTCACTACCTACGCTAGTTTCAGAGCGCCGTCCGAACTGCTGTGAGTCGTGAGCTCCGCCCATTCGCTTTTGTGTGGGCTCCAGTGCTTTGGTTGCAGTTCATATTCATAATGTTGAAAGTTCTTGCGCAGTTCTTCGATTGCACGCGCGTCCCTCTTGTCAATAACGGTTTATCGCATAATGCAGTTTCGCTTGAGATATTCTTAACAAATTCTAGACGTTCCGCGTAACCCCACCAGCGTTCGCATCCATTCGCGGTTGTCTCCTGGGCCTGACGTGCTTCGTTCGGTTTCTGACACCACGAACTTCGCGCCTATGGGCTGCGTGGGTGCGTACTCTGAAGCTGCGACGGTTCGCTGGCGCTGTCAGAGTCCAACCTCTCCTTACGGGATGCCGTCTGGCGACAGCTTGCGTGTCTCTCGGTCGATGCTTGTGCATGGCAGGCACCCTGGGACCCCTTGTACGCCATTCCCGCGCCGTGGTTGGAGACTCCCTACTGTTGAGATGGTGTCTCAGGGCGTACTGTTTACTATGGCCTCTGACACGTTGGGGGTATTGCATCGCGCCACTTTGGCAGCGTAATTACTGCTCCCTGGGTGCTGGTCCCGCCGTTAGACTCCCTGGGCTGCAGCACCCTTGCACCCGCCGCCCGGCGCCGGCCGCGGCCCGCGCGCGCGTCCGGCCAATTAGTTTCGGCCGCAGCCCGACCGTTACTCGCCGCCGCTGGCGCTTCCGCCCGCGGCTGTAAACAAGACAAATAAAACATAAAAAAGTAACCCCACCAGCCTGCTGCCCGCTTACGACAAGTGCTGGTAGTTCTGCAAGGTGCGGACGGTCTACTACTTGTTCACGGCTGAGCCGCGGCTTCCGCTCTTCTCGTTCTGTTTTCTTCCCCTCGTCGCCCCTTCTTCGTCGGCTTTCTTCGCCCTTCTTCGTTTTCTCCCGCTCCGCTCCGTTTTCGTCACTCTTGCGCTGTTCTGCGTAGCGGCCCTGTTTTTTTTTCCGCTGCCTCGCTTGGCGCTTCGTTTGACCTGATGACGCCGCGCGGGTGCCCGCTCGCGGTCGCGATCAAAAAGTAACCCTGCCAGCCCACCCAGAAGCGATGCTCAGAGGAAATGCTTCGATCAGGGAAGTGGGCAGCGCACAGGGGAAGGTTCCCCCAGTGGAGGCCTCTTGGACCGTCTTGGGGGCCTCTTGGCGGTCCTGGACGCCTCTGAAAGCATCTTGGGTGCCTCGGAGAGCTTCTTGGGGCCTCTTAGGGGGTCTCTTGGGGGCCTCTTGGACGCTTCTGGGGCGCCTGTTGGGGCTTCCTGGGGCCTCTTGGGCGCCTCTTGGGGCCCTATTGCAGCGCTATTGGGAGCCTTGGGAGCGCTTTTGGAACCATTTTGGGTTATTTTGGAGTCATCTTGAAGCCTCGGATGGCCATCGGAAGCGAAAAGGCGAGAAAACCCACAACATAGATTTCCCATAGGTTTTGGAAGGATTTTGACCTTTTCGGGGCCTCCTTGGGGGAGCTCTTTGGCCACTTGGAGTCGTCTTGAAGCGGTCTTGGGGCCTCCTGGAGCATCATGGGAACCATCTTGGGCATCTTGGGATATCTTGAGCCATCTTGAAGGTCGTCTTCGCCTTTCCCAGGCGCTCTTGGAGTCACCTGAAGCAGTGCCCCCCCCAGGAGGCCCAAATGTGGCCAAAACCTTTTTGTAAATTGAATGATTTTGGCATTCTCGCCGAGGCCTCTTGGACCGTCTTGGGTGCGTCTGGGGGGCCTTTTGGGGCCTCTTGGGCTCTAAAGTGAGCTGGGTGTTGCATGTGAATGGGAACGAGCGTGCATCCGCGGCTGCTTGGCTCAAAGCGGCCGGCCGCCCAAATCTGGCTACAGCTCAGCGCGAGGTGTACCATTTGCCATCCATACCGAAACTGCTTCAGATGGCTCGCCCCCTACTACTGGGACTACCGTTGCTACGGTACAACATAGCGGGAGCTGGGTTTCGCCTAAGGCGAATCTGCTGGTTGGGCCTCCCAGCCCGTTTTAAACTTGGTAGCGGAGCTGGCCTATGGTGGTCAGCTCTAGCTCTACTCCTCGCAATCCGCGGCCGTGTCGGTGGACAACTGGCGTGGTGGAGCATCAGGGTGCCGCGGGTTTGCGCGGAGGAATGTATATAATTACGCAACATAGCAAAGACTCTTGCAGTGACACCTCTGCCTACGCGGAGGCCTCCTTACCTGCGTCCTACATCCCTGCACCGCTACACTCCCGAAATCCACCCACCTTCTCCAATAGGAACCTTCTTCGAAGACAGAATGCGTGGAAACGTGCGATGCGACATTGTGCCGCCTCCACCCCCGCGCAGGCTTACGACCGCATGCCGCAAACCCCAGCCGACTACATCCGACTACGGCCTGCGAGGCCATTGGATTGGTATTATTATTTTGGGCTCGCATGGGTCGCTATCGGGTGTGCGGTAGGACATGTGCGTGGCGGAGACGACGCAAGAACGACCTGCCCCCATTGCGGCCCGTCCGGTCAAGTACCTTCCCGCGAATTCGTCCGCGAGGTGCATGCCTGGACCAACGTGGCCGCAGGCAACATGACGCCCTCCCAACAAGCTGCAGCCTTGCAGGGAGGCTTGGGGGGCTTCACACGGACCATAGCCATGAGAGTTCCCCCAGCAGTCATCAATTTCGGCGTTAACATAGGTGGCCGCCATGCCTATGGCGTCGCCTACGTCATGCTCCTCTTAAGTACGAAGTTCGAGAACCTAGAAGAGGAACGCCGACTCAACTCTGGTACAGCTCTCATTGACTTCCGAGTCCATGCGGGGGAATGGATCGACTAGATTTTGGCTCGCTTCGAGATAGCCTGTTATGAAGCTGAAGCGACAGGCTTTAACAAACCCAACTTCCAAATTCTAGCAGTTATTTTATTCGGAGCCCTTGGGGTGGGGGCGTCGCGTGCGCAGCAACTCCTGCAGCCACTAAACCACCGCGTGCCGAGGGGCCAGCGACAGTTTGACTCTGCGCGAGGTCATGTGCTCATATTGCTGAGAGACCCCTTGGCACAATTGGTGGTATTTTCAGTCGCGGGCGCCGAACCGAGACCTTCCACGTTGAGGCGATCGCAGGGCAACCTGCTAATGACGTCTGGAATGGCGATCCGTAACCAATAGAAACCGCTGCGCTACTGGCTCAGAATGGCGATCTGGCTTCGGGGTCGCAGGACTCTCGGGCCAGGTTTCGGGGGCCGCCCGGCGCGATGTTCCCTGCGCGAGCCGCGGCCTTAATGGGCTGAGCGGGGCAACCTGCTGAGTCCGACTTCGACTCCGGTACTGGCGCCGACGCGTCTTCGGGCGGCGAGGCTACTGCCCTAGACTACTCCGATATACCTACGTAAACCTACGTACCTCGCGGAAGAACGACAGGCGCAATGGTTATTCTTAGGGCGCCAAAACATACACGCAGGTTGGGGCGGTTTATGCAGAAGCCAGTTCGCGAAGTGCGGCGCGTCGTCCGACGGGCGCTCCAGGGGGAAGGCGAGGGTCGAGGTCAGGGTGGAGGTAAGCGGCGGCGATTGCATGGCAGAGGCATGTTGGCATTCCTAGCATCCCGTGCCGGGCCGCAATATGAAGATATATTCCTAGTTGCAGGCAGGAGCTGTAGGCGTGCATCAGGAAAAGGCGAGGGGCGTCGGGGGGCCCGAAGGATGCCAACGGTGTAAAACTACGGGGGGCGACATATGCCATAGCGCGCAGCTCTTTCGCCGCGAATGTCCTCAGGGCGATGGGGGAGGCAGGGGTCCGTCGATGCATCTGGCTCAGACTGACTCGGATATGCAGTATGTTGACTGGGAGTCACTTTTGGCCGACCCTCCCGATAGCTCAGTTGCAGTTGTTAACTTTATGGTTGCCAGATATTTGAGTGCCAGTATGTCCCTCGAATTATTCCGACGGGCTGTTCGAGGAGGTATTCGCTGGCCACAATGACATCGATCTGGCAGACTGGCTGGGCGTGCCCATCGCGGGGCCACCTGCAGATATAGAGTATGTCGGGGACTTCCGCGTGCCTGCCGAAGGAGATGGCGAAATGGCGGGGGCGCCCGCGGATTCAGGAGCCGCTATTCTTGCGACAGAGGAGGGGGTACAGTGGATGCTTTATCATCGTCTCATTGGCAATCCGACGAACATGGAGTTGAGTGATGGTGACCATTTGCGGGGAAACCCGCGAGATGTCAGCGATCTGTCCGGGCGCATTCAGCGTGGGCTTGGCCGCGACGAAGGTTTTCAACGTGCATTCGTAGCTTTGGGCAGCTCCATGAGCCGCCAGGAGCGATCGGCAAGTAGCCGGCCCTGGAGACACAAGTATCGCGCCGACGACGATGGCGAAGAATGGGGAGGTGACGTGCGTCTGGCACGTCGCGGTCGGGTCCGCAGTGGCTCGCCCAACCGTGCGCGCGCGCGCTCCATTGGCGCTCGCTCCAGCGGCCTTCAGCGCCCTCATCTACCCGATGCGAGGGGGCCAAGGGGGCGTCTGCGGGGGCGCCCGCCTCGCGGGGAAGAACCTCGCGAAGAGTATCCAGCATGCGAAATGCACGAAATGCAGCGCCTTGTTAGCTACTCGGATGCTGGATTGGCCCGTGAGTGCGTAGACCCAGATGCGGTGCAACAATGGTTGGGCAAGGGTTGGACTGGGCGCCAGATTCGGCGCCGGCATTCTCGTCGCAAGGTTGGCCGAAAGGAAACGGGCGAGGGCATTCGCTCGACAAGGGTAGGGGCTGTCAAAGCATAAGAAGCCTTTGTAAGGCGCGACCTCAAGAGGGCCGTAATTGAGGAGCGGAAGCTTTACAGAGGCGTTGTTTGACATGCTTTGAGTATGCCGACCGCTGGCTCGGCTGCCCCATGGCGCGCCCGTCCAGGATCCCCAGCTTCCGCAAGACACCGTGGGTCTGGTCTCGCGGTGATGGTCGGGGTTATTGTGCCGATCCATATATAACACCACACGGCGAGCAGTTGACGGAAGACGACTATGAACAAGCTGCAGCCCAAGAAATGCCCCAATCTATTAAGATATGGAAGAATCTTTCACATGCTCACTGTTTAAAGATATTCAACCGTGGTTGCAGTGCGGGGAAACCTGCTTCGCCCAAGCCAGAAGAAGACGACCAGCAATAAGATGATGAAGCTGGAGATATGGCCGAAGCGGTAGACCCCGCGGCAGCAGCTCCTGCAGGGTACGCCTCGGATTATTCCGACGCTCTCTTACCGCGCTGAATCTGTAGGTTGGGTAACGGCTACTATTGATGAAGGGCTCAGCGCTATTAAAGATAACCTGTCCATGGGTGGAAAGGCCACTTTCGGGAATATGGCACTCAGAAAGCCTGATGGTGTGGACCTTAACCTTGGCAGAGGGACCGTGCGATATGGGCCATGGATACCCGCGGGGGCAGCGCCGAAAGCACCTCCTCCCAAGCCGAAGACAGATCCGCCTATTGATATTTCTCCATCTTCGGATTCGTCGAGTCAGTCTAAGTCACTCGGACTGATCAGCTCAGACCACCGCCTAGAAATAAGAAGAAGAAACACCCAGATGACCCCAATCCTGGAGATAGCAAGCAACAACGACCTGCGGGGCAATCTGCTGATCGACGTGAATCCAGAGGAGCAGCAGTGGCCGCCGCAGCAGCTGCACTTCAAGGCGCCAGCACTCCTACTCCGAAGGGCCCTGTACCACGTCGCGGCCCTACACCTGGCCGGGCGCAGGACTGGCTGGACGCCGACGCTGGAGGGGTCATCAAAGGGTGCTTCTTCATCGCGGCGTGGTGCCGATAAGAGGCCATTGGGAACTACGTCAAAGGCATCGGGGGCAGTTCCGCAAGACATGAAGTGCGGGTACTGCATCATCAATGAGAAGAAACGCCAGGATTTCGAAGTCAGTACCCCGCCGAGGACCCCATCGGGCGCCCGGAGGATCCGCAGGCGCTGCCTCGTCATCGGCAGGTTCCCGCGCACCTGCGGCATCGGTGGCAGATCAGAGTTCTGCGGGGCAACCTGCTCTTACTTTGGAAATGCCCGTGGGATGCCGACAGTATTGGGGCTGTATGCGCGCCGCCGGGCGCATGGCGATCAACCCAGAATATCACCCCCGCGATTCTGGCGGGTCTCGACGTCTAGGGCGCCGCCGTCATTGCCGATCAGGACGCTCGTGCGCGCCAGCATGTACGTAATATCCTGCGTGGGCGCCCGTCGCTCGCGTATCTGTCCGAGAAGACCGACTTGATGGGGATCTTTGAAGCAGACAGAGTTGTTGGTCCAAATTTGACCTTGGAGGAGCAGCGCTGCTGCTCAGAATGGCTTATTACTGCTACTCGTCACAAACCACTTCGCAACTACTACCTCTCTGCTAGGTTTCTGAAAAGCAGTGCCGTCTTTCGACGAATTCGATGGATGGGTGGATCACTCAGAGCTGCTTAACACGTGGCCACCTGGGGGATGTGATCGTTACCGCCCCAAACACCTGGAGACTGTCCGGCGTTATCTCAGCAAACGCCATTGGGCATATCAAGCATTAGCTGTGCTGAACTTGATTGGCATGGTCGACAACGCTGGGGTGCAGAGAAACAGGCGCCATATCAAGACGTGCAAGCTCGCTACTGAGATGTGCGTGACATATTTCGTACGCCCAAGCAATGGACACAGCAGTCCTGGGATAAAATGCCCTGATTCACTGTATGTGAGGACGGCGAATTAGATTATTCCAAGTGCACCTTGTTATTTCCCTCGTTGTACTGAATGGGAGAATATCCCGGAAATATTTCGCATGGGGCTGTCATGCCGCGCCGACGACGCCATCCAGAGAAAAGGCAGACAGTTTTTTTTCATGCTTGCCCATATTTACCGGGGGGCAGCATAATCCAGTCCGGCCTGCGCGTCGACTCCGAAGTATTGATTATTGTTAGTATGAAATACTTGCTTCGTGATATTATGGCTATTTGGCGCTCAGCAAATGAGATTATTATGTTGGCAGGTCGGAACGGCCGAACTCCTCTGACACGCATCGTCCAGTTTATAGGCATTCTGCCCAACGATAAGTGCAGGCATAACCGCGTTGGACATGTATGGATCAATCCCTTGTACCTGTGGGACAACGATCAGAAATATCCGAGAAGTGATCTTTCCATCGACGATCTGTGCGAATTTCAAAATGATGCATCATCGTTGAAAGATTTGTTTATTCTAACCCCCCTGCAATTTGAAGTGCCCCGAACCGACGCCCATCCAGGAGGTCGTCTTCTCTGCGGCATTTTTGCTGCAAGAAGGGTATCAAGCGGCGGCGCCTGCAGGGGGATCTGACGGATCATGGATTCAGGCCCAGAGTGCGGACGTGGCTGATATGACATCGAATGGAATTACTCCCACCGACATGCTGTGCGCCAGCGATCCGTGGCGTGCCCAGACGCAGCAGTTGCCAGTGCCTGCAGGGCAACCTGCGTCGTTTGCACTCATGAGTAGGGCCGCAACTCCATTTCTGGCTCTACAGAGTGCTGGGGGCACCAACAGCCTACAGGCAAGGCTCCAAACCATTCGGATGGACCCGCAGCTCTACCAGGCTTTGCAGGCGACGTCGCCGTTCGCATCGCCGCGTCCACATGCGGGGCAACCTGCTTTCCCTGGCCGCCACGCTGCACGGAGGGCGGAGTTTGGTTGGTCAGCAAGAGTGGATGTACTGGCCAATGCGCGAAGCCGCACAGAGCATGCGCAGGGGCGGCATCGACCTCCTCAGCGCTGGCTGGACGCCGCCTTGGGAGTATGTCCCGGACCCAAATCCATCACCGGACAACCCCCATAGGTACGGATATGTGCCAGCATGTTTCAGTCATCCGACATGCGATCCGACAATTGCGGAGCGCACTACAGCACTGCCGACGGACTTCCCATTATATGCTGAATATCATGCCCAGGTGACAGGTAACCCTCGCGTGGGAGCGCAGCCGGAGAATCCGTGTGTATGGGCGACAGCCGACGACTTCTATCAGTCTCAGTTGACACGCGTGTCTGGTTACACGTCAGGTGTGCCGGGCCAGATTCCTCATTATGGATATTTGGCTGCCTTTCTGGATTCAGATGTGACTCAACAGGCCCCCAGCCTGGTGGCGCCATCATCCATGGGGGGGTTGCGCCCAGAGATTCTGGCCATTGACCAGGCGCAGCTGGCCACTCTCTCAATGGAATTGGCCCGCCAGCGTCGCAATCGCGAGCGTCGGGCGAACAGGATGCTGGGTCGCGCGGGGCAACGTGCTACTCCAACCACAGCAGGGGCACCTGCATTTAACCTGGCAGCACTTGCAGCCATGCAGCCACCATCGGTCCCACCGATCCAGTATTTTGGTGGTGAAGGTACTCTGGGGCGCCAGACGCGTATCAGGCCTTCGGCAACGCCGCCAGTCATCAGCGACGGTGACTGAACAAGTGTGCCATATGCCCAGACCACATCGTGCCGTATCATGCATCGCGACAAGGTCTGGAGGCTTCAGTGTGGTCACATATTATATGCACAGTGCTGGGGCCGAGTTGCGCGCGCTCATGTAGACAGACAGTTGGCTGGCATTATGGAAGGTGCTGCAACTGAGGCGCCCTGCGCTATTTGCAGGGGCTTTGGTCTAATCACAGCTGAGTTTTTTAATGCCCTTGCTGGAGATTAGGATGCAGCAAATCGTCGTGCATGCGCGCCGACGAGGATGCGTTCATGAACATGCCGCTCGCATCTGCACCGCGCCCGCGCATGCATGACGAGTATCTCACGGCCTGGATTTTCGAGTAGAACCCCACTGCGAAGGGGGAGGCCCGCGGATGCATGAACGTCGTCACGTTTCTGACAAGAAGCGATCGGGTATTTGAGCAGAGGCGCCGCAAGGGCATGCATGGTGCGACGCTGCCTGAGGTGCCAGGAATATTCGGAGAACGCCATGAACTGTCCCTGGCCGCGAACAGTGGGACCATGGTGGATGGAATGCTGACAATCCTTCTGGACATCGGCAGCAACGTCAACATCGTTGGTCTAAAAACGGCGCGGACATTTGAACGGGCATCCCGCTCCCCTGGATGCGACACCAAGAAGCTGAACCTGACGAAGGGGCTCTGCGTGTCGGGAGCGGAACATGGTACCGCTGTATGCGACAAGTCCTTGCACTGCAAAGCTGCGCGCAAGGAAAAAGGAGATCCGGTGGGGGCACCTGCTGTGCCGTGACTTGGTGCCTACTCAGCTAACTTGGCCGCGGGTTTAGGGAGGGATCTCCCTGCTAACCTGGGTCTGAGGAGTATGCCGAACATGGGGGCTATCCTTATCCTGGAGCAGGGGCGCGAGCAGATGGTCATCCCCTGCTCTGTTTTTTTGTGCATGCTCCTCCTTGGGGAGGGTGCCGGAGTACTTGATTTGATGAAAACGCCTGATGTGCACCTGGCGCTCGAGGTCGACGAGTGCGGGGCCGCAACTGAGGACAAAAGGTCGATGTCGTTTACTATTGCGGCCAAGCCTCACTGCGAGGATGCCCCGCTGCTCGTCGAAGAGGCGCTGACGCAGAGCCAGCTGCGGGGCACCCTGCTCTGTGTAGTGCGGGGGCACCTGCTATGAGCGATGCCCGTGGATATATGATGTCACAGGGCACCAAGGGCATCGGCTTCTCCATTAACGAGGAGATGTTTGCTTTCACGATCCAGTCTTTGGTGACTAACACTTTGAAGACTTGGCGTCTCAGGAATGCGTCCTTCGGGACTATCCCCACGCTGGCCGACCAGGACTTCGCCTTGCGAAACTTGCAGGCTAAGGTCTATCAGGCCATCTACCAGGAGGGCAATAAGTGGACGCCGCCCGACGCGAAGGCAGGGGCACCTGCGGAGGGGATGATGCCGCTGAGAAGTCGAATATTTTTACTTCGAGCAGCGGCTCTGCAGCGCAGCATGGCGCGGGCATTTGGACGCCCCCGCCGCTTGAAAATGAGTGACGAGGGCAGGCGCGTGCCGCGGCCACCCGCGCTTGCTCCGACAGGCCGAACACTCAGGTTCTGTCATCTAGCGCGGGGGGGCCTGCTTTCTGTTCTCATGCGCCAGCCGTGCGCGCCAGGGACATTGGCAAGCCCGGGTGTGCGGCTGCCAAGGGCTGCAGTGGGCCCGGCTGTGTGGCCGCTGCAGCAAATGAACGCTCATCGCATTATTGCTATTCTCGTGCACTTGTCATTGAAGACGTGCGCGCACCTTGCGCTGAACTCCGAACTCGTGGTTACATGTGTGAACGTATCACACATTCAGAGGTTATGACCTTTACTGGTACACAGTATTTGGGTGCTCTACTCTCGGGGGTTATCAATTGCTGTGGGTGGCAGAGCCCGCTGACTGGTACGTTAGGTTGCCCGGAGAACGGGCAGGGCCACATTATCAACGCATCCAGAATTTGATGACTGAGGCTCGGGCTCTACGTATGTCTATTGTACTTGTGGGGCCGCCAAGTTATTTCTGGCGACAGGGTCCCATGCGACATGCCATTGAAGATCTCGGCTTGCAGGTCATGCGTCTGCGATGCTGCCATGTCGGTTTGAAGTGCGACCGTTCAAGTAAATTGCCTAGTGGATCAGATCTGCAAGTGGCAATTACCCACGCGTGTATCCCAACCAACTTGTGGAGATGTACGTGTCAAACTGCAGGGGGACCTGCCCAACTTGCTGAGTATGAATTGGACTGGCATGGCCAAGGAGCCCAGAAGGCAGACTGGCGCAACAGAACATTGGCTATCATGACCGCGAGATGGATTGATCAAGTGCACTTGCACACAGCAAAGAGAAACCGCGCGAGTGCTGTACACCCTGGCATTCACACGCGAGTGGATAAAAGGAGCTCGATTTTACGTTCAGTCTCCTAGGAATGGCCCTGAAAGGGGCCATGTCGTAAGACGGGTAACGATGAACCTGGGCGACAATCAGATTATACAAGTCATCGAGATCCAGGGCCAGCCCATCGGGTGCAATTACAATGCGCCGTTACCGAATGGTGTAACAAACATTCGTTCTCGGTTATACTGGAAGCCGCCAGAACCGGCTCTCATCGGACAGGAGGGCCCACGTCCACGCCCAAGGCGAGATGCGTTCGTCGATGACGATCGCCCCTCTCCACCTTCGATTGAGCGTGGCCGCGTGCCTCCCTCTATTCCCGAATCTCCGACGCTAAATTTACCTGTTACTGAGCAACAGACAGCGCTATCGACCGATGCCCGAATCAAACAGAAAGAAAAACAGAAAACCGACAAGGAAGCGGGCATCAAGCCACGCAAGATACCCAAGGTCGTCGAAGAAGGCAGCGACGACTGCGGGGATGACCTCAAAGGTCTCGGATGTAGTGCGTACTGCGCCGACGTTCCCATGACTCCGACGCGGGAAGTGATGATGAAGAGGAAACCTTCTTTGCGTCACCTGCGGGGCTACCTGCTGAATCCTACGCAGATGTATTCTCCATATTCCCAACGTTATGCTATGGACGACGCAACAAGGTTGACATGTTGGAATTGCGTGGAGGAAGTGGAGGTATATCGCAGCTAGCATTCAGCCGAGGTTTATCTTCCGGGGAAACTTAGAAAAACGCTCATATGTTGACCTTGGAAACAAGGATGTCCAGGATGCAGTGATGCACTACCTAGACGTGTGCTTCGTCAATGTTGTCATACTACAGCCTGACTGCAAAACGATTGGACTACCTTCATATTTCAACTCCCGAGTCAACTTTGATACTTGGCATGAACACCACAAAGAAGATCTTCCACATATCAAGTTCTGTGGCAAGGTTGCCATGCGTCAGATTGACCTTCGACGGCTTTACTTACGAGCACAACCAGTGGGTACTTGGGTGGGTCAGATACCACTATGGACCACATTGGCCACATCTAAGGGCACTTGCAAGCTGAATATGGACTAATGTACTACCGGCTCTCGTGATCCCCATGGGGTATTAATACGAAAACCGACCGACATCATGACCACCCACCGCCTTCTACTTACACGTTTTGAACGAAGACGATGCGCTGGTCATCATCAACATGCGTCGGTATGTAACAACGAACTGTCCACGGCTGCACATTATACTTCAGAGATGCAGTCTCTTTTCGTCGACGCAGTTCACATCGCGCGCGATCTATTCCAGGTAAACCGTGATCTCTTTCATGGTCACCCTTCTTCTTGCACCGTGCTAGTCACCAGCGCGAGGGGGTATGATTTGGACAATCCAACTATCCCTCGACAACCCGACGGTTCGATCACGAGACCGCCCTCGGGAGGGCTAGAATGTCTTGCATGCGCGGATAATGCTAACATGCGCTCTCCCTCACATGACAGAAACCCCACGCATTGCAGGTGGTATGATAAGGAAGTCTACCATTGGGAATGTCCGAGCTGTAAGAATAACTACGGCCAGAGCATGCCTGGGCATGTACAGACACTTGGCAAATACATGTTTGCCAAACCTTGGAAGCTGCCCGACAATCACGGACAGGTACCCCCGGCCCCTGCCGAACCAGCAGCACCACCACACGAGGCACATTCCGCACCACCACTTGTGCGGCTACGAGCACCAAGACCCGGCTCTAGAGCCGGACCCACAGCGGGTGCCAGCAGCCACGACATTACAGTAGGCAGACATGCTGCTGAACCTGCTGCAGGGCAACCTGCCTCGAGTGGAGCTAGGAGTTCGGATGGCCGCGTCCGACTGCCACAGGTCAGAGCCAGACGTGGCCGACAGCAGGGAGGATATCCACCTCCACCGCCACCTGCGGGTAACCCTGCTGCACGACCGTGACTTCCAGACAGGTCGAGGTTCGACGTACAAATCAGTTTGCAAAACTTACGGAGCCTTGACCCAAGCGTGGTAACACGCGAGCTGCGGAAGCTACACTTGCGTTGGCTCCATGCGAAAGAGCCTAAGACGAGACTCAGCTTAACCAGGATACGTCGGGACAATGTCAGACCCAACTTGGTTAAAGGTGTCTGCGACACATTTCGGGAGTGCAGGGCTTGGGGCAAACCTGGACATGAAGTTATGCCATCTACTCCACTGCCTGGCAAGTTCCACGAAGAAGTTGAATGTGACCTTATGCTCTAAAAAAGAACATAAGATAGGTCATCTCATCGATCGTTGTATTCGCTATGCCACTGGAATGGAGATACCAGAGAAGACGATGACCAGTATCCTGGATGCGTACCATCAGTGCTGGATGCAGTTTGGACCTGACACAACGACTCTGCGAAATCAGCCCTTATGGCAAAGGGCACTGAACTAAGGATACGTGCGCGTGGACAACACGCTACGACGGTCGAAGCCAGAAATGACATAATCCGCCATCTTCTTCATGTCATGGAAGCTGAACGCATACCTCCTGTGTCCACACGACTACTGCATGAAGCCTTGTTTGCTGCCAACGCGTTCACCTTCTATGATGAGGTGTCTCCAGACGACGCCCTGTTTGGACGGCGACCGGCAATGCTCCCTGATTTGCCTATCCTGGATCGCGAACGGCCGACGGAAACGGTGGATCATTCTCGTGAACAGATGATGCGCAAGGTATGCACTGAAGCTATCACACAGGCCACTGCAGCAGCCAAGACCAATCGTGCATTGCGCACTGAGACACCTATCAACGGTCAGCATTACTACGGTGAAGGAGATTAAGTTGATTACCGTCGCCTGACAACTACGAAGGACGACTGGGGAGGCCGGAATGGCCCATTTCTGGTCGTACGAAAAGATCCCGAAAGGGGTCGCGTCATCATTCGAGTGGGAAGCCGCGACGTTCAGGTACAATGTGGCGATGCACGACATTCACTCTAGGTTGAAGCTGTACTGGCCAGAGAGATCGGCTCCGACAACACTGCACTACGGACAGTGTTGAAGTTCGCGGTCAGTTTACCTGCGGGGAGACCTGCTATGACATGTGGCTATGTCCCGACCAAGAAGGGGATGCTTCAGATGACAAGTGCAGGCCGACTATTTCCTGAGGTACATCTGGCTTTGCAATACCTTATCAGAAACCTCTTCCGCATTGAGAACGTAGTTTCGGGTAGGTTAGCCAAGAGTATCCACGAGCTACCTCCGGTGGCTTACGCTGACAGTTGAACATTGGTCCACTATGACAGCGATGTCAATCCAGGGTTTCATATTTATCAAGCAGGAGGCACAGCTCTTAACATTCACGATATAACTGGATCAGCATGTCCAAGAACCATCCAGTGCCTGAAGTCCACCAGACCTCAAGCGGGCTCTGACCAGGATATGACAAAGTTTGAGGAATTGGCGGGTGTACCGACACCAGACGGAACCGCAAGAGAAGCCCCAGAAGTCGAACCACCAGGGGAGGATGAGCGGCTCCCCACGATATATGAGGAGTCGGGGGCTGACCTCGAGGCACACATGGAAGTGTGGTATGCAGAACTACAAGATGAAAGGGAACTACTGGAGGCAACTCCACTAGAGGATCTTCCCACAGTGCCCGCGCAGATGATTCCAGACAGCAGTGTGCTGATCACTGTAGCTGAAGAACAGCCGGGACACCTGCCTAAGTGGGGGCACCCACACGACTCCGACATCGAGGACACGTCTCATGTCCCACTGTGCGCCACGCTCGAAGACTGAAGATACGGACTGGACTCAGACGAAAATGGACAAACTGTAGAACTCTGCATTACGGCAGACATGTCAAAGGTAGTCTAGTCCGAACAACAGCGCAGGATATTAGATGCCGACCGTGTGACCACCATGCGAGTATATGTTGCCGTCGCTGCAAAGCGAGGTGTGGTCGTCAAGGAAGACGACCTCCTCGCGAAGGCTGACGTGCAGGCGAGTCCCGAGAAAGTATGGAAAACCCTTTGCACTGAACTCAAGACGTGGTTTGACAACGAGTGCTTCAAATTGTTGTCGCTTCGCGAATCCCCACCAGCCCATCCAGAAACGATGCCCAGAGGAATTGCCTCGATCAGAGAAGTGGGCAGCACACAGAGGAAGCCATTATGAGACATCTTGGGATATCTTGAGCCATCTTGGAGGTCATTTTGGGCTCTCCCAGACGCTCTTGGAGTCATCTTAATCCGTGCCCCCCCCCAAGAGGCCTCCATGTGGCTAAAACCTGTGTAGAATCAAAGATTAGGCATTCTCGCCGAGGCCTCTTGGAGCATCTTGGGTGCATCTGGGGGGGCTCTTGGGGCCTCTTGGGGGTCTCTTGGGGGCCTCCGGGGGGCCTCTTGGGGGCCTCTTGGGGCCATTTTGGGGCCATCTTGGGACCTCTTGGGGCTTCCTGGGCGCTTCTTGGGGCCATCTTGGAGGAGAGCGATCAAACAAGAGGGGGGGTTTAATTAGCGTCCCCCTCGGAAGCCCCTAAAATCGCCTCTTGGACCCCTCTTGGAACGCTCTTGGAGTGCTCTTGGGCACTCTTGGGGCCGTCTTGGGGCTCTTTTGGGGCTCTCTTGGGGCCCTCTTGGGCCATCTTGGAACCATCTCCAGGCCTCGGATGGCCATCGGAAGCGAAAAGGCGAGAAAGCAAAAATCATTGATTTTCCTTAGGTTTTGGACGATTTTGGCCTCTTCGGGGCCTCCTTGGGGAGCTGTTTGGCCACTTGGAGTTATCTTGGGGCCGTCTTTGGGCTTCTTGGAACCATCTTAGGAGCCATCTCGAGCGAACTTGCGCTATCTTGAGCCATCTTGGAGCTCATCTTGGGTTCTCTGAGGCGCTCTTGGAGCCGTCTTGGGCCATCTGGGACGCTCTAACTACCCGCGGCCCCCCCCGTCCAGGTCCAGGGGAGGGGGTAGGGGGAGGGGTAAACCCCTCCCCAAGGGGGAAGAGGGAGGGGTGGAAGAGGATCTGCTCTAGACCACCTACGCCCAGAGGGCTGGTGGGATTCAAGCTATCTAAAGCGTCAAACATCATGACTTCGAGGTATGTGTGCAAGTGGAAGTTTGTGAAGAACGAGAAGGGCGAAGTGGGGCGTGCCGTCAGATTACGTTTGGTGCTTCGAGGCTTCATGGACCTTGAAGCTTTCGATGTGGAAACTTTTTCGGGGCAGCACGGCGGTCAAGCCAGGGGCTGTTCGCGAGCGCGGCGGCGTGCAAGAAGCAGTGGATCATTGCTCCCCTCGACATCAGCATGGCCTTCCTGCAAGGGTTGACCTACAAGGAACATGCTGAGGCAACTGGTGAAACAAGAACGTGCGGTGTGCTTTGCTCCGCCGCCTGGATCGGCTTCGGTGCTTCGAACTCTCCCAGGATTCGAACACTACGACGAGTCGAAGCACTGCTTGCAGTGCCATAGACCAGGCGCTGGCACCGAGGACGCACCTCGAACTTTCTAACTTCTAACTAAAGCTCAGATGGACCACGAGAGGTCTCGGTCTCAGACCCGCGTCCTACGACGAGGAGTTCGAGACGAGCAGCGACCTGCTCGCGGCCAAACGTGTTGATGGCGGCCATTTGGCCATTGCAGAGGACACCGTGGACAAGTGCGTCAAGTGCGTAGAAGACACCTTTGGTAAGTGTAATCTCAACAAGTACGCGTGCACCAATTGTGCTGTGAGATATGCCAGGGATGAGGACGGCAGTGCCACTTTGGACCAAGACGAATACATCAAACAGCTCCGTCCTGTACAACGTCCTGAACATACATGCGCCGACGCTGACGCCCAAGCATCCGAGATGGTTCCATGCATGTTCGTCAGCCTAGGAGGCGCATTGGCGTATGCATTAATCACCCAGGTGTGGTTGATTGTGTATGTTGTCTCTCTACAACGCGCCCAAGAACCAACTTGCATACACGCGTGACGACTGAGCGCGGTTGCAAGGAAACTGCAGGCCTGCCCTAAGAAGATCGTCTACCGGGCGATGGCCCCCACGGGCGAGGTTGACTTGCGCGGCGACTCAGGTGGCCGACGCCTGAGTTGAGATGCCGATGGCGCAGTCGAAGGCTATGGTATTCGCGGGGCAAACCTGCTACGGCGTGGAAGCGCGCCATCCGGTAAGCCCGTCGTTCACTTGATCGATGCGCACTGCAAGTCTCGCCTCTTGCAGGTCCGCTCGAGCTCTTCAGCGGAGACACTCGCAGCAGCCCGCAACTTGGAGGACTGTTATCCCACGATCGTGACTCTGCGCGAGCTCCACGCAGGGCTGCTACTTCCCACCCAGTCGAAAAGGCATACTTGAGTTGGGTGGCCTGAGCATCAAGGTCACCTTGACCATAGATGCTGAGTCTGTTTTAAAGTCCTTGTCAAGCAAAGACTCGAAGAAACCGGCTGAGTGTACCCTTTTAGGACACAACAGCTGGATGCGACAGATGATGGAGCGAGGAACCGTGCACAGTACTCATTGATGTGGCACCCGCGATATGACCGCGGACCGTCACACCAAGGGGAGCATCGACAGAGATATGCTCTTACAGGTCATGGGAGGTACACGATCCTTCAAACATGATTTAAAGCGTCATGCTCCCTATCGGGCTGGCCAGACATCTCGTTCTGTAGCCGCCTGAGGAGTACTTGTATGCACAGTATAGTGCAGGCAAGGCAACTTGCGTGCGGGTCCACTTTCCTTACGGCCCCGCCCTTTTTGCGGCCCTTTTATAAATTGTAGCTGCTGTACCTTTTGTATAGAGGCGACGGAAACACGCTTCGTCTCCCCCCCCCCCGATATAAGTTGAGCGGGGCTGTTGCTTTGAGTGGGAACGAGCGTGCATCCGCGGCTGCTGGCTTTTTTTTGAGTTATTTTTTGTTTGTGAACGTGATGATGTTTTTGTTGAATTTTTGTTGTTGGTTGTTTGAACTTTTTTTTTTTTGACTTGCTTTGGCGTGCTGTGTCTCAATGCTTGAACTTCTTTGATTTTCTCCTTTTTTTTTAATGCACATTTTTTTGAATTTTTCTTTTTTGGATTTGTTTCTATCTGGAAATTTTTTGTTTTCTTTCGATTCTCTCCTGTCCTTGCTTCTGTTGATTTGTTGAGATTTTGTTGATTGTTTTTCTTTTTTGTTATTTTGTTGTTTTTGTGTTTTTTTTTTTGAATTGTTTTTTTTGTTTTTTGGGAATTTTGAATGTTTTGTGTTTTTTTTTGTTCTTCGAAAGCGGCCAGCCCGCCAAAGCATCCTGACACGGAACACCCTCAAGCGCCGAGAGTGTAACCAGTTCCCGCCATCGATACCAAAACTGCTTGAGATGGCTCGCCCCCTACTACCGGGACTATCGTCACTACGGTACAACAGGGCGGGATCTGGGCTTCGCCTAAGGCGAAGCTGCTGGTTGGGCCTCCCAACCCCTTTCAAAACTCTTGGACTTGGTGTTGGGCGCCCTTGGGGGCATCCTGGGGGCCTCTTGAGAGGTTCTTGGGGCTACATGGGGCCATCTTGGGGCCATTCGGGAGCCGATTGGGGCCTCCACGGCGACTCTTGTGGCCATCTTGGAGAGATCGAGTAAAAAAGGGGGTCCCTCAATTACGGCCCCCGGCGGAGGAGGCCAAGATGGGCCAAACCCTTGTAAACCGATGATTTTAGCTTCCTCGCGAGGCCATCTTGGACGCCCAACCCCCTCGCGAACCCCCGTCCAAGTCCACCCAGGGAGGGGTAGGTGGAGGGGTCAAGAGTCTCCTCTTCCACGCCGCAAGCAGTCTCGCTCACTCCCCCCCCCCCCCCCCCCACCCGCCCTCCCAACACATACGTAGCACCCGAGCCTGGCCCGAACCGCAGCATATGCAGCAGTCGTCTGTGGATGGGCAGCTACTGGGGGCAAATCCGCCGTCGCCGCCGCCGCCGCCTCCGCCGCCGCCGCTGCCCGCCGCCGCCGCCGCCGCCGCCGCCGCCACCGCCGCGCGCCGCCCGCCGCCCGCCGCCGCCGCCGCCGCCGCCCCCCCGCTGCCGAATCGCGCCGCCGCAAAGCCGCTGCCGCCGCAGTCGCTGCCGCCCCACCGCTGCCGCCGCCGCCGTCGCCGCCGCCGCCGCCGCCGCCGCCCCCGCCGCCGCCGCCGCCGCCGCCGCCCCCGCCGCCGCCACCGCCGCAGAAATCGCAGCCGCTGCCCCCACTGCAGCCGCCGCCGCCGCCGCCGCCGCCAAGTGTATTCTGTATTGTTTTTCAGCAGGGATGGTGGGAGGAGGCCGCATCGGGTTCGCCGCGCATGCTCCGAATTTGGAGGCAAAGTGT
Organism: Prorocentrum cordatum; assembly: GCA_963575745.1. Classification (NCBI taxonomy): domain Eukaryota; class Dinophyceae; order Prorocentrales; family Prorocentraceae; genus Prorocentrum; species Prorocentrum cordatum. The sequence goes on along the minus strand of CAUYUJ010004113.1, from coordinate 38,539 downwards.
GTTTTGCAGTGTTTTTTACAAGGGATGGTGGGGGCAGAGTGTGTTTTGTATTGTTTTTTTCACAAAGATGGGGGGGGGGGGCCCGCATGGACCTGGGTTGTCTCCCAGTCGCCTGGGGGAGGGGGTGTATATTAATAAGGAACAGTGACTAACCCTTCCCCGAAAGGGAAGAAGGGGGTGGACAAGGAAACGCCTTAAACCAACTACGCCCAGAAGGCTGGTGGGCTTGGCTTCGAAAAGGACTCCGTTGTTCAACATCGTCTTGGAATCGCTCCTGGAGGGCTGGAAACAACGCCCCAAAAGGTCCAGCAGGCTTCTCAGATGAACCCGATCCCAACAACACACAAGATCGCCGCAGGATGGTCCCAAGAGGTTCCCAAGAGCAACCCAAGAGTCCCCTGGCCGCCCGAGCGAGCCCCAGAACGGCCCAAGATGGCCCCGAAACGGCCAAGAGAGCTCCCAAAGAGCCCCCAAGGCGCGCCCAGACAGTTCAAGAAGGCTCCGGAACTCCCCAAAGAGGACCCCCAAGGTTTCTGATATGCTCCCCGGAGGCCTTAAGACAGCCCCAGACGGTCCCAGCAGCCTTCAGGGAAAGCCCCGAACGGTCCCAAGGCCCCCCACTTCTTCCACGTCCTTCTCCGGGTGCTTCTCGCCCTCCTCGTCTTCCACGCTGCCATCCTTCCCTCTTCGTCGTTCTTGCCGTCGTCGTGATCCTCATTCGTGCTCGTCCTCCTCGTCCTCTTTCTCCTCGTCATTGTGCTTGCCTTCCTCCTCGTAGTCTTGCTCCCCCTCGCTGTCCTCCTCGCCTGCCACGCTGTCCTCGTCATCCGCCCCACGAGCCCGAGGGACAACAACGGCGCTCCCCGTTCTTGTCCGGTCAGGTTTCTTGTTTCTGTGCAGACGGCGCTGGCCTGGTTGTCACGGCTGCGCACGAACGGGCCCGACTGGCGGTAATCGGGGAGAGTCGGTGGTCGGACCGTGGTTGAGGCAGCTTAAGCCTCCTCATCGCCAATACCAGCTGTGAAGCCCAACACCAGGT
>CAUYUJ010004113.1:10000-27500 GCA_963575745.1 Prorocentrum cordatum | reverse complement strand
GCGTGGCAGGGCATGAGCCACAACCTCTCCTGGGCATTCTGCCGCTGTTGCGCCCACCATCCGAGGTCCAGTGCGTTCTACAAACCTGCTGCGCCGAGATCGTCCCGCTGGACTTCCTCCACGCCCTCCCCTCAACCGTGCGGCCCGGTCCCTTCACGGGGCCCCCCGCCTTCAAGAGGCCTCGGCTACTGGGCCCGCCGAACCTGGCCCCCGACCCGACTGCCATGGACACCTCGTGGTCGCTACACCGGGCTCGCTGGGCCGGATCCGAGCCGCTGTCAGGGGAACCGCAGGCCCGATGGGGCCGACTCGTCCCAGGCCTTGCGCGCCTCTCATCATCGCTGGCACTTTCACCAACCCGCGTCGCTTTCCAAGTCTCTCGCCGCGCCACGGCTGACCGAGCAGGCAGGCGGCTCTAGTCGGTCGGCGGTGGCCAGTGCGAGCCGCGCCACCTCGCGCGCCCCTGACGGGGCTCCTGCCAGCCAGGGTGGCCCGTGCGAGGCTTCGGGACGTGGGTGTTCAACCAGTCGGAAGCCCGCTGCGGTACCTGCCGGGGGAACCGTGGCAGCACCAGCCTCCCCACCAGCCCCGTGCCCACCCGGCGCACCATTCGATATCAACCAGGCAGCTCTCGTCGCCGTCGAGTCGGCAGGCAACTGCAGTACCCACATCCCCGCCGGCCCCGCCAAGGACGGCCTCGCTGAGGGTCTTCGCAGCATCTTCGCCCAGCCGCGCAAGGAGGACCGATCGTTCACGCCCGGCCAGAAAATTCCCGTTGCTAGTCTGAACACGGACGCCTTTGGGAATGCCGTCGTCAAATTCGGGTAGCTTGGAGGGGTCGAGGCCCAGCAGTGGTGCTCTTTCGTTGCGCAGTCGACAGCGCAGCTACACGCTCCGCAGTGTCATCACCCCAAGGTCTTGTCCCAGTTTCTCTCGAGCGTCTGCGGCTCTGGTGGGGCTCGTGCGGTCAACATCCCAGGGACTGGCTTCCCGACCCCCACACTGCGACGAAATTTTCTTCTGGGCCACGCAGGCTTTCACCGAGCGCCAGGCCGACCTGGCCTTCAAGGAAAATATGGCTGCGTTTTTGGAGGCCGCGGGCCACGGCCAGGTTACTCGCGCCTTCCGCCAGGCCTGCGACGACGGGATCGTCCGCGGCTGTTGGTACCTGTCGCTTCAGGAGACACCTCGAACCAGGACCGCGCTTGCGGAATTGATCAGGGGTGCGTCGCTGACGCCTGGCTACCACGTCGCGTTCGCCCCTGCCGCCCCTTGCCCTCCCGGTCCCCGCGGGGGCCCCGCCGCCCCTGCAGGTGGCCGTGTCGGGGGCGGAAAAGAGGGGGGTGATGACTAGGGGGGGGTGGATATCATGGCGCGGGCCATGATATTTCCCCAGATTTCATGGCGCCTCTTCTTATTTCATTACTTCCCTGGCCCCCCCGCTGGGCCGCGCACATGCCGCCGGTCATGATTTGCGCCCCCCCCTCTTGGACGCCCCCCTCTTTGCCGCTCCCGACCGTGACCCACCTCCACCTACGGGGGCCGCCCGCCTTTCCACGCGGCGCCCAAGCCCCGCCCTAAAGCCGCGCCCGAGTCAACCATCGCCGTCGCTGACCCCCGCGACTTCAGGGCCGCCCGCGCTGCCCGCCCCGCCGCGGCGGTCCCTGCCCCCGCGGCCCCGCGGCCCAGCTGCGTTGCAGCCGACCCCCCACCTCCACCTGGTGGCCTCCGCGGTCGCCCCCCGACGCCCTCGCGCGGACCTGGGTCCGAATGGCGCCGATTGTGATCCGATTGGGGTTCAACTCTGTATTCGACTATTTGACATGCGCTTGGGCTGCCAGTGGCGCAGTGGCTGGATGGGCTGTCCCCGGGCCCCGCGACGGGGCAGCCGTCCTGCCCTGGCCCGGCGGCCGCGTCCACTCCCGCGCCAGCCTTCGATCCCGGGGCAGCGACTGCCGCTGCGCGTCGCGCTTCTTCCCAGCCAGCGCCGCCGCCAGCCAGCCCCCCCAATCGCGCGCGCCCGCTGCCCCTCCCGCGGTGGCTGCGAGTCTACAGACCCCCGCCGACGATGCCGCCTGGGAGGAGTGGTGCCTCGCCGCGCGCTCTCCCAATTTTGGAAAGGGATTCGTTGACTGGCGCCTCGCGCGCGGCGTCGATTGAAGCGCTCTGCTGCGCGGGGCGCCCCCGACAGAGAACGTCCCAGGCGCGTCGCAAGTCTGCGCCCGCGGGCCCGACAGTCGTGACCCCTCGCGTTGGAGACTCGACTCTTGCCAGGCCAGGCCTTCGGGGCTCGGTGGCTCTCCGCGACGGCGCGCCCTCTTTTTGCAGCTCGGTCTCGAGGCCGCGCGCCCCTCGCGTCGCCTGTCGCCGTGTCGGGCGGTCGTCGCCGCCGTGGCCATTTCGCCGCGAGGTTGCGAGCCATCTTGACTCCGCTCCCGCCGCCCCCGTGGCCAGTGCTTCCTGGGGGGCCCGGCCTCGCCTGTGATCGGCTGCGTGTGAGGCGGCCGTGCGTCGATTGCAGTGCCTTCTCCTGGCTCGCCTGCCCTTGCTGCCGCATCCCCCGCGGCCCCCCCTTCCGGGGCGGGCCCCGCTCTTCGCGGCCGCTGCTCTTGCTGCTGCTGCTGCGGCTGCTGCTGCTGCAAGGCAGGGGCGCGCCGCAGGTGCCGCGATTGGCCATGGGCGAAGCCTCCGTGGCGCGGCGCCGTCCATCCGCTTGCCATGTCGGGGGGGCTCTTCGCCTACCTGGCGCCAGTGGTTCTCGCGGCGCTGCCCCGCTCGGCGGTGCGGAGCAGCGTGCCGCTCGCAGCGTCGCCCCGCCCCCGTTCTCCCGCGATGCGCGCTCCGCCGCCGCCCCCGCGCGGCGGGGCCCCCGTCGATCGGGGGGGCCCCGCGGCCTTGCCCGGGTTCGTGTGCCCGCCCGGCCAGGCGCGCTGGGCAATCCTCGAGCAGCGCTGCGCGCTCGGCGTCTGCCCCTGTGGCGACCCCATGCCTGGGCTCCTCGGCCGTCGACGGGCCCGCTCGCCCGTCATCGGCTGCCGCCGACTCAGGCGGCGCTGCCCCGGGCGATTCCAGCCCGCCCCCCGCGGTCGGGCAGTCCGACAGCCCGCCTCCCGTGCTCGGGGACACTGCGCAATCTTTGCCGTCGGCGCGGCGCGCTCGCCGCGGCCAGGCCCGACCGCCGTCCCGCGCCAGGCCTCGGGCGCTGGGGCACCTGCCTTTCGCGCTGTGCGCCCCCGGCAAGGGTGGGGCCGTTGGCCGTGCCCCCCGTGGGGCCCGAGGGCCCGGCCCCCCTCTTGTGGGGGGCCCGGTCCGGCGCTAATGTGCCGCGGCCTCTGTCAGAGAGTATTGGGGCCACGTGGGTGGCCCGTGCTGGCCCCCCTCCCGCTCTGCCAGCCGCGCCGCGCCAGCGGCCGCCTTGGCGGCGCGGGGGCAGTTCCCCGCGGCGGCCCCGCTGGTCCCAGGGCAGTGGGCGGGCGCCCCGCGGGGCGCCGGGAGGGCCCCCCCGCGGCCTCTCAGCCCCTGCGCGGCGCCCCCTGCGCCCGGGCGCAACAGCCCGCCCTCGTTTCCCGACCTCGGTGGCATTTGCTGCGTCGATGGCATGAAGTGGCTTCGCACCTCCGAGGGCCCTTTCGCGCCCGACGACGGCGGCAGTTCTCGTGGCGACGGGCGGCGGCGCCGCGCGGTCGCCGCTCCGCCTGGCTCCTCCAGGACGGCCGCCGGCCCGGCCTGGCTGAGATCGAGAGCGCCTTCTGCGTGGCATTCGACGAGGCTGGGGCCCGTGGGCCGCGAGGCCAGCGACTGAGGGCGCGCCCGTTCTGCCCCGTCGCCCCTGCTGCTTCGAGCGCGGATCTGCCCACTTCTGGCGCGGGGCGACGATGCTATCTTGGCCTCTTTGGGCTGGTCGCCCGCCCCCCGCCGCCTTCCGGGCCGCCGCCTCGTCCTGGCTGAGCTCGGCCCTGTGTTTTCCTGCGCCCCGCCCTCTTGGGTTGCGTCGCCCCTGCTGGTGCTGCCGGGCCTGCCGCGGCTGTCTGGCCCGCCCGACGCGGCCCTCCCGTGGTCCGCTGGGGGCCCCTCGGCGTCGACGCCGTGCCATCTCTCTTTCTTTTCCTTGGGCCGTCGGGCGCCTCGCCTCTGCCGCCCCGGGCGCGGATCGGATTCGCCCGCCCTTGGCGCGCGGCGTGGCGTGGGGCGACCCTTGGGCCCCCTGCCTGCGTTGCGCCGCCGTCGACTGGTCTGCCGCCTCGCCCTGGCATGGCCGTCCCAGCCCCAGCTTTTCATGCTCGGCCTGCCTCGCTTCGCCCTGGTCTTGCCGGGCTGCGGGGGCTTCCTTCCGCCCCGCCTGGCGCGGCCTCTGGGCGATCCTCTGGAGGCCCCTCGGCGTCGATCCCGCGTCGCTTGCGTCGCTGGCGTTTCATGCCTTGCTCGGCCTTGCTCGCCCCCGGCCCCGCCTGGGCGCGTGCGCTGGCTGTCTGTCGCTTCCGCCCCCCCGAGCTGCGGTGGGGCCCTCGCCTCTCGTGGCTGCGGGGCCTTCCGCTGCGTGCGCGCGGAGCGCGATCCGCTAGGTGTGTTCCCGGCGCGATCGCCGCCTCGGGTGGCTCCTCCCCGGGGTCAGCCTTGGCCCCCGCGGCCCGCTGCCCCCCTCGGGGGGCGTCCGCGCTTTCTGCGCCCGCGCCCCCCCCCGGCCCTTCGGCTTCTTTTATCCGCGGCCCGCCGCGCTCATCTGGCCCCTCGGGCGATGGGCCCAGTCTGCCGATCGGGCCTCGCCTCTCCGCCCCCCCCCCGCCCCGCCCTGCCCCGCTTCTTCCCGGCCCGCTGGTCTCCAGCGCGCCGTGGCTTCTCTGGCTCCCGCCGCCAGTCTTTGGCTCTGTGCCGAGGCCCCCTGCCCGCCGAGCTTCGGCGTGCTTCTGCGAGCCGCCCCGCGCCCGCCATCCTGTCGCGGCGTGGCTTCGCTGCTGCCCCGCTCCGCCCCGCCGCCCGCGGCCCCCGCCCGCCTGGCGCCCCGCCGCCCTCGCGGCCGCCGCCCTCTGCCTGCCCTGCCTCCCCGGGCCGCCGCCCCGTGGGGGGCGGGCCGTTCTTTTCGTCTTTTCCCCCTGCTGGCCTTTGCGCGCGCTCGGCTCCAGCCGCGCGGCCGCCCGGCGCGCTTATGCATGCGTGTATATGTGTGTATGTATGTATGTATGTATGTATGTATGTATGTATGTATGTATGTATATATATATATATACACATGCATATGTATGTATATATGTATATCTATACGACCACCCTTCGGGTGATAAGGAGGTTCGGGGGGGGGGGGGGCGACGTCTCACTCGATCGGTCTCACTATCGATCTTACTATCGATCTCCCTATCGGTCTTGCTCGATCGTTCTCCCTCGATCGATCTCACAATTGATATCACTCGATCTATTTCATTCGATCGATATCACAATCGAAATGACTATCGATATCACAATCGATCTATCTCATTATCGATATCACGATCGATCTCACAATTTATCTCACATTCGGTCTCGCTGTCGGTATTTCTATCGATATCACAATTGATGTCACAATCAGCGTCATCATCATCATCATCTTCGGCATCATCGTCATCAACGTCATCGACATGATCATCATCATCATCATCATCATCATCATCATCACCACCATCATCATCATCATCATCATCATCATCATCATCATCATCATCATCATCATCATCATCATCATCATCATCTTCGGGACACCATCATCATCACCTCATCACCATCACCAACACCATCATCATCACCATCATCATCATCATCATCATCATCGGGACACCATCATCGTCACCATCATCGTCACCAACTTCATCATCATCATCGGAACACCACCATCATCATCATCATCTCATCATCATCATCATCAGGAACAACATCGACAACATCACCATCATCATCGGGACACCAACATCAGCAGCAAAATCATCATCATCAACAGCATCACCATCGGTACACCATCATCATCGTTATCATCATCATCACCATCATCATCATCATCATCATCATCATCGGGACACCGTCATCATCAGCATCATCGCCATCATCATCAACATCAGCATCATCATCATCATCATCGGGCCACCATCATCAAAGTCATCATAACATCATCATCATCCTCATCATCAACATTACCATAATCGAACACCATCCTCGTCATCATCATCATCATCATTAACATCGTCATCATCATCATCGAGACACCATCATCATCATGTCCATCATCATCATCGACAGCATGATCATCAACTTCTTCATCATCATCATCATCATCATCGGGACACCATCATCATCACCCTCATCATCACCCTCATCATCTCATCATCTCATCATCAACTACACAATCAGGATCATCAACATCACCATTATCATCATCCGGACACCATCATCATCATCAGCAACAGCAGAATCATCAACATCACCATCATCGGGACACCATCGTCATGACCACCATGGCCATCATCATTATCACCATCATCACCATCATCGGGACACCATCGTCGTCACCATCATTATCATCAACATCATCATCATCGGGGCACCATCACCAACATCATCATCGGAACACCACCTTCATCATCAGCATCCCATTGTCATCATCATCAGGACCACCTTCATCAACATCACCATCATCGGGTAACCATCATCATCGTCAGCAACATCATCATCATCGTCATCGGGACACCAACATCATCGTCACCATCATCATCATCACCATCATCATCATCAGTGGGATACCATCATCATCAACATCAGCATTATCATCATCATCGGGCCACACACACATCAAAATCATCATCATCACTTCATCATCATCCTCATCATCAACATAATCATCGTCGAGACACCATCATTGTCATCATGATCAACATCATCATCATCATCATCGGGACACCATCATCACCATCATCATCATCAACAGCATCATCATTCACCTCATCATCATCACCATCGGGACACCATCATCATCATCATCCTCATTATCATCATTTCATCATATCATCACCATCAACATCATCATGATCATCAACGTCATCGTCATCATCATCGGGACACCATCATCCTCATCAGCAACATCAGCATTGTCAACATCATCAGCGGGACACCATCATCATCACCACTATGGCCATCATCATCATCATCATCATCAGCATCGTCATCGTCATCATCATCATCGTCGGGACACCGGCGGGACACCGACGGGGCACCGGCGGGGCACCGGCGGTGCGCCGGCGGGACACCGCGCGGCACCGGTTTCCGGAAGGGAGGCTTTTGGTCCGGCCGCGCCTCAGCCAGAGGCGGGAGGGACATTTTTCGCCTGCCCACGCAGCTTCGCCTCGCCCGCGCGCACGGCGCGCGCGAACACAAAATCGAAACCGATCTCCCTGTAGGGGGGCTCTCCGTTCCACTCCGATCTCACCCCCTCATCCCCGATATGTATGTATATATTTATGTTTATGTTTATGTTGATATGTATATGTATATGTATATGTATATGTTTATGTATATGTATATGTATATGTATATGTATTTGTATATGTATTTGTACATGTATATGTCTATGTTTATGTAAACGTATATGTATATTTATATGTATATGTATATGTATATGTATATGTATATGTATATGTATATTTATACGTATATGTATATGTATATGTATTTGTATATGTATATGTATATGTATAGGTATATGTATAGGTATAAGTATAGGTATATGTATATGTAGATGTATATGTAGATTCAGATGTAGATGTAGCTGTAGATGTATATGTAGATGTAGATGTATATGTATATGTATATGTAGGTGTAGATGTATATGATTTGTATATGTATATGTATATGTATATGTATATAGATATGGATATGTATATGTATTTGTATTTGTATGTGTATTGGTTTATGTGTATGTATTTGTATATGTGTCTGTATTTGCAGATGTATATGCATATGTATATGTATATGTATATATGTATATGTATATGTATGTGTATATGTTTATGCATATGTATATGTATATGTATACGCATATGTATATTTATATATACATGTATATGTATATGCATGTGTATATGTATATGTATATGTACATGTGTATGTATATGTGTATGTGTATGTATATGTATATGTATATGTATATGTATATGTATATGTATATGTATATGTATATGTATATGTATATGTATATATATATATATATATATATATGTGTATGTACATGTACATGTATATGTATATGCATATGTATATGTACATAGATATATGCATATGCATGTATACATATACCCACATACATATATACATATATATATACATATATATATATATATATATAGATATGCTCGTTCCCTCTGTGATCAGCCCTCCCCGTGCTCTTCCGTCAAATGTAAACTGGGTGCATGCAGCGGCCGCGACAGTGTCCGGGCATCAGCAATCGGAGTGCAAGTGGCCAAGTGGCAAACGATAAAGCAATAGTATAATGCAGGGAGAGCATATTTCTGCCACATCCTGGACGCCAAATTTGAATCGCGCACTCCTGCAGAACGTTCTACGCCGAAGACAGGGCGGGCTCTTGGGCTCAGTGAAGCGCTCTGAAGGGCTCTGCCCATTATTCCAGAATGTCCACCGCACCGACCGCGCGCGGCACGCGGCGGCGAGCGTGCCGACCCCGCGCGCGCGAGATTCGAGATGTTCTGGCGAACGTGCCCAGAAGCGATCAATAATCAGTGTCCCAGACTTGGCGCGCAGCGTGGCGCCGCTCGGCAGCGCGGGATTCGCCGCCTCGGAGGATTTCGTTTTCAGCCAGAACGTGTTCCCCTGCCGCTCGACTTTCTTCTTCGCGTGGGCGATTCCGTCGTGGAGGGCGCCTGGTGTCTTCATTTTGTAAGCGCGCCCCGTCCGCGTGCAGTGCCACTTTCGTCTGGCGAGGCGCTGCTGAGCGATGGGTTTCCAATCGCGCTTGCGAATTGGTCCAGGCCCAGGCGCGCGCTTTTATGTCTTGCGCGGGTGGAGACGGGTTAGTACCGAAGTCTTTGGCCTCCCGCGTTCGATCAGTCCTCCCCACTGCTCCCGCCTCGCTTGCTTGTCATTGTCAGAAACTGCCACGTCGTCGTCTCTACCCAGATCCACTTCGTCCGTCTCCACGTCTGGCCACTCGTCGACGTTGCCAAACTTAGTCTTCTTCTCCTCCTGCAGGACGTGTCGCATCCTGGCGCCGTCGAGGCGTGCGCTGTATGAGCTCGTGGCTGTTCTCCGTGATCTGGTGGCGCCTGGTTTGTTGCGATATTCCAGGTCGCACATAAACAAGTCGCCACTTACCAGCAAGCGAAGGGGGTGGACTGCTCCCACCCCGCCGAGAATGCAGGTGGTTGTGGTGGGGCAGCGCAAACTGTTGGGCACTTCATGCTGCTGCAGCGACCGGCCAGGCCTCTGCGCGCGACGTCTTCCATGGGGCCCACGTGCCCGCCCGCGCACCATGGGCAGACCGTGCCGTGCCAATCTGGAGTCTGCCCAGCAGCGGTGAGCTCCATCGCGAGCTGCGTGGGGGAGGCTGTGTGCGCGGCCTTCGGGGTGCGTTAGATAGCGGGGCGGTCACCTCGAGACGTGGGTGTCAGTTGGCCGTGTCCCACGTGGGGCGCGCGCGGTGCGCTCTTCTTTGTTTTCTGTTCTCGCCACCTCCATTGCCGTGCGTGCCTTCCCGCGCTCGGGCATGCGAGACTGAGAGGCGGCGGACTTCTTGGCGCGCGGTCGAGAGGAGCCAGCAATCAAATCCAGACAGGCTGTCTCGACGCTGCCGTCGACAAGACCATCTTCCGTGACTCGCAGCAGGCGGGCGTGGCGTCGGCCTCTGTCCCATTGGGTAACCAGGTCGTGCGAGGCCTCGTCGGTAATCAGCATCGCAACGTCCCAGTGCGAGTCGTGCACCAGCACCTGCTGCAACTCCCCGTTGGCGCGGAGGCCAACTGCGTGGCCGCGAGTGTCGGGCAGTCCAATGTGCAACAAGAAGAACCGGGTTGGCGCAGATCATGTCGCTCAGCCATACGTCGTGGAATTCCAGAGCGGGATGAAGATTTTGCACTTGTTGATGAGAATATGGGCCTCAGGCAAGTCTGGCCTGGCTCGGTTCCTCGGCAACCAGGTCCATATGGTCGCAAGTTGCCGCTGGGAGCGAGGGGAAGTCGTTGTGGTGTGGCGGCGAAGGGGGGGCGCCTCCTGGACCCTGGGCCTTCTCTCCTGGCTCGGGAACAGAATTCCTCCAGGGGATCTCTGCGCCATTCAGATCTTGCAAATACAAAGATGCATTGTGCTCGTTTTCGATTGCAGACACAAGTCCGATGAAACCCTCGCCGTGCACGTCTGGCCCCAGTGGCCTGAAGGATCTGCCGTCGAAGATCAGCAAGGTTGGCGCGGCTCCCGCTTCCGCTGATACCTGCTTCATACACGTCGAAGCCTGGCGGTCCAGCTCCCCCAGCTACATGCGAAGCGAGCTGCGTTCAGGTCGCGCTCGAGGAGAATCCGAGAGGTATGCGTTACTTCCGTTTGCAGGCGATCAAAATATGGGAGCCAATCAGGCCGCTTCTCTGGATCTGGCGACTGCCGGCCGTAGGAGTTGGTCGCCGAGATGAGCAGCGCCGTGGCCGCGCCCGCCCCGGCGCCGAAGTACCTTGATGCAAAACTCGTCGACCCGCCCCAATTTCTGACGATGTCGCGCAGCAGTGGGAACTCTGCCCCGACGCGTAACCTTCCGTGGCGCTTCAAGGACGCAGCCAGCAAACTGAAGACTGCAACTTTGATGTCGAATTACAGGGCGCCTCCTAGCATTCCAGCCAGAGCGGCGCGCCGGACTTTTCTGGTAATCTTCTGCAGAGAAGGGCCAATTTTGTGAAGTGCCCTATAACTTTGCTTCGTGTACTTTCGAAAAAGACTCCTTAGGGAACGCTGCTGGCCGTCTCCAGCGGTTTCCATGGATGCTGCTCCCCGCTTTACCGATAAACGAGCTGAGGCTTGAGTCTGGGCCTGTTGCCTGTCGGCTCTGGAGTCGACGTGGTCAGCCCAGGCTGCGAGGTTCACGACGTCTGCAAACTGCCCATCGGTGGTTGAAGGTCGGTATTTTTGGATTGTCGGTCTCCAATCTACTTCAAGCGCCTTCCTACTTCAATGATTGAGGGGCTTCACCTTTTCCGTCCTCTTCAGAGGGCGGGCGGACACCCAATCAGCTTCCAGCGCTTTCCTAGTTCATGTTTCTACCTACTTCTTCCGGTGCGTGGTTGTGGAGGAGGAGATCTGGCGAGACTCTCGTTCGACGTCAGAGATGTGACCTTCGTCCCTGGGCCGAGCTGTCGCGGCCCATCCTTCCCTGGGGGGGCGCCGCCGGCGCAGGGGAATCTGGAACTTTCGGGAGCGCTGCGCCACGTCGCGCCAGCCATCGCCTGGGGGGTAGTGGCGCGTGGCGCTGTTGCTTGCCGAAAATGTTCACGTCGGTGTCTCCCAGGGCCAAGAAATTGGTTAAAGGCCCGCAGCTTTCTGCGAGCGACGCCAATTTCTTGAACGTGGCGGCTCTTGGAAAGTCGAGTTCACGGCGCGCATCTTTTGCAACTTTCCAAGCCCCCACACTGGTCGACCCCTGCATTTTTAATAACGTGCGCTCCTGTCCGTGCTTCATCTTAGCTTCTTTTTCCTGCAAGTTTCTCAAACAGTCTGTTAATGTGTCCCAGCCGGAGTCGCTGCCGCAACCCGCTCCTCCGCCTCCATATTCTCGTCGCCTCTCTTCTTCCTCACGTATCGTATCTAGCTCCTGTTCATCGTCGTTCCCATCACCATTGTCAACACCATGACCAGCATTCTCGAGATCGCACTCATCTTCTCCAGGCCCTCATCAGCTGACGCCTCTTCATCATCACCATCATCTCCACCATAACCGTCATCATCAGACTCGTCATCATCGTCGCCATCATCCCCGTTACCATCAACAACAACATTAGTACCACCATCATCATCACCACCATCATCATCATCATCATCATCATCATCATCATCATCATCATCATCATCATCACCATCATTATCATCATCAGCATCAACATCATCATCATCATCATCATCATCATCATCATCATCATCATCATCATCAACATCATCATCATCATCATCATCATCATCATCATCATCATCATCATCATCATCATCATTATGCTTATCACCATCACCATCATTATCATCATCAGCATCAACATCATCATCATCATCATCATCAGCATCATCATCATCATCATCATCATCGTCATCACCATTTTCATTTTCATCTTCACCAATCATCCGAACCCTTTCATGTGTTCACTCGTCCTCTTTCACATCCCCCTCTTCCTCACTGACACTCCTCCTCTTCCTCCTCATCTTCCTCGCTGGGCTCATAATTCTCATCCCGGTCCGCACTTTTCGCTCCTCCTCTTACTTCTTCTCCTCGTCCTCCCCCGTCCTCATCCCACTTCTCTCCCTCCTTCTCCTCATCCTCCACTTCCTCATCCTCCTTCTCTTCCTCCTCCTCCTCCTCCTCCTGTTCCTCCTCCTCCTGTTTCTCCTCCTCCTCCTCCTTCTCATCCTCCTCGCGCCCGAAGCCGGAGGGCGGGAGAGCGGGAGAGCGGGAGGGCGGGAGAGCGGGAGAGCGGGAGAGCGGGAGAGCGGGAGAGCGGGCAAGTGGGATAGCGGGATAGCGGGACAGCAGGAGAGCGGGAGAGTCGATCAGCGTGCAGATTGCAGTAGCCTGAGCCCGCTCCAGCCGCCTCCCCCCCCGGCCTCCCGATCTCCGCAACTTGCCGCCTCCCTTTCTCCTCCACCTCCTCCCGTCGTTTTTGACTCCGCTTTCTCCCTCCTGCTCGTTCCTCGCTGCCCTCCGTCCCGCCCTCCTGCCCAGTGGCCGCACCGCGGAGCGGAAGTGGGCGCGAGGCCGCGCGACTGGGGCAGAGAGTGAGCGCAAGAGGAGGGCGGCCCCCCTCCCCCCCTCGTCGGGGACGAACGGTTGCTGCGGGAGTGGCGGGGGGTCCAGGTGACTGGGGTGGCGGCAGTTGGAGCGGCGTCCGCCACGAGGGCCTCGGCCACGGCTCGCCGCCGCGCCCCTTGTGCCCTCAGGTCTCCGCGTCTGTCCGGCTCCAAGCTCCTCAACCAGTCCTATGTGGCAGTGCCGGCGCCAAAGAACGACGAGGAGCCTGCAGAGTCGCTTGCCCTGTTTGCGCTTGCCCGATGACCGTTGACAGGAAAAGGAAAGTGCGTAATCAATGGGCAGCGGTGATGCGGGGGCAGTGGTGAGATTGCCAGGCCAGCAGGTACAGACGGAGTGTAGGCACCCAAAGAGCTGATCAGGAGCGGAAGCATAACATGGGTAAGGAATGTTCATGTTCACTTCGACGCGCCTGGCTTTTAATCTTTGGGAGTGCATTCGAAGATGCCTGTCTGAGATGACGATCTAACCAAGCTTCCGTCGAGCCCTGATATTACGCCTCGAGCATGTTGTGCCCAGGTCAGACTTGCCCATGAGATCATTGCCTGTTTCGAGAAAGACGGCTGCACAGTGCCACCTGTTTTGCTTGGTTCTCTTGAACCGGGCGCTGGTTCATTGCGCAATGCTTGCTCATCGTATTAGCCGCTATGCGGTGCTGTGCTGTGCTATGCTGTGCCGTCCTATTCTATGCAGTACCATTCATGACCATGCAACGTTGCGCCGTGTCAAGCTATGCTCTACAATGCACGGGTCAGAATAGGGGGGCCGAATGGTCATTCATTGTCCCTGGGTGCGTGGCTGAAGTGTCGATCCGTGGTGAGGATTCTGCTTGTTGCGTTGTTGTTGTCGTCGTCCCACCCGCGACCCGCCCGCCACCCACCCCGCGACCCACCCCGCGACCCACCCCGCGACCCAACCCGCGACCCACCCGCGACCCAGCCCGCCACCCACCCGCGACCCACCCCGCCACTCACCCGCCACCCACCCGCGACCCACCCGCGACCCACCCGCGACCCACCCGCGACCCACCCCGCGACCCACCCCGCGACCCATCCGCGACCCACCCGCGACCCACCCCGCGATCCACTTGCGACCCACTTGCGATCCACCCCGCGACCCACCCGCGACCCACTTGCGACCCACCCGCGACCCAACAGCGATCCACCCGCGACCCACCCGCGACCCACCCGCGACCCATTTGCGACCCACCCGCGACGCACCCGCGACCTACCCACATTGGTTTAGCGAAATAATCGGCGCCTGCGGCGGGCTCGTGGCATGATTTGTGAACTTTTGGCGCCTGCGGAGGTCTTCTCCAGAGTCTCGCAAACTGCCGACGTCCGCACCGCCCCCTCACTCTTATCCGCATCTGCGGGGTGCTACGTATTCGATACTTCTTCAAAATTAGGCCATGCTACGCGCTGCTATGCTACGCCATGCAGTACCAGGGTAAGCCATGCGACGCGATGACACATCTGACATACAATTATTGACGCGTCGTGTGTTCTCATACTCACCTTTACGGCCATCAGCCGGTCCCTGGCTCCCTGCCTCTCTCTCTCTCTCTCTCCCTCTCTCTCTATACAGGAAGAATGGGACGGCCGTCAGCCGTGTGTTCCTGCATCACCCGGGCAGACTCTGCACAATGTCCGTTCTGGCTTTGCTCACTTCATTTCCGTTGTTCCAGCAGACTCGGGTGTCGCCCCGGACATGGACCCTCAGACCGCTGCCCCGGGCCAGCTCCCAGCAACACCGCAACTCCGCGGAGGAGTTCCACGGGCTGAGGGCTGTCCCCACAGCCGCGGGACCACCATCCGCGCAAGGGTCAGACCCTGGCCAGCACCCGCTCCAGACAGCAGCTGGCAGTGGAGCTCGTCGCCGAAGACAGGGCTCTCGGCACCAGTGGAGCTGCTGAAATAGGTGTCCTGGAACTCCCTTCGGAAAGAAACAAGTGCACACGGCCATCAGCCGTTCCCTGGCAGTTCCCTCCCAGACGATCAGACGGCCATCAGCAGTGAGACGGAGCACCGTCCCAGCGCCGTCGAGCAGACGGACGACTACGGCGCCCCCAGGGCCACCAGATCAGAGTTCGGGTTGATAGGGTACACAGGATACCAAGAGGGTGGACGGCCATCAGCCGTGTCAAGGAACGTCCTCAAGTCAATCCCCTGGCTTCGTGTGTTCTCATACTAACCTGTACGGCCATCAGCCGTTCCCTGGCCCCCTGCCTCTCTCTGTCTCTCCCTCTCTCTCTCTACATGAAGAATGGGACGGCCATCAGCCGTGTGTTCCTGCAACCAGACTTGCAATGCTCGTGCGGCCATCAGCCGTCCCCTGGCGTTGGTCACCCTGGAGGACGCCTCTTCCACCGTGCCGAATCGGTGATGTCAGTTCCCACCTGCCCCGGTCTCTCCTTCCCGCGTAATTTGCGGTTCCCTCTACGCGGCGTCCTCGTCACGCGCCCCTTGGCCAGCCCCCACGGTTGCTTCTGCAATTCCTGGTCGTCTGGCCACAACAGTTGCTCAGCAGGCCGTGTCTGGTGCCGGCCCCTTGGAGGCTCACCCGCCGTTTCACTCAGGAGTGGTTCAGCCTTCTTGCAATGGTCGGCAACTCACCCACTCGCGCATCGGTACCGCCTCTCGGCACTTACCTCGCCACAGCTGTGGCTGTGACCCCTGGCGCCCTGTGGCGACAAGGTCCATCTGGTACCGGGTGCCCTCCCCCCGCGGTGCCCACTCGAGCTCGTGTGCTCTCGCACCCCTCGGGCTCCGCTCCCCTGGCTGCGCGCCTCCACACCAGGTTCGCCCGTCTGGTGGCACCGCCCCGCTCGGCTGACGTGTGGCCTGTTGCTACAGAGCAGGTCACTTCTCCTGGCGTACTGGAGCAATTCACTCGCATGGTGCATCTGCTACCCTGGCCGTTTGCAGTCAGCTCAGCCAGCTCCCCATCAGCCCGCGGCCCCAACGGCGGTAGGCACTGAGTGCGGGCCCAGCCGCTGCATTTAGGCTGGCGCGTTGGCAATTTGACAGGCCCGTGGCCCGGACCTCTCAGTTCGGCGACTGCGAATCCGCGTCCGCCCGCGACCGAAAGAAAATCCACAGTATCTTATTCAGAGACGAGGTCCAGGGGAGTCGCCAGTATGATGGACGTAGAGAAGCATGTGGTGAGACAAAGAGGCTACAACCAGTGAGTCTATAGACCGCTGGGAGCTTATTTCAGACCTCCTGGAGCCATATTGGAGCTTTCTTGCGGCCCTTTTGAGGGCTCATGTTGCCCTCCTTGGTCTCTTTTTGGGCCCTCGTGGTGGTTTCGAGGACCACCATGAGGTTATCTGGAAGAACATTTGTCCAAAAGGAAAACCCTCAATGAACGCTGTCATCCTTCGGAGCCCGATTGTTCTCGGGCATCTTCAAGATCCTCATGGAGACCTTCTGGGTCTTCTTGGGAGTATGTTTGGCGATCTTTTAACCATGTGGCATTGCTGTCTACGAAACGTTTTGAGGATGCATTATGTGATCGTTTCGCATCACCGTCACATTGCCGTTCTCCTGGTTCAAGGAACGCGTCCCCAACACGAGAAGTCAACGTAGTTCGCTTTGCGGTCGACTCTATTTGAGACCGTTGAGGCCAATCGGTCACCAAAAATATCAGCGATGCCGCCGATCGTCATCGTCGACGTCAACCCAGAGTCCGACCCATAATCGCTCGGAATGTATCTTAATGGGCGCACATACCCGCCTGGCTCAGTGGCCGATACGTTTGGCGATTCGCCAGACCCAACTGGGATTTCGCCCATCGCTGACCCGTGGGTTACACTCCCATGAAGTTTCGGCTAGTTATTAATCGCTTCGCTCATTCCGCCGGCCCGTATTGTGCCATCGCAGGCGTTTGCTTGCGCGTTCGTGGCCTCTTGGAGCCTCGTTGGGGCCGTTTTGGGCCTCTTGGCGCCTCTTTTTAGGCCTCTTGGAAAATTCGGGAGGCCTCCAGAGGGCCTCCTGGGCTCTCGTGACGGTCTTTTGGGGGGCTTTCGGCGGGCTCTTGGCGGTATTTGTTGGCCCTCTTGGGGCCTGGGGCCTGACGTTGTTGGTCCTCTTGGGGCCTCACGGGGGCTTACTGGGGCGTCTTAGTGTCTTGGAGAGTCTCTTGGGGCCTCTTTCGGGGTCCTGGGCGCCTTCTGGGGCGGAGGGCTAGATTTTTCAGTTCTCGGTTCCCTTCTTGAGCCCCTCTTGGGCCCGTCTTGGGGCCTCTTGGTCCGCCTTCTTGGGCCGTCCGTCTTGGGGCCTTCTTGGTCCGCCTTGGGCGGCACTTGGGCCGTCTGGAGGGCGCTCTTGGGCCGCTCCGGGGCCGTCTTGGGAGCTTCGTGGGCCGTCTTGGAGCATTCTTGAAGGCCTCTTGGGCCCTCTTGGAGCGTCCGGAAGCGAAAAGGCCAGAACGCAAAAAAACATAGAAAAAACAATGAAAATCAACGATTTTGGCAACTTG
>CAUYUJ010004113.1:0-5000 GCA_963575745.1 Prorocentrum cordatum | reverse complement strand
CTCGCAACCCAGAGGAAGCTGGGGAAAAACCGACGACAGACAAATGGCGAAGCCTGACCAAGGCAAACATCTTCCTCCTCCTCCTCGTCTTGCCGCCCCGCATGGCCCCGCCCGTCGCTCGCAGGACCGTGAGGCCTGGGGCCAGCTCCTCGCCCGCGAGTTCTCCGAGGCACACCGATCGCTCTGCGCTGCCCGCCCCCTCGGGCGCATCCCTCGGGCTCGCGCCCCGCTGGCCCGCCCGCCCGCGGAGAAGGGGCCCGCCGGAGGGGCCTTTCCTCTTGGGCGTTGAGATCGGCTACAGAATCGATTTGACCCAGCTTTCGTTGACTACATATGAAACATATGTGGAGTGTTCTGTAGGTCGACCGAGCATTCGATGCATCGCCGATGCATCGCCGATGTCTTCCGAGTCCTGTATGGGTGGCCTATTGCCGATTATCAGCGATGTTTCGCCGATTCCAGGTCGATGTCCCCCCACCCCCTGAGCCAGTCCCCCCCCGAACGTTGCCCCTGGTTTAGGGTTTGCGGGGGGACCCCCCCAACCAGACCAGAGGAGAAACGAGTTCCCAAGGGGTCGGCTGAGGTTTTCCCCCTCGATGGAACAACTGTAGCCAGTTCCCGATCACCCTTTCCTTCCCTTGGTCTGGTGAGGCTCTCGGGGGGGAGGAGGAGGCGGAGGTGGAAGCGGAAGCGGAGGCGCAGAAGGAGGAGGATGAGGAGGAGGAGGAGGAGGAGGAGCAGGAAAAGGACGGGGAGGAGGAGGAGGAGGAGGAGGAGGAGGAGGAGGAGGAAAATGAGGAGGACAAGGGTAAACCCAAGGCTCATCAACGATGTTGCCATGAACCCAACCTCCCAGTTCCCTCTTCACATGGCCCTACAAGGGTTCGTTTTTACTGAGGGAAGTCCCCCGTTGGAAGACACCCGTCTGAAAATCTTGAACCGTGCGAGAACATCACTCCTGAGACTTCAACGCCGCGAATCAACGCTACTGTGGAGTCCTCACGATCCTGAATCTTGCCTGGACAGTTCCTGGGACTTCAACACCGCGAATCAACGTGACTGTTTTTGTGCCGACAGTCCTACATCGTGCCAAGCACTATTTCTGGGACGTCAGCCAGAAGAATCTGGGAAGCTGCTGTAAACTCTCAAGAGTAATGCTCGTGGCGCCGGGAAGAGAGCCATCCGCCCGTGGAGCTCTTGTGAGCGTTCAGGGCAAAAGTCTGCGGCGCCGAGAGGAGACCGAGATTCTGAACTCCGCTCTCGGGCCGGGCGAAAGGGGGGGATTGGGAAAGGGGGGGTTACGAAATTTGCTGCATGCAGCTAGTTTCGGCCTCACCGAGGGGCCCATTCCTCGATACATGGCCGCCTCCGGCGCCGGGAGGCGCCGGGAAAATCAGCTACGTGAGCTGATTCTCAGACCCCCCCTTTGCTATCCCCCCCTTTCGCCCGACCCGACGCTCTCCCTCAATCCTCGAAGCTCCTGCGATTTTGAGAACGAAAAGACGCGGAGCCACGAGGAGATTCGCACTTGAAAACGGTCCTCCCTCCATCCTTGGAGCCCGGCGCGGCGCCAGCGCGGCGCGCTAACGCGAGAGCAGCGTTGTGAAACCCGCCCGCCCTCCATCCGTGAGGACACTCCACAGCTTGACAGGAAGAGGTGCGCGGCGCTAATCAGGAGGGGAAAAAACACACAGACACAATTAATCGTCGATCCCCAGGAAAATATGGGAAAATATGGGAAGTGGGGGGGAAGACAGAAACCCAGAAAATATGGGGAAATATGGGGAATATGTTTATTTGTGTGTATTTATTTGTGTGTCCCCTTCAGCTAAGGCGAGAGCCACGAGCTGAAGGCGGCCCGCCCTCCACCCGTGAAGCCGTTGCAGATTTTCGGCTCCAGGTCCACAAGGGGTGAGGAACTGTGAGGCAAAACGCCCGGCCCGCCCTACCGACACTCCTCGGGGTGCGACCAGGAGGAGTTGTTTGGTGAGGAGGGATGGAGGAGGAGGAGGAGGAGGAGGAGGAGGAGGAGGAGGAGGAGGAGGAGGAGGAGGAGGAGGAGGAGTAGTAGTCGGAGTGGGAGTGTGAGGGAGTGGGAGTGGGAGTGGGAGTGGGAGTGGGAGTGGGAGTGGGAGTTGGAGCATGAGCAGCAGCAGGAGCAGCAGGAGTAGGAGTAGGAGTAGGAGTCAAGCTAGCCAGCTCGAGCGAGTCAAGCATGGCATGCCCAGTCCCACCCGCCCTCCCACAACATAAGAAGCAAAGCTGGCACAACTGGGGGCCGAAGTCACACCGGCCAGCCGGTTTGGTACAGCTGATGCGGCCGCGATGGCGGTTGCCGACGGGAACTGGCGAGCGCGTGTTGAATGCCGCGCACGCATTGCCAGACGAGTCGAGAATGGCCCGGTACAACTTTTTCTGCAATCCTTCGACAACGAACAAGCGACGTGGACGACAGGACGTCCATGCTGAGAGGAAAAACGTTGGTGCGCGGCGCCGAGGCGAGAGCGACATGTCACCCCTTCGCGCGGGGTGCGCGCCGCGTCCCATTCCTGCCACGCATTTTGCGACGTGACGACAGCACGACCGTGTTGACAAGAAAAACAAAAACTGTGTATTTGCTTTTGCAGATTAGAATGGGATGGATTGGATGGGCGGGCGCGGGGTGTGCGCCGCGTCCCATTCCTGCCATGCATTTTGCGACGTGGACGACAGGACGTCCATGCGACGGTGCCAATGACGGCGACGACTCTAGCAGGATTTGAGCATGCGCTCGCGGCGACGCGCGCGCATGTCGCCCGCGTGGTATTTTTTGCGCAGGATTCGCGGCCTGGGTGCATGAGAAAGCATCGCGAGTGCACCGCGCGATGACGTGAAATCGCTGGATTTGACAGAATTCTTAAGATTCCTATGGTTTTCCTATGATTTCAGCAAGAGGGCCCGGGCAGGAAATTTGTAGATTTTTTGTGAAAAACATTGGTTTTTTGATGTTTTTATGTTGAAATGCTTGCAAACACACGGTGTTCGGTAGGATTCTGACATGAACGCGCGCGTGTGCTCTTTGTGGTATTTTTTGCAATGGATTATCGCCGTGGACGACAGGACGTCCATGTCGAGAGGAAAAAATAAGAACAATATTGATTTTGTATTGTTTTTTACAGGTTAGGATGGGACCACCCGGATGGGGCCCCAATCTGCCGGCCTGAGGGGGGAGTAGGAGTATATTCTAATAAGGAATAAGGATAGGAGAAGGAGTAGGAGTAGGGATGGGAGTCAAGCTAGCCAGTTCGAGCGAGTCAAGCATGGCATGCCCATTCCCATCCGCCCTTCCACAACATAAGAAACAGTGCCGGCGCAACCTGGGACCGAAATCGGATCGGCAAAGTGGTTTGCCACAGCTGATGCAGCCACGATGGTGGTTACCGATGGGAAATTCCTGGCGCGTCTCAAAGACTGCGCTGGCATTTCAGCACGAGCCGAGGAGGCCCCAGGAAACCTCAGGAGGCCCCAGGAGGCCTCAGGAGGCCCTAGGAGGTTGCAGGAAACCCTAGCGAACCCCAGGAAGCCCCTAGAGGCTTCAGGAGGGCCCATGAAGCCCCAGGAGGTTCCAGGAGGCTCCAGGAAACCCTCGGAGGTTTCAGGAAACCCCAGGGGCTCCTAGTAACCCCCAGGATGCTTCAGGAGGCCCCAGGAGGATCCACGATGTCTTTGGGAAGCCCCGGGAAACCCCAGGATGTTCCAGGAGACCCTGGGAGGCCCCAGTGGGCCTTAGGCGCTCGACGAAATGGCGAGCGAAAAATGTGCGCCGCACCTTAGCGGGAGTGCAACTTTCAGAAAACATGCGCGCGGCGCCGAAGCGGGAGCGACATTTTGCTTCGTGGCGCGCGATGTGCACCGAACCCCATTCCTGCCAATTCGCCGAGCCGACGACAAGGAAGTCCTCGCTGAGAAGAAGCATGTCGACTTTGTATTCGTTTTTGAAGGTAGGATGGCCGCTCCCGTTTGGGGTTGCCCCAGACGTCCGCGCGCGATGTGCGCCGCGTTCCGCTCCTGCTACGCATTTCGCATCGGCGACGACGAGACAGGCCATGTTTGGAGAAACAACGGAGACGTTGTATGGTTTTTATCAGTTAGGATGGGAAGGCTCAGATTGACGTCCGCGCGCGATATGCGCCGCGGCCCGCTCCTGCCGCGCATTTCGCATCGTCGACGACAAAAAAGGCCATGTTGAGAGAATAGACGACTTTGTATGGATTTTTATTGGTCATGATGGGAGCACCCGGATTGAAAGTCTCGCGCGATGTGCGCCGCGTCCCGTTCCTGCCACGCATTTCGCATCGTCGACGACAAGACCCTGTTGAGAGGAGAAACGACGAGTATGGAGTTTTATCAGTCAGGATGGGAGGGCCCGGATTGACGGCCGCGCGCGATGTGCGCCGCGTCTTGTTCCTGCCGCACATTTCGCATCGTCGACAACAAACAAGGCCATGTTGAGAGAAAACGACGGCTTTGTTTTGATTTTTCTGAAATCAGGAAGGGGGTTGCCCGGATGGGGCCGCTATCGGCCGGCCAGAGGGGAGAATAAGAGTATAATCTAGCAAGGAATCACGATCGGAGTGGGAGTTGGGGTAGTAGTAGTAGTAGTAGTAGTAGTAGTAGTAGTAGTAGTAGTAGTAGTAGTAGTAGTAGTAGTAGTAGTAGTAGTAGTAATAGTAATAGTAGTAGTAGTAGTAGTAGTAATAGTAGTAGTAGTAGTAGTAGTAGTAGTAGTAGTAGTAGTAGCAGTAGTAGTAGTCGTAGTAGTAGTAGTAGTAGTAGTAGTAGTAGTAGTAGTATTGGTGGTGGTGGTGGAGGTGGTAGTGGTAGTAGTCGAAATAGTAGTAGTAGTAGTAGTAGTAGTAGTAGTAGTAGTAATAGTAGTAACAGTCGTAGTCGTAGTAGTAGTCGTAGTCGTAGTAGTAGTAGTAGTAGTAGTAGTAGTAGTAGTAGTAGTAGTAGTAGTA
>CAUYUJ010004112.1:53415-72903 GCA_963575745.1 Prorocentrum cordatum | reverse complement strand
CCCGCCTGAGCGAAGGAGGTATTCGGAAACCCATACTATTTACATGGTTTCGTGCCCGTCCCACCCCTCCAGGGAGGCCCCGCCTGAGCGAGGAGGGTATTGGAAACCCATACTACTTACAAGGTTTCGTGCCCCTCCCACCCCTCCAGAGAGGCCCCGCCTGAGCGAGGAGGGTATCGGAAACCCGTACTATTTACAAGGCTTCGTGCCCCTCCCACCCCTCCAGGGAGGCCCCGTCTGAGCGAGGAGGGTATCGGAAACCAATATTGTTTACATGGTTTCGTGCCCTTCCCACCCCTCCAGGGAGGCCCCGCTTGAGCGAGGAGGGTATCGGAAACCAATACTATTTACAAGGTTTCGTGCCCCTCCCACCCCTCCAGGGAGGCCCCGCCTGAGCGAGGAGGGTATCGGAAACCCATACTATTCACATGGTTTCGTGCCCTTCCCACCTCTCCAGGGAGGCCCCGACTTAGCGAAGAGGGTATCGGAAACCCATACTATTTACAAGGCTTCGTTTCCTGAGCACCTGTCCTCCCTCCTCTTTTCTTTCGTCTGTCCTTTCGTGCGTACTTACTCGTTCGATGAGTTTCTCCTTCGTGTTGATGTTGTCGTACCCCATGGGTCCCACGAAACCGTTCATATCTTTATGTGGGGAACTCCGATATCATAATTTCCAATATGTTTTGACTATCTTCACTTCTTCTTCCAAATCCGCCTGTAGGAGGACATGCCCGACCTAAGGCTTGTTCTGCGGACCTCTCCAGGTAGGCGGTCTGACCAGCATCTCGAGGCGATTTTCCAGCCGTGGCGACGAGGGGTCCAAGAAGCCCGCGCGGAGCTCCGACGGATGGTGCTCGCGCAGCTCTGCTGCTCCTCGGAAGTCTCCAGGGGAGGCGGTCTGACCAGCATCTCGAGGCGACTTTCCAGCTGTGGCGACGAGGGCAGGTCAAAGCGGTGTCGTAACCCTTTGCCTCCTCCGAGGTCCGCGGCGGACCTCCGAGAGATATCGGATCTGTGCCGCTTCTGGCTCGCGTGGCAGTTTGATTACATTCGGGGGGACGTGAGACTCGAGTGCGCTTAAGTCGGGCCTGGCCCTCTACAGAGGGAGTATTCAAAATTGTTAAAATATAGGCTGGGGACGCTGTTTTGACTATTTGTGATTTGGGGGGTGGATTTTCGTTGGGAGATTTTGTATTTTTTATTTTTCGCCGAAAATCGCCCTGTAGGGGGACAGGCCCGACCTCAGAGTGCACCCGAACTCGGGTTCGCCTTCTCTGTTTGACGAGCCCGGCCCTGGATTTCGACGGTCCCGTTTTCGTGGGGTGCCAGATTGCAGATGGGGTCTCGTCATTCTAACGACGGCCCCGTCAGGCCAACCCGAGTCCCCCGTACCCGAGTCTGACGTCTCCCCGATGCATGATCGATTCGTTGTTGAGCCGTGCACGCACGTCTAGTTCCCAGGGCGGGTGGGACGGGGGGAGCGTTGGGCCCGCCCGGTCCAGCCGGGCGGAGCCCGGAGGCCTTCACACAACCCTGCCCCGCCCCCCGCAGTGGCGGGTCACGGCCGTTCCTACACAGAAGCACGTTCGCAAGCATCAGCCTGCGTTGAGAGAGAGAACGCGCTGATCAGGGCTCAAGGGGCGAGGGTCAATGCAGACGGGGGTCAGTCAGAGCGCTGGATCTTGCAGGATCCTGCAGAGCCGGGGGTGCGTTGACTCAGGCTTGGGTGCAGGATCCTGCAGGAGCTTGCAGGATCACGCCAGGCCCGACTGACCTGGGTTTGGATTGACCCGGGTCAGTCACTCCCAAAAATCGGTTCCTTTCTACTTACGTTAATCAGTTTCGCCCTTCCTTCGATCGATGCAGCGTGGAAGCAAAAGCAGACAGTGCCTCGCTCCTCCGAGGTGACCCTGCGCGAGGCGGAGGCCAAGGCAGCGCAGCAGCGCACGGAGATCGACCGCTCCCGCGCCGAGGCCCAGCGGGCGCGGGCCGAGGCGGGCAGAACCCGGGAGCGGGCGAGCCGCGACTCGGCCGCACTGAAGAAGGAGCACGAGGCGCGCATGGAGGAGGCCCGCGGGCCAGAACACCGAGAGCCAGAGGAGGAACAGCTACCCACACCGCTACCCTTCGCCCGTGTTCTCCTCGTTCGCTCTCCTGGGAGGTTCTCGTCGCCACCGTTGGGTTCGCCTCGAAGTTCTGGCCGGAACGCACCCCAGGAGAGGTCGGGGGAGTAGCGGTGTCGGTACCTTTTGGTTTCCCCAGTGAGGGGGTCAGCCAGAGCGCCCGATCTTGCAGGATGCTGCAGGGCCAGGGTCGCCCTGACCCGGGCTTGGGTGCAGGATCCCGCAGGACCTCGCAGGATCCTTCGCACTGACCCGGGCTTGGGCGCAGGGTCTTGCAGGATCTTGCAGGATCTTGCAGGTGTCTGCAAGGCCTGACTGGCCCGGGTCAGAAGAGGAGGAGGGAGGGGGAGGAGGAGGATGAGGAGGAGGAGGATGAAGGAGGAGGAAGGAGGAGGGGGAGGAGGGGGAGAGGAGAGGAGGAGGATATCGGGGAGGAGGGGGGAGGAGGATGGAGGAGGAGGAGAGGAGGAGGAGGAGCAGGAGGAGGCGGAGGAGGGCTCAGGGGAGACGAACCTTCGAGGCTCGAGGGCCTCTCGGGCGCAGGATCGTCGGCTCCCCGGCCGCGCTTTCTCCAGCCTCGGGGCGCCCTCTCCGGCGGCCGCGCCTCGCCGAGGGCGTTTTTCCCAGGAGGCCCGCCTCGTCCCGAGCTCAGAGCGTGAATTACCTACCCCGCTTTCGCTTCCAGGCAAAACCAAGTTATACCACGCGCCTCCTCGTCAAGCGGCCTGACCAGTACAGGCCGTAGTTTGGCATCGCTAGGTATCTCTTGGAAGCGAGGGTGGTCAAAAGCGAGGTACGTTTGTTTGCCCCCTACGAGCGGCCGCTGGAGTCGGGGGGGGGGGGGGGGGAAAGAGGGGGGTGATGACCAGGGGGGGGGGGGATCTCATGGCGCCAGGGTGCGGTCGGCCCGAGGTGCAAGGTCGAAGTCGGTTCGGTCGGGAGCGGAAAAGAGGGGGGTGATGATTAGGGGGGGTAGATGTCATGGCGGGGGCCATGCTATGTCCCCAGATTTCCTGGCGCCTCTTATTGTTTCATTGCGTCCCTGGCCCCCCCGCTGGGCCGCGCACATGCCGCCGGTCATGATTTGCACCCCCCCCTCTTGAACACCCCCCTCTTGGCCGCTCCCGATGGAGAGCCGAGCTATGATTAGGTCGGGCCTGTCCCCCTACAGGGGGATTTTTGGAGGAATAATTAAAACTATGCGAAAAATGCCCATAAGTGGCCGAAAATGGTCAACAAAATCCTCCCCAGACTATTTGTTTTACCATTTTGGAATATTCCTCCTGTAGAGTGACAGGCCCGACTGAAAGCTATGACCCGAAAGCCGCGGGAAGCGCATGACATCCGCGGACGATGTGTGTGGGCACCGTAGCGCGCTGGCGTCTCCCGAAGCGTCATCGTCGGTCCTCGGTCCAGGAAGGGTACGCTGCATGCTCTCTCGGCCCCTCAGGGCCGACCTGCCACACGTCGTGTACCGCGTTGGAGCGGGGCCTGAAGGAGTCCGCACATGGCGGATTTCGGAAACCCTGTACCTAAAAACGTTTCTCTTGGACGCGTTTTTTTTACTTCCGCCGAGCTTCCGCTGGCTTCCGCCAGCGGAGGCGGCCTCGTTTTACTTGCGCCGACCTTCCGCCGCCTTGAGCGGCAGAAGAGATGACGACTCATTCAATCCTCGAAGGCAAGGCCGTTCTTGGAACGCCCGACATGGTGCGGTGCACGGGTGCCGTTCTTCGAAGGGTCTGGTCCGGGTCGGCTCGGGCCTGTTCGGCGGCGGGTCGGTTCGGTTGCGTTGGCTCTCGGTTTAGAAATTGGCAGTAGGGATCGTCGGATGAGGTTGGCTTCGCTAGACCTGAGGCCCGCCCCCCCAGCCCGACCTGAGGCCCCCTTAGCTCGACCTGAGGCGCCTCAGCAGCCGTCGAGATCACCTCTCTTGAACCTTCCCGCCGTTCCCGATCGGCTTCGGCGGCAGGCCCGTTCCGAAGGGTTCGCCGTGGTCGTTCGGGGCGGTGTGGCCCGTTCGGTTCGAGTCGGCCCGCGGGCGGGAAAAGTCGCGCGGCAGGCGTGCTCCGCGTCGATGCGGCGGCCTCCCTCGGCGAGGTAACTGTTTTTGGCTTGCTTTTTGGGTTCCCGTGGCCGCGGCTGGGCTCGTTCGGCCTCTCGCTCACAGCCTTGGGCTTGTCGTGAGATGTATGAACAGCCTGGAACATATCCCTATCCCTATGCTGGGCACCTCCTCATCACGATGCCAATCCTAGGGATTCCCTTCTGTTTTGAGGGCGAATCCCTAAGATTGTCATCGCCTCTCGGCGTGTCAATCTTGGGGATAGGGATACGTTCGAGGCTGGTAAGGGGCGGTTCGGCCGGTGCCGGTTCGATTTTCGGCCCGCGGGCGGGAAAAGTCGCGCGGCGGGCGTGCTCTCCGCGTCGGTGCGGCGGCGGCCCTCTCGGCGGGGCGAGCTGTTCGGCCTGCTTGTTGAGGCCTCCGTGGCCGCGGCTGGGCTCGTGCGGCCTCTCTCAGGAGAGGAAAGAACACACAGACACAATTATTTCTCGATTCCTCCGAAAATATGGGAAGTGGGGGGGAAGACAAAAACCCAGAAAATATAGGAAAATGTGGGGAATATTTTTATTTGTGTGTATTTGTTTGTGTGTCCCAGGGCCCCTTCACTTGGTCTTGTCGTGAGATGTAATTTCTACCCTTCGTGCACTCAGCGCGTCCTGTGTCGTTGCTCCCGCCGGAGCAACGCTCGTGGGCACGTGGCGGGGGCTCCCTGGCCACTGAGCCGATGCCGAGCCGCACCGTCGCTGCCTCGCCGTCCTGTGCTTGGCATCGCTCGGACGTATGCATTTTTCCTTCGGCGAGGACCATCGAGGAGCATCCTCGATCATTTGGCGAAAAACCACGCACGAAACCGAAAAAAGCACAGGGAATGGACGTCCGAGCGATGGCGAGTGTGGCGTTGCTGTCTCTTTGCTTGCTGGGGCAGTGGGCGCGCGTGCGGAAGGAACTGCACTGCCAATGCCACGCCTTCCCGTGGTGTTGTCGTGTTCCTGCTCCGAACGCACACCGCTTGACGCGGCGGAGGGCTCGCGAGGCCCACCCAACGAAAGGAGGGGTCTGGGAATCGATCTCGGGCGAAAGTTGTCCTCCAGCAGGTGATCCCGCCGCGGCTGGGCACAGCTCGAAAAACTGCTGGCGCTTCGAGTATCCCCACCAGCCCATCCAGAACCGATGCTCAGGCGAGTTGTCTTGCGAGCCTCACCGGGGCCTCCTTGAGAGACATCTTAGGACGGGGGAGGAGAGGAGGAGGAGGGGGAGGGGGAAGTAGAGGCCTTCTCGGACCTTCAGCAGCGAGGTCCTCTTGAAATCATCTTGAGGTCTTATTGGAGCACTCGGGGGGTCTTCTTGGGAGTGTCTTGGGCTCCTCTTACTGCACTCTTGATGCTCTTCTCGGAAGTCTTGAGGCCTTCATGGGGGCTCCAAAGGGGGCGGGGGGGGTAATTCGGGTCCCCCCCGCAGAGGTTCAAATATTGCCTCTTGGGGCCCTCTTGGAACGCTCTTGAGCGCCTTTTGGGGGCCATCTTGGAGCTCTCTTGGGCTCCTCTTGGGGCTCTCTTGGGCCATCGTGGGGCAATCGTGGGGCCTCAGAAGCACATCAGAAGCGAAGCGGCGAGAAGGCACAAAACTAGCATTTTCACTTTGAATGTGAAGGATGTGGGCCTCTTATGTCTTATGACGTGCCTTGGCAGAGTCGAAGGGCACTTGAAGCTGTCTTGGGATGTCTTCAAAATATGTTGGAGACTATATTGAGCCCTGTTGGAGTATCTTGAGCCGTCTTGGGGCGTCGGGAACCCTCTTGGAGCCATCTTGGGCCATCTTGAACGCTCCGAAGGTTCCCTCCCCCCCGTCCAGACCCAGAGGGAGGGGGGAGGGCAATAGGGGAAGAGGGGAGTTGGAAGAGGAAGCGCTCTGGACCACCTGCGCCCAGAGAGGGCTGGTGGGACTGGTCGCGCTGGCGTCAGAAAGGGGTGTCCACCCATCGATCTTGAGCGAAACGGCCCCCCAAAAAATCGCGGCGAGAGGTGATGGACAGGGCCAGGCAGAAGGGCTGCCTCCGCCCCGGTGGCGGCAAGCACGCCAAGGCGGCCGGCGCGTGAGCGCGTCCCCGGGGCGCCGCCTCCGCGCGTGGCGCCGCCGCGCCGCGGGCGCCGCCTCCGGCGGGGCCGCCCTCTGGCGAGGCTCCGCGAGAGGTGGCGCCCGCGCCGCGCCGTCGCCGCGGGCGCCGCCGCGCCGCGCGCCGTCGCCGTCGGCGCCGCTGCAATTCGGCGCCCGGCGCGCCGCGCGCGCGCGCGCGCTCGCGCGCGCGCGCGTGGGCCGCCGCAGGAAATTCGGCCCGGCCGGCGGCGCGGCGCGGGGGCAGCAGATGCCTGCCCCGCGCGCCCCGGCCGCCCGCTTTTTGCCCCGGCTCCCTCCCCGCCCGCCCCTGGACAGGGCCTCTTTCGAGCCGACCGCTCCGATGGCGACGGCGGCCGCCCCGATCCGGCCAGGCGCGACTCCGAGGTTCAGCGATGCCGCCCGGTGCTTGCCTGGTGCTGTTGTGCATCGGGGCGCAGACGATCCGATGCGGTGCGACGTCGACTCCGTGCCGTTGCAGCCCGATTCGACGCACGTTCAGATTCCATCCGCTCTGCCGAGTCGGTGCCGACTCATCCTGCCCTTGCCCCGCGCCAGAGGTATCTCACGCCACGTCCGCAGCGTCACCACCCTGGGGGAAAGTTTAGCAGAAGGGCCTCCAGAAGGGCCTCCTCCTCCTCCTCCTCCTCCTCCTCCTCCTCAACCTCCTCCTCCTCCTCCTCCTCCTCCTCCTCCTCCTCCTCCTCCTCCTCCTCCTCCTCCTCCTCCTCCTCAACCTCCTGGGTCCGTAGCCAGTTTGGCTCAAGTCCGTAGCGTCTCGCTCAGGACAGGAGTCTGCTGGCGTGGGGGAGGCGCGCCTCAGCCCGTGATCCTGCACCAGTTTTTCGCTGGTTCAGAAAACTTTGTGAGCTCCTGGAGGAGCACTCTACTTACTACGACGTACCTTCCGAGTCCCCGCAGGATCTGCCTCCTGCTGCTCGCCCCATGGCTCCTTCCGCGGCCGCTCAGGCCTCCGTGGAGGAAGTCTGCTCCCCCGCCCTGGGTGGGGCAATGGAGGGAGTGGCGAGACATGGGCCCAGGAGACGACGAAGGTTGGAAGGAGGTCGGTAAAGCACTTGCTTCTGCAAAGTGCGGGTGCAAGAAGAATGTTCGAGGAAGTGTGTACTGCAAAGCCTGTGGCCACAAGTTGTCCGACGTTGTTCCTGCTACAACACCTGAGCCTGGAGGAGTCTGGGCTGATTTCGCACGGCAAGGAGACGGAGGCAAAGGGGGCAAGAAGGGCAAGGGGCGCAAGGGCAAGGGGGGCAAGGGCCCAGACGCTGCTGACGGCGGTCAGGCCATGCCCCTTGCCCCAGGGGCCCAGTTCATGGTGGCCCAGCCTGAGGGCGCCGAGGTGGACATCGGCGACCTGGAGCGGATGGTGGCGATGCTGGAGCGCGTGGGCGACGTGGCCAGCGCGGCGAAGCACAAGTGTACCCTCACTGAGAGGCGCCGCAAGGCGGCCGAGAAGGCGTACGTGGCCCCGCTGTCCCAGAGGGTCACCATGGCCCACAAGCAGGCTGCGGAGGTCAGTCAGAAGCTGGAGAAGGCGGTGGCTCACTTCGAGCGGCTGCAGGAGGGGTTCGAGCAGCAGCGCAAGTGGGTGCAGCAGCTCACGGACGAATTCGAGGAGCGCGAGAAGGAGCACCACCGCCTTGTGGTGGAGCTCAAGGAGACGTACGTGCCGCCGCAGCAAGCCCCTGCTCAGGCGCTCAGCGTGGCTGGCATCTTGGACGGCACGATTGAGACGATTCCGCTGTCCTTTGCAGGCCTGGGTTTCGACGATGCGGAATATGATATGGAGGAAGCGGACAAGCGTGAGTTGGGGGACCGCACCGCTCGCCTGCAGACCGAGCTGGCGGCGGCGGTCAAGGCTATGTTCGGCCAGGCGGCGGAGAAGGCCAAGGCCTTCAAGGTGGAGCAGGAGCAGACGGCGGCCCGTCTGGCGGGCAAGCGCAGGCGGCAGGACCCAGTGGCCGCGGTTCCTGGCCCTGAGGCGGCGCTTGCGGCAGCTGCTGGACCGCCTTCCGAAGGCGCTGGGGCAGCTGCCTCCGCGGAGGCCCCCCAGCCTGCGCCCGCTGGGACGCCAGCTGCAGGAGCGGGCGCTGGAGACGGGTTCAAGCAGCGCGCAGCCAGAATCTGTCGCCCGCCGCCCCCTCAGGCCACGAAATCGGCTTGAGGGGGCCAGCTCCCTGAACAAGAGCGTCGCTGCTGATCAGCTGGGTCCAGCGGCGCGAGGCGGCCCGCCTGGGTCAGGCCCAGGCACGATGGGGCTGCCGCCTCCCGAGCCCATTGACCCTGATGGGCCAGAGGCGACCTTCTACGACGGAGTCACGATGTCGGCGGCCAGGTGGATACCTCGCCTGCACTCGCCAGAGTCGGGAGCCGACTGCTGGGTGCAGTGGTGTAAGCCCTACGTCAGGGAGCTGCTCATGCAAGTCCAGCATGACCACTGGGCGCAGGAGGCTCGCCAGGGCAGGTCTTTGGACCAGATGGCGGAGGACATCTGCGCAGAGGCCTGGGAAGATGGAGCTGAGAGTCGCGTCAATATTCTCAGCTTCTTTGATTGGTGTGAATCTCATGACAGTGATATGCTGCGCTGGGCTCTCCATCGGCACTGGGAGGAGCTGCGCAGAATCAAAAACGAGATGAGGGATCTGTTGAGCCTGCCACGTGATGAGGGCCAGAGGACCTTCGAGCGAGCAGCTGACCCGAAACTCACACACGAGAGACCCCTGCGCAGTCCCCCAGCCGCGCCCCTGGGGGAACGAGGTGCTCCGTCTCTGACGAGCCCTGCCTGCACCAGCGGAGTCTCGTGCGCAGAGCGGGCGCCTGTTTCTGAGGGACCTGCGTCGGCGCTGACTGTCACCAGAGGGCTGCCGACCTTTTGGGCAGCCAACCCTGTCGACCTGGAGTGGCCCTCGCTCGGCTTCTCAGTCGCGGCTGCGGGAGGCCCTGATGCACGTCTGTTGGAGGGGCGATGGCACCCTGAGTTGCTGGCTGCCACTGGCGCGGCGACATTTTCGGCAGCGCCGATTTGTGGCGAGGGGGCGCCAGTCGCCTCGGGCTCGGGGGAAGGGGATTCAGCCCCCGTCCGCCACACCCCCGAGCCCACACGTTCTATGGCATCGGCATCTCCCACTGGAACATGGGCCACGAGAGGTTCGTCTTCGGCTGGGGCACAGGCCCCCCCAGGTGCCAGCCGTGACGCCGCCGCCGCGGAGGCTCCTGGCCCCTGGGGACCCGCCGCCGCCGCGCCGCTGGTGCCAGAGGGGGCCCAGCCACATGAGGGACATAGATCGGCACGGGCCCCTCCTTCGGCCAGCCCGAGCGCCGCCGCCGCAGAGGCCCCAGCATCCTGGGGACCTGCCGCCGCCGCGCCGCTGTGCCCAGGAGGGGGCCAGCCACACGGTCGACCCAGAGGCGCCCCTAGTGGGCATATTCGTCGCCATGCAGCTGGCCCCGGTGGCACGCATTGTTCTCATCGGCCGTCGGCCACTGAGGAGGGCAGCACCGACCATCGGGGAAAAGCCTCGAAACTGGAGAACACGACTGCTCGGCAAGAGGAAGACTCGGTTCTCAAAGTAGTCACCTACAATAGTAACGCCTGGGCAACGGCTCGCAAGTTCCTGGAATGGGCCAAAGAGGGGGCTAGGGCTACCACTTTCGACATCGGGCTTTTCCAGGAGACGAGGCTGACCCAGGCCCAGCAGGAGGGGGCACGATCCTGGGCGTACAAGGCTGGTTTCACGTCGACCTTTTCGTGCGCTGCCTCGACAGGAGCGGCTGACAACGCGACGTCAGGGGGGAGTTGCTGCGTTGACTTCGGCCAGGTTTGGAGCGACTGATGTGGTGCACGCGTTCACGTCGGAAAGGATGTGTGCGAGAGGGCTGGTTCTTTCTGAGCGGGTGCAGCTTATGGTGATCTCGGTCTAAGGCCACACGCAGATCGGCCTCACGGGAGAGAATATCACTTTTCTGGCGCAGCTCAGTGAACTTGCCTCGTCGTTACCCCTACCTGTGCTCATAGCTGGAGACTGGAACATTGATGCGGAAGCGCTGCGAGAGTCCAGGTGGTGCGAACACCTGGGGCTGACAATAGTTCGGCCGCCTGGGCCAACCTGCCACGACAAATGTTACGACTTCTTTGTAGTCAGCAGGTGCTTGGACTACAATATTGATGAAGTGCGAGAGTGGCCAGACACGCCCACGGGGCCGCACTCGTCGGTGCACCTCCGCCTGAAAGGCCTTGTTGGCGCAGCGAAGGTGTGGAAGCGGATCGCCCCGAAGGCTTTCCCCTTGGCACGGACGGACGAGGAGAAACTGAGGTTCGTCACGCCTGAGGGAGGCCAGACATACGGCTTTGACTTGGACAGGCCCATGGAGGCCGCTGCCCAGTGGTTCGATGCGGCGGAGGCCGAGCTGGTCGTGAGCTGGGACAAGCCAGGGGGTACGCAGGCAGGTCGTCTGGCTTCCAGATTCAGAAGGTCCCTTTGCAGGCGGCCTGGGGTCAGGATCTCAACCAGCGCTGCTCGGTCCTCACGCAGAACTGGCTTGCTGTCAGGAGGCTGGCGATGCTCTACATGCGTCGGGTGAAAGACCGTGACCTGTTGCTGGCCAAGGCTTGCGCTTTTGGCCACTTGCTGCACAGTGCTGAGGTAGAGGAGCTCAGAGGCTTCACGTTTGCATCTCTTTTTAGAAGCCTGCTAGCCTGTGATCAAAAAACGGTTGTTGTGAATTGGCTGCAGGCCGAAGTTTCGAAGCGTGTGTCTCAGGAGGCGGCTGAGGGGCGCCAGAAATGGAAGTCGCGGGCGCAGTCGTCCGTCGTCGGAGGGGGGCGGGTCGCTCACAGGTATTCGAAGGGCCCCTCGGCGCCTCCCCAGCCCGTCTTGGCTGAAGTTGGTGAAGGGGTGACTGTTCCCCTAGTAGGTGATGCCGCACTGCAGCAGACTTTACAAGAGTGGTTGCCGATTTGGTGCAAGGATAATCGAGCTGGCGAGCCCCCGCCTTGGGACTGGAGGTGCGAAGATAGCTCGCCGCCGATTACCTCGGAGGAGGTCCTTGCGGCTGCCAAGTCGTTTCCCCCAGGCACGGGCCTGGGGTGGGATTCCGTTCACCCCCGGCTCCTTCTTCAGGTCTCCCCCGCGCTCGTCCAGGCCTTCGCCGATATCCTCACGGCCTGGGAACGGGACCCCTCGGTGGGCCCGTCGCGGCTCGTCGCGGCCGCGTTTCTTGCGAAGCCGTCAGGGGGGGTTAGGCTTATTGGCCTCCTTCCCCTCTGGTCCCGAGTGTGGAGCAGGATTCGGCATGCCAGATGCGCGGCGTGGGAAAGGGAGCTGGACGAGCATTTTTTGGGGGGTTTGAGCACGTCCACTGCATGCGACAAGAGCGCATGGGTTCACAATGCTATGGCTGCATTTGCTCGGGAAACTCGGGGTTTAGTTTCGGGTACCTTGTTTCTGGACCTTCGCAAATTCTACGAGCATATCAGCCATGCTGAATTACTTGCGGCAGCTGAGCAGGTGGCCTTTCCGAAGGCCCTCTTGAGGGCCTATTGCACGGTTTACCGTTCCCCGAGGCGGGTGTCTTGGCAAGGGGCGATTTCCAGAATCGCCTCGCCGAATGGCACCGTGATTGCTGGCTTTTCGGGGGCCACCTCGCTCGCTCGCATGTTGCTCGTGTCGGTGCTGCGCAGAGCGGTATCGACGTGCCCAACTGTTACCTTGAAAAGTGTCATAGATGATATTTCTTTCCAGTCCATCGGAGGCCAGGCCACGGCGTGCACTGAGCTTTCGTCGGCGTTCAATCTTGTCACCCAGGACCTCCAGGCCCGGGGCCTCCCGACTGCCTGGAGCAAGCTTGGGCTCCGGGCGTCGTCAGCCTCCCTGGCCAACCAGCTGGCCTCGAGCGGCCAGCTCCCTGAAGATGCCAGGTCGTCTGTCCACCGCGACCTTGGAGGGGACGCGACGGATGGCGCAAGGCGGCGAGTGTCGACCCACCAGGCCCGTTTCCTGGAGGCCCAGGCCAAGGTGGCCAAGGTCCTCAGCCTCCGTGAGGCTGGAGCCCCGACGGGTGGAGTCTTTCGGGCAGGGATCACCGCCAAGGCTCTCTGGGGGGCCAACATCCAGGGGCTGCCTGATGGAAAGCTGAAAAGTTTAAGAGTTGCGGCTGTCAAAGCCGAGGGGAGGCTGCCCAAGGGATGCTCGCTCGGATCGGCTTCGATGTGCACGCGTGGGGGTTGGCCGCGAGATCCCTCGGTGCAGGTCTCAGCTGACGCGATCAAGACGTATGTTCAGATTCTAAAGGATGGCAGGCTGTCAGAGCGCGTGCTTTCAGTTTTGTTTGCGAAGGCCCAGGAGGTCGCCCAGAGGCCGAAGCCGTGGACCCTGGTCAAGGACCCTGTGTCCGCCCTGGTCTTAACCTGCCTGAGGATCGGGTTTGTCTTCCAGGGACCTTTCTCGGTGCAGGAGGCCCAGGGACAGGTTTGGGACCTGACTCAGGTCTCGGCCGCTTTCATGGCCAGGCGTGCGCGTTTTTCGGCGCGAAGGTTTTCGGA
Organism: Prorocentrum cordatum; assembly: GCA_963575745.1. Classification (NCBI taxonomy): domain Eukaryota; class Dinophyceae; order Prorocentrales; family Prorocentraceae; genus Prorocentrum; species Prorocentrum cordatum. The sequence goes on along the minus strand of CAUYUJ010004112.1, from coordinate 60,050 downwards.
CCTAGCGGCCTTGGGCAAAATCGGACCAGGCAAGGCCTGGCGCGCAGAACTTTTTTGGCGACCGCTGAATGAGCTGCTGCATAGAAGGATCGACGGGGAGGACGAGGCGGTTGGGGCGGGTGGTCCGTGGGGAGTCAGAGAGCAGCGTACGCTCCGAGGACTCCTTATGGGTTCTCATTGGTGCCAGCACAGGCTCAGCGAGCATGATCCTGAGCTGGCGTCAGAATGCCTGGTGTGTGGTGAGCGAGGCACCTTGTTCCATCGCCACTTTCAGTGCCAGGCTAGGTCGGCCTGGCGCCGCGACAATCTTCCCGTGTGTGTGCAGCGCGCAGCCAGCAGAGTTTCGACTTGCAGTATCGAGCTGCAAGAGCGTTTTTCCCGAGGAATCCTTCCTGACCCGTGCCAGCTTCTGGCCAGGAAACCCTGGGATCCTTCCACGGAGTTTCGCGTTGACGGAGGCCTTGCTGGGCCGCTCATGCATTCCAAGGGGCATGTTTTCTGTGATGGTTCAGGCCTAGATGGACTGTTCCCGTCCATGAGTGTTGCTGGATGGGGAGTCACCGTCTTCGATGAGTCACGCAGGTGTATAGCGGAGTGGTCTGGTTCTGTGCCCCCAGCCACCTTGCCTGATCAGGTGGCGCGTGACGGCGAGGACTCTAGTGTTTTTATCGTCTCGAAGCTGTGCGCTGGCGTTTTACTCTGTACTCAGACTGCAAGGGAACGCTCGACTGCTGTCAAAATAGAGCGCGCTCGGTCTCCTCGGCTAACCCCAGGGCCCACCTCTGGATTCAGTCTTGGGCTTCGGGAGGCTTTGAGGGGGCCAGGTTTAAGAAGGTTCCTGCTCACGCCTCGGCCAAGGATGTCAGAGACGGCCTCTTGTCAGATTTCGAGCGCGCTGGTAACCATGGTGCAGATAGGCTGGCCAAGCTGGGGGCCTCGCTTGTCCAGCACGATGAATGTGACACCCTCCTGGCCAAGGGCTGCCTGTACCTGGCCCGTGAGGTATTGCAGTTTATAACGCGTGCGGAAGTCTACTACAGTGAGCTGGGGGTCTACGACAATGTAGGTGCCCAGGGCCTGTCTTTGGTTTCCCTGGATCTCCCCTCGGACTACGACGCTCGGCTCGAGTGGGCTCGGGCCGAGGATGAGGCAGCTGCGCCCCCCCCTCGTGTTGAGGCCCCGACGGTCCCTGACCCTGCGGCTGCCGCCTCGCTGGAGAGATTCCTGGATAGGGCGTCCGAAGGCACGCAGCCGTGGAAGGCGGGGGGCCACTGCCTGCTGGAGTTTCCTGTGGAGTCTTCGGAGGAGGGAGAGGATCACCCACCCCTCCTCTTTTGCTCCACCTGTGGCAGCTACGCAACGACAGTCACAGGTTCCAGGGGCTTGCATTCTGGATGCCAGGGCTCGGCTCATTATTTAGTCGGCCCTGGTAAGAAGAACACGTCGGGTTTTTTTAAGCTCAAGCACCCGAATCGGGCGCGACGGCTAGGACCCCCGAGATCTCCTGGGGCTCTGGCTCGCGAGCTGTTCGGTTCTCGGTTCCTGGTAGGAGGTTTGGGGTCCCAGCCGACGATTTGGACTTCGAGAGCCCAGCAGTTTTCGGGAACAGCCACTCTCTGCATGGCTGACTGTCTCCAGGCTTTTGGGCTGAATGGGGTGGAGGCCCGTGAGCTCGGACGAGAGTTCCGTGTCCGACCTGCTGCTTCTGCCGAGCTCGACGAAGATTTGTCCTAAGGGGGCTCTGTCGCTGGCCCACGGTGCGCAGCCTATGCCGAGCCGCACCGTGGTGACAAAAAGGTCCTCTCCGATGGGCCCCACTTAGGGTTTTTGGACCCGTCGGACTCTCTCTCTCTCTCTCTCTCTCTCTCTCTCTCTCTCTCTCTCTCTCTCTCTCTCTCTCTCTCTCTTTCCCCCCCCTTAGTGGCGTGCAAATCCTCAACCTCCTGCTCCTCCTGCTCCTCCTCCCCCACTCCTCCTCCTCCTCCCCTCCTCCTCCTCCTCCTCCTCCTCCTTCCTCCTCCTCCTCCTCCTCCCTCCCCCTCCTCCTCCTCCTCCTCCTCCTCCTCTCTCCTCCTCCTCCTCCTCCTCCTCCTCCTCCTCCTCCTCCTCCTCCTCCTCCTCCTCCTCCTCCTCCTCCTCCTCCTCCTCCTCCTCCTCCTCCTCCTCCTCCTCCTCCTCTCCTCCTCCTCCTCCTCCTCCTCCTCCCTCCTCCTCCTCCTTTCCACCTCCTCTCCTTTTCCTCCCCCTCCTCCTCCCTGTCCTCCTCCTCCTCCTCCTCCTCCTCCTCCTCCCCTCCCTCCTCCTCCTCCTCCTCCTCCTCCTCCTCCTCCTCTCCCCTCCTCCTCCTCCTCCTCCTCCTCCTCCTCCTCCTCCTCCTCCTCCTCCTCCTCCTCCTCCTCCTCCTCCTCCTCCCCCTCCCCCTCTTCCTCCTCCTCCTCCTCCCTCCTCCTCCTCCTCCTCCTCCTCCTCCTCTCCTCCTCCTCCTCCTCCCTCCCCCTCCTCCTCCTCCTCCCATCCTCCTCCCTCCTCCTCCTCCTCCTCTCCTCCTCCTCCTCCTCCTCCTCCTCCTCCTCCTCCTCCTCCTCGCCACACATGATGCTGCATCATGGCGGCCCGTACAGGGCGTCAAGGGGCGGCCAGATCAGCCCACCAGCACTGGAGAACCTCTCCCTGGGTTCAGGCGCCCTATCGCCTGATGGTAACTCCATACAGTGGGGGCCCATGCCAAGATCACCCTGCTCGCCTCCAGGGTGCCCTGGGTCTCTCGGGTTTCGATGGTTTTGCTGTGGAAAGCGTGACGTTCCCTCACCAAGCATCAGTGGACGCCCTGGGGTCTCAGGATTGGGTTTCTTGTGGGAGGTTTATTGTGGACTGGCCTTCACTGCAAGTACACAATGTCCACTTCCAATTCTTCGAGGTCTTTGTTTTTTTTTCGGGGGGCCAAGATCCTTTCACTTCTATTTCTTCTATCCTGGGCCTTGGCCACTAGGGGGCCAGGAACAATGAGAAACGAGCAGAGCTCGAAGCGAGCACGATTCGAAATGAACGACGTGTACTCCAGATGTCGTAATAAAAGGGAGGGGGTCTGGACCCTCCAAGACAAGCCATTTCAGACCCCCCCCGTGGGAGAACCCTCCAAAACATCGTCCCCAGACCCCCCCAGGCCCTCCAAGATAGCCTGGAAGAGACCCCCCCCCGAAATGAGACCCCCCTCCCTTTATTACGAAATCTGGAGTGCCTCTCCCCCATCGGGTCCGAGGGGCGTGGGCTGGGGCCCCCTCGTGCAGGCCTGCCCCGGGGCCGCTGGCCGTGCGCTCGCCCCTCCGCGGCGCTCGGCTCCGGCGGACAGCGCCTCGGTCTGGCGCCACGCCGGTGCTCTCTGCAGGGAGCACGGCACGAGCGCACAGAGGTTGAGCGGCGATTCGGCGGAGCTTCAGACGAAGGTCATGTCGAAGGGTCACGCGCCGGTCGTTGAGAGGAGGAGGTGCCTCCGGATGCCCAGAGCCCCATCTGCGTCAAGCGCCTTCCTGCTTCAAGAATCGGTGTTTTTTACAGTGTGTTGTCATTCTCTGGGGGGGGGGGGGGGGGGGGGGGGGGGGGGGGGGCGCACCCCGGTCTGCTTCATCCGCCCTCCTACTGATCATGTTGTGACCTGCTTCTTCCGACCGATGTGCTGTGTCGAAGGGTTAGCGTCCGAGGAGGTCCCACGTGCGCCCTCCAAGAGTCCTGGTAGAGGCCCGAGAGGTAGAAATTTCTTCTCCTCCAATCCTCCTCATCCTCCTTTTCCTCCTCCTCCTCCTCCTCCTCCTCCTCCCCTCCTCCTCCTCCTCCTCCCCCTCCTCCTCCTCCCTCCTCCTTCCTCCTCCTCCTCCCTCCTCCTGCTCTTCCTCCTCCTCTCCTCCCCTCCCCTCCTCCTCCTCCTCCTCCTCCTCCTCCTCCTCCTCCTCCTCCTCCTCCTCCTCCTCATCCTTCTCCTCCTCTAAGGTCGGGTCGGTTTGAGGGATCATTTCGGGACCGATGGTCGGCCTCCGTGAGCTTCGGCGGCGCGCCCGGGGGGGGAAGCGAGAAGGAGAAGGCCTTCTCAAACGGCTCGTAAGTCCCCGGGCCTTCTGAGAAGTGTTCTGAGCCTTCCCCGGAGACACAGAAAGCTTTTCTGAAGGCGCGAGCGGTTCTGAGAAGTCCCGCCGCCTTCTGAGAAGGCCTTCTGCTTCTCATTTCCCCCCCTCGCTCGCCGCCGAGAGTGGACTTCGGGTCGGTGTGGGAAACCTTCTAGGGGTCGATCTTGGGCCCGGTTGAGTTGGTTTGGGAGGTGGTCTAAGGACACCTCTGGGATCACATTATAAGTTCCTGAAAACACGTTTCAGTGTGCAGCAATGACCTCCACAGCCACCCCAGGGAGCCATTGAGGCCGTCTTCAAGGTGTCAAGGTGCCAAGGTGTCAAAGCGGGAAACAACATGTTGAAGACGCATGTATAATTTTCTGTTATCTTCTGAGCACTAAACCCGCAGAGCGGGAGTCAAGCCAGGCCCCCAGCAGGAAATTAGCATGCAAATGTTACAATCGGTGCGCGTTTGGGTAAAGCGTCAACGAGAGTCAACACCCAGCGTTTCAAGTTGTGTCGGGGCCATCTTGGCGACCCTTGGGGGGTCGAGCGGTCTTGGAAGCCCCTGATTGCAACTGGCGGCCACTGGACACGAAGTGCGTGAGATTTGCGCAGAATTCTGGATCATCGCCAGTTGTCTTGAGGAGCCAGTTGGGGCCCTTGGGCGACCACGGGACGCGAAGTGCACGAGGGCCGTGCCGACTTGAGGCTCACGTGAGCCGTCGCGAGGAGGCCGGCTGAGGGCCTCTGGGGGGCGCCACCGGGCACGCAGTGCGTGGGGGGTGCGCCGAAGGAAGGCTCTCAGGGGCCGCCCGGGGGGTGCCAGCCAAGCTTAAGTCGGGCCTGTCCCCCTACAGGGGGATTTTCGACAAAAAAACAAATAAATATATATATATATATATATACACCCCAAAAATAATCAAAAATCGTAGAAAAAATAGTCTGGGGATTATTTTGGCAGTATTTTTTCGCCTTCTTGGAGTGTTTTTAGGGTATTTGTTTATTTTTGTTCGTCGAAAATCCCCCTGTAGGGGGACACGCCCGACTTGAAGCCAAGCCCGCCCGGAGGCCCACGGGGCACGAAGTGCCCGAGAGGGGCGCGCCGGAGTTGAGGCCCCCAGGGGCCCCGGGAGCGCGGAAGAGCCCCGCAGGCCTGCGCGCCTCGGGAGGCATCCTGGCCACGAGCTGGCGGCCTGCGCGCGGCCGCTCCTGGCATGCGCCTCGCGACCCCTCCGCATCGCCGCCTCCTCCTCCTCCTCCTCCTCCTCCTCCTCCTCCTCCTCCTCCTCCTCCTCCTCCCTCCTCCTCCTCCTCCTCCTCCTCCTCCTCCCCCTCTTCCTTCTTCTCCTCCTCCTCCTCCTCCTCCTCCTCCTCCTCCTCCTCCTCCTCCTCCTTCGACCCATCTGCATCGCCCCCTAGGCGCTCGGCCAGCCTGTCACCGCTCCGCACGGCACTGGCAAACCCTGCTGCCGCGCCTCCCGCTGTGCTCCCCCTTCGGACAGGGGCCGGGGGGCGAGGATCAAACTTCATTCCAGAGCGTTCTGTGACGCTTTCAGAGCTCGGGGCGGAAAAGAGGGGGGTGATGACTAGGGGGGGTGGATATCATGGCGTGGGCCATGATATTTCCCCAGATCTTATGGCGCCTCTTCTTGTTTCATTACGTCCCTGGCCACCCCCAAGGGCCGCGCACATGTCGCCAGCCATGATTTGCACCCCCCCTCTTGGACACCCCCCTCTTGGCCGCTCCCGATTCCAATTCCTTTTCCTTATAAGTAATTTCTCCCTGTCGCACCCCGAGGCCTGTTTTTAGAGCGGGCCGGGTGTTCCGACTGAGACTTCCTCGCAAGTTATGACACTGAAGCTTAAAGATAAGAAACAGTTTTACAGATGGAGGGCGGACCGTTTTCAAAATGTGGCTCTCGCCTGAGCGCCGCGCACATTCGTTCTAAAAATTTGCAAGAGCTTCACGGATTGAGGGCGGGTTCTCAAAATGCGATTCTCGCCTAGCGCCGCGCACATTCGTTTCAAAAAATTGCCAGAGCTTCATGGATTGAGGGCAGGTGGTTTTCAAAATGTGGCTCTCGCCTTAGCGCCGCGCACATTCGCTTTCTTGCCAGAGCTTCACGGATTGAGAGCGGATCGTTTTGAAAATGTGATTATCGCCTTAGCGCCGCGCACATTTGTTTTAAACATTGCAGCAAGAGTTTCATTGATTGAGGGCGGTTCCTTTTCAAAATGTGGTTCTCGCCTTAGCGCCGCGAACAGTCATTTTCGATGTGCAAGAGTTTCACGGACCCCATGATCAGCATACCAGAATTGGTGTTTTGGAAGGACTCCGGATTATGAGGGTGAAACAGTTACGTTGATTCGCGGTGTTGAAGTCCCAGGAATGGCGTTCTGGCACGACTCAGGATTGTCAAGACGCTATAGTCAGGTTGATCCGTGGCGTTGGAATCCCGACAACAGTTTTTGTTGCATGTGTCAGGGTCTTCGAACGTTTGTCTTCCAACGAGGCAGCCCCCTCAGTGGACA
>CAUYUJ010004112.1:33415-50915 GCA_963575745.1 Prorocentrum cordatum | reverse complement strand
GTCCGTCGAAGAAGAAACCGGTTGCATAGACCTAACCCTTCCGTCGGGGGTCACAGAACCCCCAACAGTGACACGTCGATTAGGGAATTGTCCGTTTTCGGTTCTCGAGACGGCGCCGTGGCCGTTATTTTCCAGGCCTGCGCCCACCAGGTTTGGGCCTCAGGTCGTTTTCACTTAACCACGTTTTACTAAAGGGAGGTCTGTCCATCCCCGATTAAGAGCTCCGTGAGGGTGTGGTGGACCTGGGGCCCCCTGGCGCGCACCCTGCGTGCCAGGAAGGGGGGGGGGGGGAATCGCCGGCTTGCTTGTGTGTGTGTGTCCCTGCGCCCCGCATGTTGACCTCCAGAAAGCAGCTGAGCGACGCAGAGAAGACGAGTTCGACTGTGCCGACATTCGCGCGCGCAAGCTGCCCGCGTAGGGTCACGCGCGGGCGCCCTCGTTTCCAGTGTGGAGTGCCGCGCCCGCGACCTCGATGTTACCTTGCGTAAGACATGTTTCTTTTCGTCGCACGCCTGGCGTCTCGCGACCTCCTCCTCCTCCTCCTCCTCCTCCTCCTCCTCCTCCTCCTCCTCCTCCTCTCCTCCTCCTCCTCCTCCTCCTCCCCCCTCCTCCTCCTCCCCCTCCTCCCCCTCCCCCTCCTCCTCCTCCCTCCTCCCCCCCTCCCCCTCCTCTCCTCCTCCTCCTCCTTCCTCCTCCTCCCCCTCCCCCTCCTCCTCCTCCTCCTCCCCCTCCTCCCCCTCCTCCTCCTCCTGAAATCGGAACGGAGGTGTTGCATCGTTTTCGGCCTCTGGGCGGCCCTCACCGGGCCTCGGGGCCCTTCAAGCAACGGCTGGCGATGAGAAGCGGTCGCGGGGTCGGGGGCCCGTGCCTCCATACTGCCGAGACGCTGGATGCCTGGGCTTCGGTCTGAAGCAAAGGCGGAGCGAACAGGGAACGAGGGCACATCAGAACATAACGAACACCGAACACGCGAACACGCCGTTTAGTTCAAGCGCACGGCCAGGGGCTTCGGCCTCTCGGGGCCCTCACCAGGCCTCGGGGCCGTTAAGCAACGACTGACGATGAGACGTGGTCGCGGGGTCAGGGGCCCGTGTCTCCATGCTGCCGAGACGCTGGATGCCTGGGCTTCGGTTTGAAGCAAAGGCGGAGCGAACAGGGAACGAGGGCACATCAAAACATAACGAAGACCGAACAAGCCGTGTAGCTCAAGCGCACGGCCAGGGGCTTCGAGCAAGCAGTGTTGGCCCCGGACTGGCGCACAGGAGGGCCCCCCCCCGCTGCTGCGGCCACGGGCACTGGCAGTCGGCCGCACCGTAAGAGTGACCCTTTGCCAGGTTGACCCCTGGTGCGGGCCCAGGGTGCGGGCAGTTTTTTCACCCACATCCAGTGCGTCTGAGATTTTATTGGAAGGGGCGCCGCAAGGCCGAGGTGCCCTGGATGAGAGTAAGGGGGCCGAGCGGTCATTCGCTGTCCCTGGGTGCGTGGCTGAATAAGGAATTCGTTGTGAGAATTATGTTTGTTGCGTTGTTGCTGTTGCTGTTGTTGTTGGTGTTGCTGCTGTTGTTGTTGCTGTTGCAAGTGTTGTTGGTGTTGATGTTGCTGGTGTTGTTGTTGTTGTTGGCGTTGGTGTCGGTGTTGTTGTTGCTGCTGTTGCTGTTGTTGGTGTTGGTGTTGCTGTTGTTGTTGTTGTTCTTGTTGGTGTTGGTGCTGTTGTTGTCTGCGTGTGTGTTTGTTTGCTTCTTTAGTTGTTTGTTTGTGTGTTTGTTTGTTGTCGTCGTCCCACCCGCGACCCACCCTCAAGGGAGGAAAAACCACCCAGACCTGACAATTGGCGTTTACTAAACGGCCTTGGGCGTTGACTAAACAACCCTGCCAGGTTCGATGCATTCCTTGTGTGCGTTTACTAAACAGCTTCGCTTGTCGGGGTGATGATTATGGGGTGGATTTTCTGCCCTCTATACCCACGACCCAATAGCGACCCACCCGCGACCTACCCATATTGGTTTAACGAAAAAATCGGCGCCTGCGGCCGGCTCGTTGCATAATTCGTGAAACTTTGGCACCTGCGGCGGGCTTCTCCGGAGTCTCGCAAACTGCCGACGACCCCCACCGCCCTCTCATTCTTAACCGCATATGCGGGGTGTTACGCATGCATAAAAGTCGAGCCTCTGGGGGCCAAATTTTCGCCCATGTCCAGTGTGCCTCGGGTTTCTGGGGAAGGGAGCCCGAAAATCCAAGCTGCCGTGGATATGGACACAGGTCATGCCCGCACAGGGAGGTGTCCCCCTTCAGGGCCCCCCACGGTAATGCGGGATGACGATTAGCATAAAACATGGGAGAGAACGATCAAAAAAATAGTTCCCTGTTATTTCTGCATAACTTTCTGACTGGAGGAGAACGATAGAAAATAGTTTTCCAGCCCGCGGCCGGTTTTTTCGAATCGTCATCCCGGGCGCCGCCGCGTGAACACGACCCCCGTTCATTTATTAATCGTCATCCTCCATTACTGGCTGGCGCGCTTGGAGCTCGCCCCACCGTGGCCCCCTCGAGCCGCGCACTGAAGCAACAAAAAACGGGAGCGGGCGCCGCCCGCGACGGGGCGCCCCACGCGATCGCCCGCCGTGCTCTGCAGCGCGGCCGCCCTCGCCCGTGCGCCCCCGGCCCGTATGGGGCGCTGAGCGGTCGCCCGTCGGGGCTGCGGCAGGGGCCCCCGAGCCGCTGGCGATGGCGCATGGTGCGGAGGCGCGGTGGTCTGGCTGCTCCTCCTCCTCCTCCTCCTCCTCCTCCTCCTCCTCCTCCTCCTCCTCCTCCCTCCTCCTCCTGCCTCCTCCTCCTCCTCCTCCTCCTCCTCCTCCTCCTCCTCCTCCTCCTCCTCCTCCTTCTCTCCCTCCTCTTTCTCTTTCTCCTCTCCTCCTCCTCCTCCTCCTCCTCCTCCTCCTCCTCCTCCTCCTCCTCCTCCTCCTCCTCCTCCTGCTCCTGCTCCTCCTCCTCCTCCTCCTCCTCCTCCTCCTCCTCCTCCTCCTCCTCCATCCTCCCTCCTCCCCTCCTCTTTCTCTTTCTCCTCCTCCTCCTCCCTCCTCCTCCTCCTCCTCCTCCTCCCCTCCTCCCTCCTCTCCTTCTCTTGCTCCTCCTCCTCCGCCTCCTCCTCCTCCGCCTCCTCCTCCTCCTCCTCCCGCCTGCGGCCCCTGGGGTGCTCGTCACCGCCCCCAGGTGGGTATCCCTGCTTCCTCTCCGATCGCCCAGGAGTCGCCTGTTTTTTTCCCAACCATCCTGTGGTGTTGGGTCCTCGTTTTGAAGAGAAGGCGCCCCGCGTCCCACCTCCTCTCCTCCTCTCTCTTCTCCTCTCCTCTCGTTTCGTGGCCCCATAGGGAGCTCCACCGAAGGCCCCATGGCTGCCGTCCGCATGCGTCCCGCACACCCATTTCGGCACACCCCTCACACGTTTCGTGGCCCCACAGGGAGCTCCACCGAAGGCCCCAGTGCTGCCGTCCGCATGCGTCCCGCACACCCATTTCGGCACACCCCTCACACGTTTCGTGGCCCCATGGGGAGCTCCACCGAAGGCCCCATGGCTGAGTACGATGTTGGGCAAAGCTACCCTCGTACAGGACATGCTGGGCGGCACGACCACACGCACGAACCCGGGCAAAGCTACCGTCTTGCAGTGGCCGTCTGTTGCTGTACCTTCTCCACCACATCTTCCAATACCTTGTTCTGGAGCTCCCTCCTTGCCCCCTACACCCTCACCTGACCACGCCCGTGGACAAGAGCATCACGGAGACCTTGAACGAGCCGGCGCCGGAGCCGACAGACAATCACCGACGATGTCAACGGCGAGAATGGGCAAAGATACCATCTGGCCAAATCTCTCCCCACAAGTTCCTCGACTCCTTGATACCCATGATCTTCCACTTCACTCAGTAGGCATTGCGGGTGTACCGAGCATGCAGATTGAGAGTATCTCACCCAGAGTTTCACGACAATGCAGCAACATACATAACTCGTTTGGTATTTCCTCACATCCGCATTTTGACTTGCAAGGTTCAGATATTGATCAAACGCCAAATTCAGCGAAGGACGAACGACATCAACATACATACTTGGATATGCAGGGCAATGGAAATCCGAAGCAGCCGCCAAGCTTATCGCAGTCTGCCCGGGATACTTCCACCTGGTTCAGACCACGCCGAAGTTGCACCCCACTATCCTCGCAGGTTCTCGGGACGTGGAACGTCGAGGGACTTCGGGGCGATTCTTCTATCAAGTTCGTGGAGCTCACCAAAATGATGCGCGACAGAAGTGTAGCAATTCTTTGCATTGAAGAAACGCAACTCAATGGTACAGCTTATTACAAAGACGACGACGGCTTCCTCATATGCCTTTCTGGCGAATGTGACGTCAAAGTCCGATCTACTGCCGGAGTCGGGTTTATCGTAGCACCATGGGCTGCCTCAGCAGTTGTGGCTTTCAGGGCATGTTCTTCGAGAACAGCTACATTGCGTGTTAAAGTGGCGGGCGGCATGCTGACATTGATTTCTGCGTATGCCCCCCACAGTGGGCACGATCCGGAAGAGCGTCAAGATTTCTACAACGACCTCCAGACACTCATCAAGCCTACCACGTCTCATAGTACGACCGTGGCCATGGGGGATTTCAACGCCAAAATCTTGCAGCAGAATACGGGGGAAGACAACGTCATTGGCAAGCACGTCTTCTTGGCGAGCCCTCCAAAGAAGACTCCGACATGTATCACGAATAGACAATTGCTTGTGGAGTGTTGTATCGCAACAGACATGGTCATTGCCAACACCTTCTTTGACCTCCCAAATGAGAAGTTGGTAACTTACCGCGACTTGGGAACAAAGCACACAGACCCTATTACGCCGGATCGTTTCGCACAAATTGACCACGTTCTGTGTCACGGTTCTTGCGTTCCATTGGTATCATCATGTCAGGTATGCCGGGATGCAGCGCTCAACAGCCATCACTACTTGCTCTTGGTCGACCTGGCCATCAACTTCTCCACGAAGGCTGACCTTCGCCAGCCTCGAAAAGATATTTCTTCTCTGAGCGACTCCAGGGTGGCTTCAACATTTACTTCAACATTTTATGACACATGGAGAGCTGCAGACGACGTCGAAAACCTAGACTCTATGGCAGCAAATTTGGAGATTGCATTCGCGACGGCTGCAACGACCCTGCCGGCACGGGCTGCCACTGCGAAGCGCCCATGGATATCTCAGACCACTCTTGACTTAATTGACAGGAGAAACTCTTACAGACATTGTCCAGACTATTACAATGAACAGTTGCTGAACAGAGCAATTCGCCGAGCAGGCCGGGAAGACAAACGAACGTGGATGGGCAAATATTTGGTGGGAGGGAGTTGGGAGGCAGCGCACGAATTACGCAGGCCTGCTGCTACCAAACACGCGGGCGTGAAAGACTTGGATGGGCACCTTACCGACACCGCTGCACGACCCGACGCTTTGGCGGATTATTTTGAAAAGATTCAGTGGCAGGTACGTTTCCCAGAGCTGACACCATCTTCGACGCGAGCTTTAGGGCCGACCCTCAGCGTGAACACGACCACATTCACCAAGCTGGAACTGCAGACGGTCCTTCGTAAAATGAAAAGCCGGAAAGCAGCAGGACCTGATGATATCCCGCCAGAATTTTGGAAAGCTGTTGGTCAAAACGATTACGCATGCGAAGCCTTACTGCAGATGTGCGTCAAATGCTGGGAACAGAAAGGCTTGCCGAAAGCATGGAGAACAGCGAGCGTGCCCCTCCTTTTCAAGAAGGGCGACGCCACGCTCCCCAGCAACTACCGCCCCATCTCCTTGTTAGCTGTGGGGCACAAGGCTTTGGCAACAATGATACACAACCGGCTAGTGCAAGGAGGAGCCGAAGGACGCATGAAAGAATCCCAGTTCGGCTTCCGTCCAAAGCGTGGTACATCAGACGCCCTCATGCTTATCAGGAGGATGGTGGACGCAGCGTATCAAAACAAAGGAGATGGAATCATACTGGTGTTGCTGGATTGGGCAAAAGCTTTCGACCGCCTCAAGCCGGACTGTCTTTGCAAAGCCCTCGAACGCTTCGGCGTCCCATCCCCTATGGTGGACATGATCAGAGGCATCTATTCAGAGCGGTTTTTCACCATCGTGGACCATTGCGGGCGCTCCAGTGAAAGGCAACAACGCTCAGGCATCGCTCAGGGGTGTCCCTTGTCACCATACCTTTTTGTAGCAGTACAAAGTGTCATGCTGCACGACGCCCTTACCCCTCTGGCTCTGGAAAGCGAGCCCGAATATATTGTTACCCGTGATATCCTCTACGCTGACGACATTTTGCTTGCATCCAAACATATATCCAATTTACATGTTATGTTGGAGGCGATCATTCTGGAAGGGCAAAAATATGGCATGGAAATGAATTGGGACAAGACGGTACAAATCCAAGTCGGATGTGCAGATACGATTAGAATGCCCACGGGCGAGCCGGTGAAGAACGTCAGGGACGCCGTCTACTTGGGTGGGATCGCGTCTTGCGATGGGCGGGCAAAGCATGAGTTATCCCGCCGCATTGGCGAAAGCACGAACACATTCAAGCAGCTACAGAAACTTTGGGCGCACGCAGCAATTGATAAAAGCAGAAAGCTTGACATATATTCCAGTTGTGTGGTCAGCAAGCTTCTATACTCTTTAGATTCCTTGTGGCTTCTCAAGGCGGACAGAGATCGTTTAGACGCTTTTCATTGCAGGTGCTTACGACAAATCATGGGTATCCCGCATTCGTATTATTCGCGCATTTCTAACGCAACAGTGTTGGAGAGGGCAGGCTCCAAACCATTATCGCAGATATTACACGACAAGCAAGTCAGCCTGCACCGAAAAATCGCAGCGCAGCCAGGCCATTCCCTGGTGAAGCAGCTCGCATGCGAAGCAGACGGTACCCCAAAGGACTGGGCTCTTCGCCGGCGCAGAGGCCGCCCAAGACAGCAGTGGGCACACGAAGTGTACGCGATGAGGCTTCTTCACGCATGAAAGCAGGCCGTTGCGTCACACCATCGTTTTCGCAGCGCGTTTGGCGGACTGCTTCCGGGACGCGTTTGGCGTACCTCCATATTTTTTTAGTCATCTCTCTGCCTACGCGTCTTCATGATGCACGGCTTGCTTGCTTGCTTGCTTGCTCGCACGTTTCGTGGCCCCACAGGGAGCTCCACCGAAGGCCCCAGTGCTGCCGTCCGCATGCGTCCCGCACACCCATTTCGGCACACCCCTCACACGTTTCGTGGCCCCACAGGGAGCTCCACCGAAGGCCCCATGGCTGCCGTCCGCATGCGTCCCGCACACCCATTTCGGCACACCCCTCACACGTTTCGTGGCCCCACAGGGAGCTCCACCGAAGGCCCCATGCACTGCCGTCCGCATGCGTCCCGCACACCCATTTCGGCACACCCCTCACACGTTTCGTGGCCCCACAGGGAGCTCCACCGAAGGCCCCATGGCTGCCGTCCGCATGCGTCCCGCACACCCATTTCGGCACACCCCTCACACGTTTCGTGGCCCCACAGGGAGCTCCACCGAAGGCCCCAGCGCTGCCGTCCGCATGCGTCCCGCACACCCATTTCGGCACACCCCTCACACGTTTCGTGGCCCCACAGGGAGCTCCACCGAAGGCCCCATGGCTGCCGTCCGCATGCGTCCCGCACACCCATTTCGGCACACCCCTCACACGTTTCGTGGCCCCACAGGGAGCTCCACCGAAGGCCCCAGTGCTGCCGTCCGCATGCGTCCCGCACACCCATTTCGGCACACCCCTCACACGTTTCGTGGCTCCACAGGGAGCTCCACCGAAGGCCCCAGTGCTGCCGTCCGCATGCGTCCCGCACACCCATTTCGGCACACCCCTCACACGTTTCGTGGCCCCATAGGGAGCTCCACCGAAGGCCCCACGGCTGCCGTCCGCATGCGTCCCGCACACCCATTTCGGCACACCCCTCACACGTTTCGTGGCCCCACAGGGAGCTCCACCGAAGGCCCCAGTGCTGCCGTCCGCATGCGTCCCGCACACACATTTCGGCACACCCCTCACACGTTTCGTGGCCCCACAGGGAGCTCCACCGAAGGCCCCATGGCTGCCGTCCGCATGCGTCCCGCACACCCATTTCGGCACACCCCTCACACGTTTCGTGGCCCCACAGGGAGCTCCACCGAAGGCCCCAGCGCTGCCGTCCGCATGCGTCCCGCACACCCATTTCGGCACACCCCTCACACGTTTCGTGGCCCCATAGGGAGCTCCACCGAAGGCCCCATGGCTGCCGTCCGCATGCGTCCCGCACACCCATTTCGGCACACCCCTCACACGTTTCGTGGCCCCACAGGGAGCTCCACCGAAGGCCCCAGTGCTGCCGTCCGCATGCGTCCGCACACCCATTTCGGCACACCCCTCACACGTTTCGTGGCCCCACCGAAGGCCCCATGGCTGCCGTCCGCATGCGTCCCGCACACCCGCGGCACCCCCTCCACGTTTCGTGGCCCCATAGGGAGCTCCACCGGGCCGTCCGCATGCGTCCCGCACACTGCACGTCCACGCACACTCCACCGAAGGCCCCAGTGCTGCCGCACACCCATTTCACACGTTTCGTGGCCCCATAGGAGCTCCACCGAAGGCCCCATGCTGCCGTCCGCATGCGTCCCGCACACCCATTTCGGCACACCCCTCACACGTTTCGTGGCCCCACAGGGAGCTCCACCGAAGGCCCCAGTGCTGCCGTCCGCATGCGTCCCGCACACCCATTTCGGCACACCCCTCACACGTTTCGTGGCCCCACAGGGAGCTCCACCGAAGGCCCCATGGCTGCCGTCCGCATGCGTCCCGCACACCCATTTCGGCACACCCCTCACACGTTTCGTGGCCCCACAGGGAGCTCCACCGAAGGCCCCAGTGCTGCCGTCCGCATGCGTCCCGCACACCCATTTCGGCACACCCCTCACACGTTTCGTGGCCCCATAGGGAGCTCCACCGAAGGCCCCATGGCTGCCGTCCGCATGCGTCCCGCACACCCATTTCGGCACACCCCTCACACGTTTCGTGGCCCCACAGGGAGCTCCACCGAAGGCCCCAGTGCTGCCGTCCGCATGCGTCCCGCACACCCATTTCGGCACACCCCTCACACGTTTCGTGGCCCCATAGGGAGCTCCACCGAAGGCCCCATGGCTGCCGTCCGCATGCGTCCCGCACACCCATTTCGGCACACCCCTCACACGTTTCG
The DNA here is from genome assembly GCA_963575745.1 of Prorocentrum cordatum. NCBI lineage: Eukaryota > Dinophyceae > Prorocentrales > Prorocentraceae > Prorocentrum > Prorocentrum cordatum. The sequence goes on along the minus strand of CAUYUJ010004112.1, from coordinate 41,635 downwards.
TGGCCCCACAGGGAGCTCCACCGAAGGCCCCAGTGCTGCCGTCCGCATGCGTCCCGCACACCAGGTGTGTGGCGTGCCGACATGGGCGTCGCGGCGCGCGGGCGCTGCCGTCGGGGTTCCCAGGGAAGCCCCCTGCAGAGGCGACGCTCAGAGTCACGAGTACCGAGAGTCACGCAGACCCAAACTGTTCACAGTCGTATACATACATTTACACTGGGCGTATCCATGCACGCATTCATGCGAATAGAATCAATCGCGCGCAGATTCATTCATAATCAGACTCGCTCGCGATCCGACTCGCACGCGCTCAAGCTTTCATATTCGGACCTATCGTCTTCGTTCGTGTTGTGTACACTGCCACGCATTTCGGCACACCCCTCATACGGCTCGTGGCCCCATAGGGAGCGCCACCGAAGAAGATATTCACAATTGCGGTACTCTCAACTGCATATGGTTGGGTCCTTCGCCAGGCTAATTTAGAGTCTGGGCGATAACGGCCGTGATCGGCCTTCTCCCTCCCCCCCCCCCCCAGATCACGTCACGCCAGTTTGCTCACCTTTGCAAAGGTTGCCTGCGTAGTCGTCGAGGACTTCCTGAGATCCCCGGCGGCCCCCCGGCGTGCTATGATCGCGGGGGGGGACGAATTCCCCCCCCTCCCCCGATCACGCCAGTTATCGCGAATCAGAAGAAAAAACAAAACAACAAAAAAGACAAGAAAACCAACAAAACAAAAAAAAAAAAAATGCTTGCGGCGGGAGAAAATCAGGCGAAGCTGATTGTTTTGCTTCGCCGTCTGCGGCCCCTCGGGAATCCTCAGCGGGCCGCGGGACCGTCGAAGAATGACTCGGGATGAGAAACCGGTCCCGGGGAAAGTCGGCCACGCGCAGAGGGCCCTCGGGGGCTCCCAAACGGGGTGGTGACCACACCGTGTGGTGAGTCGGTGGGGATTCGGGGTCACCGCACGGTTTTGGGATTTGGGTCGTTCTCCGAGGATGTCTCGGGCGACTGAAGCCTCCAGGGTCCCAAAACCGTGTGGTGACGGACCGTGCGGTAAGGTCTTTGCGGATTTCGAGGTCACCGCCAGGTCTGTCACCACACGGTTTTGGGACACCCAAAGAGGGGGGTAGGGGGAAGGGGGAAGGTTTCTTAGAAGCACCCCTGCTTCTCAGAAGGCGCGGGCCTCCTGTGCAGATGTAGGGGCGGCGCCGTCTACAGAAGCAGCCTCCTCCTACGAAGCCTTCCCCCCTCCCCCTACGTACCCCCCTCCCGCGCGCCGCCAGGACAGGGCCGGGACGTCCGGATGGACACAAATCAGAGCGTCGCATGCCTGGCTCCGCCCTATCCGATACGATGCCTTCGCAGGGCCGCTTCGCGGGGCCCTGCGAGCCGGGCGCTCGGCTTCGGGCCCCGCGGCCCTCACAGACCGATTCGGCGCGAAGAGTGGCGCAGAAAGACGGAGGTCGGGGCGCTGGCCGCGATGTCTCGCTCCCCTCGAAGCAGATACGGTCGAGAATGTGATTCAGAAGCCTCCTAGTTCCCGAAAGGTCGGACCAGCGTGTCTTGACCAACTCGCTGGAGAGCTGTCCCGAGTCCTGGAGCACGTCCGCCCCATCCAGCGTTGACAGCAGAAATTGGCCCAGGCTCGGGGCATGACCCGTCCCCCTGAGCGGCTCGCTCCCCTCCCGCCCCCTTTTTCGGCCGCTCACTCTGCCTTGCCTCTCCTCCTGCTTGGTGGCACAATTCGCTACAACGGGACCCCCGCTTAGATAGCCCTCCGCCAGCGCAGTCACCCTGCCTTGCCGCCGATGCAAAAAATGTTCAAGAAGCTTGCGGGAAGCTGGCCCAGGTTTCTTGACTGATCGTTTCATTGATCACATGTGTTCGGCCGTCTGTATATAGGTACATACATCCATACGTACATACATCCATACATGCATACCTGTATACATGCATGCATACAATCATACATACAGACGTGCATGTATACATAAATACATTCATTCATACCTACATACATACATACATACATGCATGCATGCATACATGCATGCATACATACATACATACATACATGCATACATGCATACATACATGCATACAAACACACATATACACATGCATACATACATTTGTATATGCATACATACATGTATATACATGTATGGTACATACATGCATGCATACATATTCGCATACAGCCATGCATACATACATACATGCATACATATATACATACATGCATACACACGTACATGCATACATACATACATACATACATACATACATATATACATACATACATGCATGCATGCATCCATGCATGCATGCATAGATACATACATACATGCACACACACAGATGCAGATGTGCATGCATACATACATATATACATACATACATGCATGCATACATGCATACATACATACATGCATACACACATACATACATACATGCATACATGCATACATACATACATACATACACACATCCATACATACATACATGCAAACATACATACATACAGACATACATACATACATATACATACATACATACATACAGCCATACATACGTGCACACATACATACATACCTACATACATACATACATACATACATACACACATCCATACATACATACATGCAAACATACATACATACAGACATACATGCAAAAATACATACATATATACATACATGCATGCATACATACATACATACATACATACATATACATACATACATACATACAGCCATACATACGTGCACACCTATATATATATATGGTCGCAGCGTTGGGTCTCGGAGGAAGCCAGCTGCACGCTAGTTCGTTCTCAGCCAGGATGCTGAGCTGTCCCAGCATAGGTCTTGGCTGGCAGAGAGGGGGGATCTAGGCCTCCTAGATGGGGTCGGAGTAGATAGGGTCGGAGGATCGTGCTACATCGCCGATGCGGCTCGATGTGGGACCCGATTTTCTCCACGCCGACGTCGCCGCTGCATCGCCGATGCGGCCCGATCCTCCGACCCCTCCTACTACTCCGACCTCATCGAGGAGGCCTCTAGAGGAGACAGGGGCCTCCTCGCCGCTAGGGCCGGGCGCGGCTCCAAGCAATTGTCAGCTTCGCCCCCAGGAGAGGGGGTCCCGGGGGACCGCTCTTGAGCGGCGGTGCCCTCGCCGCCCCCGCCCCCCCCCGCTCTCAGATCTGGGCGCGCTGCAGTGCTTGGCGCCGGGCGCCTTTGCCCCACCTCGGGCCCCGGGGGCCCTCGCGGATCGACCCAGCCCGAAAGGTGGCGCAGAGAGAGCGGTGGGCTCCGGGGCCCCCGTCCAGGCAGGGCGTCGCGCGCGCTGTTCTCCGCGCGCGAGGCTCCGCCCGAGCCTGCCCCCCTCGCCGCCTGCACGGCAGCTGGCGGGCCGGAGCAGTCCTCCTCCTCCTCCTCCTCCTCCTCCTCCTCCTCCTCCTCCTCCTCCTCCCCTCCTCCTCCTCCTCCTCCTCCTCCTCCTCCTCCTCCTCCTCCTCCTCCTCCTCCTCCTCCTCCTGGGCGGCGAAGACAACCGCGCACCGCGCACTGTCGGGTGTCGAGGGCGCGGAGTCGGGCCTCCTTCTCCGCCTCTCCCTGCATGTGCCGCCACGAGGCGGACAGCCGCAGGCCGAACGCAGTCTCCAGTACAGAGGGCAGCGTAGCTTTAGAAAGCCCAGGGTTCGCTAGAGGTTGGTTTCCCCCCCGAACGACGAGAACCTTCCCAAAGCCCTCCCGAGACCCTCCGAAAAGTCTCCCGCAGCCTTTTTCAGGAGGGTTGTTGGAGTGTTTCGGGAGGGTTTCGGTTGTTATGAACGGAAACCAGTGACTTCCGAATCCTGGGCTTCCTAAGCGTGGTTGCCATCTCACAGTCCTCAGCTCATCGCGACTGGTGGCTGCAGATCTGTGTTGGGTGCCGCAATTCCTCGTTGACGGACATCTTGGAATCCTCGAGTTTGGTCTTGGTCTTGGTACAGTGAGCGGCTTGAATAAGGAACACTTACTTTTCAAAAGGGGCTCGGTCGTTCCTTAGTTTTGCATGCGTTATTCACAGTTCCTTCTGCGTTATGTGTTAGTTATCGTTCCTTCTGCGTTATTCCTCGGGATAAAAAAGGGGCTTCGCTTCTTGTTTATCGTTCCTTAGGTCAGGCCGATGACTGTATGCCTCTTCCCGCAACCTCCTCCCCTTCAGAACAGGGCCCATGTCGACCCGATCGATCCGAGCCGATTCCGATTCTGGCAGGCCCGATCCGTTCCGAGTCCGGCTTCCCGACGATCCGACGCGGCCCGACGCTTGCGCGACGCCGTTGTGCACCTTTGCGCGGCCGATCCGATTCTGGGCCCCGAACGAAGTGCACCCCACCTCTCCCCTTGGAAGTCGTGGGGTGGTGGTGGGGTAGGCTTCGCATGTGCAGTCATCGGCCTGACCTAAGGAACGATAAATAAGGAACGAAGCCACTTTTTATCCCAAGGAATAACGCATAAGGAACGATAAATAACAAATGACACATAAGGAAGTGTGAATAACGCATGCTAAACTAAGGAACGACCGAGCTCCTTTTGAAAAGTAAGTGTTCCTTATTCAAGCCGCTCACTGTAGCCTCCTAATGATGCGGCCCGATTGGGTGCTGACCGATCCTGCCTCCCCCGCGCGCCCCCCCGGGCGCGGCCCCCCCCCGGCGGAGAGACGGCGAGAGGCCCAGGGCGCCGCGGCCGTGGCGGCCGAGAAGCCGCAGGGCTGGCAGGAGGCGGAGAAGCGGCGCCGCAGACAGGACCTCCGCGCGGGCGCAGGAGGAGGAGGAGGAGGGAGGAGGAGGAGGGAAGGGAGGAGGGAGGAGGAGGAGGGAGGAGGAGGAGGAGGAGGAGGCGGAGGCGGAGGCGGAGGAGGAGGCGGAGGCGGACTGCGAACATCGGCGGCGAGCCCAGGGGGGGGAAGGTTCGGGTGCGAGGTTCGAGGTTTGCGGACGGTTTCGGCGGTTCTCGGCGGCTTTCCCCGGTTTCCCAGCCTCGGGAGGCGTTCCAGCGGCTGCGCCTCGCCGAGAGCGTTCTGGGGGTGCCGGGATCGCCCCGAACGGCCAGCAGAGACGCGAGTTTTGACCCAAAAACCAAATTAGGCGGTGAGGGAGGAGTGAAATGAGAAGGGGCGGTCCTTCTCAGAAGGCTCGAAGGTCCTCCAGCCTTCTGAGAAGTGTCCTAAGTCTTTTCCGGAGACGCAGATAGCCTCGCAGAAGGCGCGAGGGCTCCTGAGAAGGAGGGAGCCCTGCCGCCTCCCGAGAAGGCCTCCTCCTGCTCACCTCCCTCCCTCGCTCGCCACCGAGAACAGACCTGAAGACGGAAGGTGCTCTACGCTCCCCTACTCTATTCCTAATGGAGGATGACGATTAATAAATGACCGGGGGTCGTGTTCACACGGCGGCGCCCGGGATGACGATTAGGAAAAACCGGCCGCGGGCTGGAAAACTATTTTTTCAATCGTTCTCCTCCAGTCAGAAAGTTGTGCAGAAATAGCAGGAAAAACTAATTGTTTAAATCGTTCTCTCCCATTTGTTTTATTTAATCGCTTCGCTCATTCCGCCGGCCCGTATTGTGCCAGCGCAGGCATTTGCTTGCGCGTTCGTGGCCTCTTGGAGCCTCGGTGGAGCCGTTTGGGGCCTCTTGGCGCCTCTTTTTAGGCCTCTTGGAGAACTCGGGAGGCCTCCAGGGGGCCTCCTGAGCTCTCGTGACGGTCTCTTGGGGGACTTTCGGCGGGCTCTTGGCGGTATTTGTTGGTCCTCTTGGGGCCTGGGGCCTGACGTTGTTGGTCCTCTTGGGGCCTCACGGGAGCTTGTTGGGGCGTCTTGGGGGTGTCTTGGAGAGTCTCTTGGGGCCTCATTCGGGGTCCTGGGCGCCTTCTGGGGCGGAGGGCTCGATTTTTCAGTTCTCGGTTCCCTTCTTGAGCCCCTCTTGGGCCCGTCTTGGGGCCTCTTGGTCCGCCTTGGGCAGCACTTGGGCCGTCTGGGGGGCGCTCTTGGGCCGCTCCGGGGCCGTCTTGGGAGCCTCGTGGGCCGTCTTGGAGCAGTCTTGAAGGCCTCTTGGGCCCTCTTGGAGCGTCCGGAAGCGAAAAGGCCAGAACGCAAAAAAACATCGAAAAAACCAATGAAAATCAACGATTTTGGCAACTTGGGGCCCTCTTCGGAGGCCTCTTGGAAGGCCCTTGGAGCGTCTTGGAGGCCTCTTGGGCTGTCTTGGGGCCATCTGGGGCGTCTTCGGGCGATCTTTGGCCGTCTCGGGCCTCTCTTGGACCGTCTAGAAAGCTTCTCGGAGCCCTCTTGGACCGATCTGGAGCCCTCTTGGACTCCGAAACAGAACTCCGGCATCTCTGACCCGACCTTGTTGCCGGGGACTTGCCGGGACCTTGCCGGGGTACTTTTCGCCCGGGGACCCCCAGGGGCCGCCCCGCGCGCGCGAACTAGAAATATTGTTAACCAGGTACCGGAGATCTTAGCACGCCCTGGCCCGTTGGGCCGGCGAATCAGTCGTCATCCCGCATTACTCGGCCTTGCTCCAACGTGCCCTGCCCTGCCCTATTCCGCTCCGCCAGCACGCTGCGCGGGCGCAGGGCAGAGGCCTCGGACCTCCCGCGCACTGACGAAAAAGCACAGTTCTGCGGCGGTCCTCTGCCTTTGGCCTCTGGGACCCCTCGCCGGGCCCCGGGGCCGTCCAGCGGGATGGAAAACCGACCCCGAGGAAGGGCGGGGACTTCGGGAGACCCTGTGCAGAGGGCGCGCTGACAAAAAAAACAGTTCTACGGCGGTTCTCTGCTCCTGGCCTCTGGGACCCCTCGCCGGGCCCCGGGGCCGTCCAGCGGGATGGAAAACCGACCCCGAGAAAGGGTGGGGAGTTCCGGAGACCCCGTGAAGAGGGCTCGCGATCTTAGTGCCAGTCCGGGGCACGTGCGGGCGATTTTTTTGTCGCTCGACATGAGCGCTCGTTGTGCGGGTACGCTCGCGGCATGCACCCCGCATGTGCGAATGTTGTTGACATCGGAACTTCATAATCTAGTGGCGTGTGCACATGTGCGGCCATGTGCGGGGGCATGTGTTCTGAGCTGTTCCACCACTGTTCGGGCTTGGCCCCCACACTTGAGCGTTGTCTGCGGCTGTACGCGCACATGCGCGGCGTGCGCTGGAACCCTTTCTTTGTGCAGTGTGTGTGTGTGTGTGTGAGCAGCGTTGCAGATGTCGGTCGATATATAGCAGGTGCCCGCACCGCGGTTGCTTACCCCGGCGCTGCCCGCACATGCCCGCACATGGCGCCCGGTATGCCCGCACAGGGCACCGCTCCTGGCCGCGCGGCCACACGGGGCCCGCGCGCGGCCGCACATGCCCGCACAGCCCCTGCACAGCGGGCCGCGCCTGTCCCCCTAAAGGCCGATGTTGGACGGAAAAATAAAACATAGTCAAACCACACCCAAAGATATTCAAAAGTGGTCCAAAAATCGTCCCCCGATTATTTTTTGACTATGTTTGAATCTTTTTTGGCTCCCGCCCCGCACCTCCGCACGCGGCCGCACGCCCCGCAGCGGACGGCCGCACGTGCCCGCCGCACGTGGCGCCGCGCGTGGCCGCGAGAGGGGGCGCAGGGCGGCCACGCGCGGCCGCGCACGCGGATCTCCAGCAGAGGAGTATCAGGAGGGGGAAAAAAACACAGACACTAGTAATCGTCGACTCCCAGGAAACTATGGGTAGATATAGGCAGTGGGGGGGAAGACGAACATCCCGAAAATATGGGAAACTATGGGGCATCCTTTTATCTGTGTGTGTGCGTGTGTGTGTGTGTGCGTGTGTGCGTGCGTGTGTGCGTGTGTGTTCGTGTTCGTGTTCGTGTTCGTGTTCGTGTTCGTGTTCGTGTTCGTGTTCGTGTTCGTGTGTTCGTGTGTGTGTGTGTGTGTGCGTGCGTGCGTGCGTGCGTGCGTGCGTGCGTGCGTGCGTGCGTGCGTGCGTGCGTGCGTGCGTGGGTGGGTGTGTGTGTGTGTGTTGTGTGTGTGTTGTGTGTGTTGTGTGTGTTGTGTGTGTTGTGTGTGTTGTGTGTGTTGTGTGTGTGTTGTGTGTGTTGTGTGTGTGTTGTGTGTTGTGTGTTGTGTGTGTGTGTTGTGTGTGTGTGTGTTGTGTGTGTGTGTGTTGTGTGTGTGTTGTGTGTGTGTTGTGTGTTGTGTGTGTGTTGT
>CAUYUJ010004112.1:7500-33315 GCA_963575745.1 Prorocentrum cordatum | reverse complement strand
GCGCGTGCGTGCGTGTGTGTGTGTGTGGCGTGCGTGCGTGCGTGCGTGCGTGCGTGCGTGCGTGCGTGCGTGCGTGTGTGTGTGTGTGTGTCCCAAGGCCCCATTCAAAGTAGTGGCAGTCTACAGCTCGATTCCTCTTGAGCTGCAGACCTGTCTGGTTTCTAGGGTCACGGCGTACCAAAGGATGCCACCCGGGATTTTGACAGGAGGGGGAGGAAGGAGAGAAAACATGAAGCAACGAGGATGGAAGAGGGCCAACAGCGCCCCAGACCCATCCAGCCAGGTGCCCCCTTCTCTACCATGTTCCCCCTTCCCTGTTCATCCTTCCTCCTCCCTCCTTCCCATCGGCCCATCCCTTGTCCACTTCCCCATGTCTCTTCACTCCTCCTCATTTCTTGAATTTGTGTTTCTCCTCCCTCCTCCCTCCCCCCCTGCCTACCTGGGTGCCTTACTGTGGGAGAACGTACTGTCCTTGTGTCCTTGGTGCCCGTGCAGCAATTTTTAGCCTGCTAGCTGCAGCGCCGTTCCGTCTCGACAAGCCGCACGCTTCAGCGAGGCGCCGATCCAAAAACCCCTCCCTCCCTCCCTCCCATCCATCCCTCCGCACGCGACCCCATGTCCCTTCATTCCCCATGTCCTTCGTTCCACCTGTCCATCCATCCATCCCTTGTCCACTTCCCCATGTCCCTTCATTCCTCCTCATTTCTTGTGTTTGTGATTCTCCTCCCTCCTCACCCCCATCCCTCCCTCCCTCCATCCCTCCCTCCGCACGCGACCCCCCAGAGGACGCCGCCTACCTGAGGCGCCACCAGGAGCGGCTCGAGATGGTGGCGACCCGCTGCGTGAACCAGGCCCCCTGGCCGCCCCCGGCAGGCTGTCCAGCCGGCGCGGCGGGGGCGCCTCCGGCCGCGGCCACCGTGTTCCCGCCTTCGTTGCTCCGCTCACGCTGCGGAAGGCCGAGGACCACGGATTTGAGGCGGAGGGGGCCTACGAGGACGAGGAGGAGGAGGAGGAGGAGGAGAAGGAGGAGGAGGAGGAGGGGGAGGAGGAGGGGACCTACGAGGAGGAGGAGGAGGAGGAGGAGGAGGCGGAAGAGGAGGACCAGACCTGGGGCGAGAGGGTGCCCGCGGGCCTTGACCGTGGCAGGAGTCTGTGCTGGGCCACATGAAGTGATATCGAGATTCGGCCCTCTGAGTCCCCCGAGCTGTCGAGCTCACACATGTGCTGATCGTGAGCTGTCTGTCAAAGTCTTGTGGGGCAGGTCACTACCCCATTTGGTGTCATGCGTGTCTCAGGGGGAGGAGGACAAGTGTGAACTTGAGACGCGACAGCGATATTGCAATAAGCCATATCGCAAGGCTCCCTCTTCACAAGGCCCAACAAGATGTGTTCTTCAGTGCGGGGAGAAACCATTGGAAAACAATTATCTGAGGATCCTCCATCATGCCAAACCACCATTGTTGGGGTCCCCGTTTCTCGAATCAACTTGATTGTTACGTCCTGACGATCCTAGAACGTGCCAGAACGAACACCGCTCTGGGACATCAACACCGCGAATCAACAATCTTGCCAGAGCGCCATTCCTGGGACGTCTTCGACCATGTCAATCCTTGAAGCCGCTGCGATATTTTAAGCGCGGCGTTAAGGCGAGAGCCCCACCTCCGCCCCGAGAGAAATTGGCGGCAGCCGTGAAATGGCTCAGGCGCGAAACGTGTTGGAAACGACCCGACCCCCCCATCCGTGAAAGTGTTGCAGACGTTTAGGGTGAATGCGCGCGGCGCTCCTACGAGGCCCACGTTCTGAGAGCGGCCCGCGCGCCCTCCGCGAAAAACGGTCGCAGATGCATGTTCCAAGCGAAGGCGCGCAACGCTAAAAACGAGAGCTCCGTGTTGCAAACGGGCTGCTCCCCATCCGCGAAGCTGCTGCTGATGCGCAGCTGCGGGATCCGGAGCGGCGGGGGAGTCTCGGGCGACGCGCCCCGCCCACCCTGCCGACACGCCTGGGGGAGCGACGGGGAGGAGGTCAGGGAAGAGGAAGGGGGGGAGGAGGGCCGATGCCACGGGCGCGTGCGCCCAGCGGCTGGAAAAGCAGGGGGAAGAGGAGAAGGAGGCGGAGGAGGAGGAGGAGGAGGAGGAAGAGGAGGAGGAGGAGGAAGACGAGGAGGAGGAGGAGGAGGAGGAGGAGGAGGAGGACGAGGAGGAGGAGGAGGAGGAGGACGAGGACGAGGAGGAGGACGAGGAGGAGGAGGAGGACGAGGAGGAGGAGGAGGACGAGGAGGAGGACGAGGACGAGGAGGAGGAGGAAGTGGAGGAGGAGGACGAGGAGGAAGAGGAGGAGACGGAGGTTTGGCGAAGTGTTCTGTGTAAGTTGATTGAGTGACGAGCGCACCAGTCCGAACCAGGTCGGGCCCAGGCCCCACTGCGAGTTGGGCTGTGCGGGCGTACGTCACCATGCGGGAGGCGCTGCTGAAAGAGCAGGGGTGGAGTGCTACCCTCCCCTCGGCGCGATTGGAAAGCAAAGCGGGCGCGTGGTGAACAGGCCATCCGAGGGCCCGTCTGCACAACCAAAACACAGGCGCTGGAAGACAGCGCTCTGTGGCGTGCGCGCCTCAGTGCCTCAGTGAACCGTGGCGCCGCCTTGGGGCATCCCCCGCGGTGGCCCAGCGTGACAGCTACGGAGCAGGTGCCAACTGCTCTCGCAGCACACTGGGGAGAGAGGAATATGGTCCTGGTGTGCTGAGCGGTGAACGCCGATGTAGATTCCCGGGTGTGAAATCCCAAGAGAAGCGGTAGGGCGGAAGGCCCATTGAAGACCAGTCCATGCGACCTGTCTTCGGTGTGGATAGGAAGGCTTGAGCAAGGTGGTGTGCTCGCTGCTGCACCGCAGTGATGCTAGCGATGAGGGCCGTTTCGCGATCGCGCTCTGACTGTTGCCGTGCAGCTTCGAGGTGCTGCATGATGGATGGCCTTCGGCCCGTTCGCTGCGTCACCGTGTGACCGCGGCCTACTCCGCCTCGGGATGAAAGAGAACCGCTGTTCCCCGTACCCTGGTGGGAGGGGGAAACGATTTGTTGGTCGGGTAGATTGCCTGTAGAGGCCGGGTCCTGCTGGACGTCCGCCGCAGAGGCCTGACTGTTTTAGAGTCTGGGCTGATGACAGGCTGTGTTTTCGTCGTCCTCGTCGTGCCCGTGACTCGTGTGACCTCTTGGTCGAGTCGTCGTCGAACAAGGACGCTCCGAGCCCCAGTGGGTCCTGACCTCCGCCGTCGATGTGGGGTGGGGCTCCCCAGGTATCGTCGAAGCAGTCAAAGCCTGGTGGCCCGTGCGGCCGAGTGGGGTTATCCGGTGAGGCTGGTGGCTCGTGTGTGCCTTGCCCTATGGTGAGCGGTTTGGGCTTCGCCCTGCTGAGTTCGGCCCCAGAGTAGCCCGCCCGTCGGTCTGGCACGGGAAGAGAGTGGTGGCGCTGGTCCTAGATCGCGACGGCGGTGCTGCGCCACACCGCCGTGGATGCGTGCTGACAGTCGGTTGCATCGAGGAGACGCGGCTGCAACTCGCGCAGGCGTGCCCCGGCAGCGGCGAGCTCGCTCGCGTGACGGTCGAAAGCGTCAGCGATGAGTGTGATGGGGGCTTCGTGTATGCCTTATTCGCCGAGGTGACCTTCGATGGTTTGACCTTGAACATGTCTGGTTTGGCTTGATGCACGCGATGTATATTCTGCAAGAGGTCAGCCGCCCAGCCCCCGTGTTTTGCGGTGGCTTCCTTTTGAGAAGGTCCTCGGATCCGTCGACAGCGGCACGGTTGTCGACGGAAGCATGGACAGGCCGCTTCTCGTTAGCCACGGGGCGGAGCATGGCGAGCGCATCCGCCCTATGTGCGGATTGGTCCCAGCCGCGCACCCAAGCTGAGTGGTTAAACCGGTGACCCGGCCCGCAGTAAATCGGAAATTGGAACATATACATTACCAGTGGCGGGCTGTTTTTCAATCCCAGGACCTTTTTGAGGGTCGGGGACGACGTCGGGGTCGTGTGGTGTATGCTGGTTCCCGCATTCTCCAGGGGAAACAGCGACAACTGTATACACCAGGATCCCGTATACACCAGGATCCCCTTTCCTGCGCGAGTTTCGGTGCGGAGCCAGAAAAAGCTTCGGTGTACATATATATATATATATATATATATGTATATATATAGAGAGAGAGAGAGAGAGAGAGTTCGGTTCCCTAGCAAACTCCGACCATTGCCCTTGTCGAGGATCGAGCGGACCTGCTGCGTTCAGAGACCGTCTGTGGAGGCGTCTTCCCGCCTGGCCCCGTCTCGTCTTTGTATTATTAAGTCGGGCCTGTCCCTCTACAGGGGGAATATTTAAAAATAGTTTTTAAAATAGTCTGGGGATTATTTGTTGACCATTTTTTGACCATTTGGGGGCATTTTGAGTGTATTTTCAATTTGTCGCCCAAAATCCCCCTGTAGGGGGACAGGCCCGACCGAAGTGTACTCCTCGAAGCGATCGCCCTCGGGGCCCGCGGGAACGGGCCGCGGGCTTGGCTGTGGGAGCTCGCCTGGTGTGAAGTCTGGCTCGGGGGTCCAGCAGTCGACTTGGCATCGCTCGGACGTGTGCATTTCTCCTTCGGCGGGGACCATCGAGGAGCACCCTTGATCACTTGGCGAGAAAACCACGCACGAAACCGAAAAAAAAAACACAGGGAATGGACGCCCGAGCGATGGCCAGTTGAGGATCTCCCTCCCGCCGCTCGGAGTTCCTGGTGCGCGGCGGGAGGTCCCTCCACTGCCGGCCCGTGATCACATACTTGCCCAGGCGGTCTTCGCCGGCTCGCAGCACGGGCATTTCCAGGCCGTGCGTTTTTGTGTTTCCTCCTCTTGGTCAACACCATCTGCACAAAGGAGATGGGTAGGCCGGGATGCCCGCGCGGACTGTTTCTTGCTTCGTGGGGCCACCCCCCCCACACAGGCAGTTGCAGAAACGACGACGAGGAAGAGGAGGACCGACGCCACCAGTGTGTGTGCGCCCAGCGGCCTTCCTAAGGAAGAAAGACGGACGAGGAGGAAGAGTAGGAGGAGGAGGAGGAGGAAGACGGGGAGGAGGGGAGGAGGGGGAGGAGTAGGAGGAGAAGGAGGAAGGGGAGGAAGACAGGGAGGAGACGGAAGCTGAAGAGGAAGAGGAGGAGGAAGAGGAGGAGGAGGAGGAGGAGAAGAAGAAGTAGGGAGGAGGAGGAGAGGGAGGTTTGGTGAAGTTCTTCGCGAACAGCGAGCCACCCCACCTCGCCAGGAGGAGAGGAAGGAGGAGGATAATGAGGACCGACGCCACTGGCGTGTGTGCGCCCAGCGGCTTGCCTAAAAAAGAAGGAAGAGGAGGAGGAGAGGAGGAGGAGGAGGAGGAGGAGGAGGAGGAGGAGGAGGAGGAGGAGGAGGAGGAGGAGGAGGAGGAGGGGGAGGAGAGGGGGAGGGGGAGGAGGAGGAGGGAGAGAGGAGGAGGAGGAGGAGGAGAGGGGAGGAGGAGGAGGAGGAGGAGGATTAGGAGGAGGAGGAGGAGGAGAGGAGGGGGAGGAGGAGGAGGAGGAGGAGGAGGAGGAGGAGGAGGAGGAGGAGGAGGAGGAGGAGGAGGAGGAGGAGGAGGAGGAGGAAGAGCACGTCACCGGCCGGCTGGCTCCACATGCAGGATGCTGGCGCCCACGGGGGAGCCGGCGCGAGGGCGGGCGGCGTCCCTGGAGGGCGGGGGCCTCCCTCGGAGGGCCCCCGCCGGCCTCCGGGACGCCTTCTCGGAAGCCGCCGAGCGCTTTACGTGACGTGTGGGGCCAGGAGGAGGAGGAGGAGGACGAGGAGGAGGAAGAGGAGGAGGAGGAGGAGGAGGAGTAGGAGGAGGAGGGGGGACGGCGGGGCGAGAGGCGACGACGGCGGCGGCGGCGACGGCGGCGGCCGCGGCGGCAGCCGCCGGGCGCTTTACGTTACGTGTGGGGCCAGGGCCAGGAGGGACCGCTCCTGTCGGGGGCGGAAAAGATGGGGGTGATGACTGGGGGGGGGGGAGATCATAGCGTGGGCCATGATATTTCCCCAGATGGCATGGCGCCTCTTCTTGTTCAATTGCGTCCCTGGGCCGCGCACAGGCCGCCGGCCATGATTTGCACCCCCCCTCTCTTGGACACTCCCCTCTTGGCCGCTCCCGATCCTGAACAACGGTCACCGCAGCTCGTCGAGTTGCGTGGTCTCCTCACACGCCTACGGATTTGGGGCACGGCTTGGTTCTACCCCCCTCAGGCGTTTGAAGAGGGCCCCCTGCCTTCCCCAGAGAGAGCCCAGCGCCTTCTCAAAAGCCCACCCACCTCCCCTCGCGCCCCACCCCTTGTGGGCGCCGCCAGCGAGACAGGCCTGGGCCCGACGGGGCCTCAGAAACGCTGCGGCAGGCGCGCGCGCGCGCGCAGCCTCCCCGCCCGCTCCGCCCCGCCCTCGCGGGAGGTCCTCGTCAGCCGGCCGCCGGACCCGTACTTCGCCATGCTCGATATGCTCGACGCGCACACGAAGGACTGCCGGGCCAGGCAGGAGGACGTCGCAGGCCGCAAGGCGTTCCACCTCGAGAGCGCCTGTGGCGCGCGGAGGTGCTTTTTTTGTGGTGCGGCTGTGTGGGTGGCGCGGCGGGGTTCCTGCAACTCGTCTTGCTCCTCCCCCCATCCACCTCCTCCCAGCACGATGGAAACGTGCACAGGAATTACTTGGACTCGCCGAGGGCGTGCACCTCGTCTTGCTCCTCCCCCCTCCACCTCCTCCCAGCACGATGGACATGTGCACAGGAATCACTTGGACTCGCCGAGGGCGTTCTGCTACTCGCCAGGTGCCTACTCGCAAACGTCCGAGAAAAACAGGTCTTCCTCGATGTCATGGATCGTAAATCCCCGCGGCGGGTCCAGGCCATTTGCGAGCAGCTGCTGTGCAAGTCGTGGAACGCGCTTGTCCAAGGGCGAAGACACAAACAGCAGTTCCTGCCTTTTTTGCATCGGACTCGCTGTCGGCGAGGCACCAGGCGCCTGCCTGACAGCGGCCGCAGTTGGCTTTGGACAACAGGACAATCTCCGCTGGTGGGCATTGTACAGTGTCCGCCGTTCCAACAGTAGGGTACTGTCTTGGATCATATTCCGCATCGCCTAAGCTGCACGGAACAGTAGCGTTGATCCAATCATTTGGCGACGAAGCGATGATCAATTACAGAACGTTTTTGGTGCATGCTCCGCGCGCGGACCATGTATCAAAAGTAAAGGGTTGATTAACAAATACAAGGATGAGTTCATGCTGTAATTTATTCATCAATTAATCATGTATTAAAATTCCTATATATCTATACAATAAAAAAATCATATGTATTAAAACCTGCCCTGTATACACCAGTTTCGAGACTTATGTAATGTTATTTCCAATGCGGCACGGCTGGAGCGTATACGTGCGAGCGCGGTCTGATGCCAGCGACTCCGCACAATGCAACCGCACTGGATTCTGAGCAGGGCGGCGACGGGCACACGAAGGTCGGCAGCGCAAGCGCGACCAAGCAGACGAGGGCAGCGAGTGGTGAGACGATCCGCGAGAGCAATCGGGGGAGGAGCAGCATCCGCTCCAGCCCAGAAGACGTGGCCTCACTCGGGTCCCCGTCTTTTGTGCTGGGGATGGTGGTTCTCGGCGGCACGGTGCGGCACATCTGCAGAGAAGACCCCCTCTACCCCCATAATGTTGTTCGACCTTCCTAACCCAGGTCCCCTCCCGAAGGGGTTGGGTTTTTTTGGGGGTGAACCACCCATGTGGGGCGCAGCTGCCTCGATACGCCTGTTTTGGGACGCAGCACGTCCCGTGTTCAAGACGTCCGCGTGGATGCGTTGCGTGCTGGATCCACGTGTTTGCCCACGTTCTGGCGAATGCATCGCCTCGGACCTGGACGACGACGACGCGGACGACGACGTGGACGACGACCACGACGACGACGACGACGACGACGACGACGACGACGACGACAACGACGACGACGATTACAAGCGGTCGGTCTTCGTCGACAGACCAGCCACCAGCTCGAGCTCGAGGCCGCGGGGCAGGAGGGGGACGAGGATAGAGGATGGAGGGGGAGGGGGGACGAGGAGGGAGGAAGGGCGGGGGCGAGGAGGGAGGAAGGGGGGGGGCGAGGAGGGAGGAGGGATGGGGGCAGGAGGATGGAGGAGGATAGGGGTAGGAGGGAGGAGGATGTTTCCCCAGTAGCGTCTCGCTGCAGAGGGCTCGAACGGTGAAACAAGAGAGATCACGAAGAGTCCCGCAAGGGGAGGACGGGGGGCGCTCCCCCTGGACCGTGGAGTCCGGCAGCCGTGTCGCTCGAACTGCTCTTACAGCTCATTTTAATCCCTTCGCTCCTTCCGCCGGCCCTGGCCGCCGGGGACCCGGCCGGGGGTCCGCCGGGGTACTTTTCGTCCGGGGGCCCCCGGGGGCCGCCCCGCGCGCGCGAGCTGGAGACGTTGTGAAGCAGTTACCGGAGATCTTAGCACGCCTCGGGCCCGTGGGGCCGGCGAGTTCAGGAATCGTGCTCTCGCCTCAGTGCCAGCTGCGCGTCTGGCCCGCATGGCCACGAGCTTTTCTGTAAAAAGTTTGCACTGAGGTGCAGATGGCCGTATTCTCACCCGTCCATGGCCCGCCTCTTCACCTCTGTTGTTATCAGGGCTTTTGCTGGGCTAACGCGTGAGACTCCACATCCCAGCGCCTCCAGATGGCCCAGCCAAGACGCATGCAGCTACGGAGGGATGAGCTGCAGGCAGCAGGGGGGAGAAAGAGGAGGAGAAAGGGAGGAGGAGGAGGAGGAGGAGGAGGAGGAGGAGGAATGAGGGGGGAGGAGGAAGGAGGAAGGAGGAAGGAGGAGGACGAGAGGAGAACAGGAAGGAGGAGGGTGGAGGGGAGGAGAAAGGAGGAGGAGGAGGAAGAAAGAGGACGAGAGGGGAGGAGAAAGGAGGAGGAGGATGAGAAGTAGGAGGAAGGAGGACGAGAGATGAGGATAATGGTACTCGCTTCCTGCGCGGTCTTCTGCGGCGCCGAGGAGGCGCCGGGAGACGGGGGGCGAGCGCAACGAAGGTTCAGAGCAGAGCGGAACTGCCCGAGGAGGCTTTCCGAAGTTGCCGAGTATGGGCTTCGGAGGCTGTCGAACGTTTTCGAGACCCTGGATGGTTTCCACCAGCTGCGCCTCGTCGAGGGCGTCCTGGGGGGTGCCCGAATCGGCGACCGCTGGTTTCGCCGACGGCTGGCTTCGCCCGGCTGGTTTCGCCGCCCGGCGACACCAGCTCCGTCGGCGAAACCGGCTCCGTCGGCGAAACCAGCTGCCGTCGGCGAAACCAGCTGCAGTCGGCGGAACTGCCCAACCCGACCCGCCCGCTAGGGTCCGCCCGCCCGACCCGACCCGCCCGTTAGGGTTCGCGCGTGCTCGAACGAAAGCGCACCCCACACTTTAATGTCCCGCCCGCCCGACCCGACCCGCCCGTGAGGGGTCCGCCCGCCCGACCCGACCCGCCCGTTAGGGTTCGCGCGTGCTCGGTCGGCAGCGCACCCCACACTTTAATGTCCCGCCCGCCCGCCCGACCCGACCCGCCCGTGAGGGGTCCGCCCGCCCGACCCGACCCGACCCGCTCGCTAGGGTCTTCCCGCCCGACCCGACCCGCCCGTTAGGGTTCGCGCGTGCTCGGTCGAGCGCGCCCCCACACTTTCATGTCCCGCCCGCCCGGCCCGACCCGCCCGTTAGGGGTCCGCCCGACCGACCCGACCCGTCGCGCCCGCTTGGGTCCGCCCGCCCGACCCGGGTTCGCGCGTGCTCGGTCGAGCGCGCCCCACATTTTAATGTCCCGCCCGCCCGATCCGACCCGACCCGCCCGTTAGGGCTCGCTTCTGCGAAACCAGCGCCGGCGAAACCAGCCGCGGGCGAAGCCAGCGGGGCGAAACTAGCGGGGCGAAACCAGCGTCTGCGAAACCAGCGCCAGCGAAACCAGTTCATGGAGAGATGATGCCCCGAAAACCAAGGGCAACTGCAGGGTGGCCCGGGGGGGCGGGGGGGGGGCAGCGTCGACCCACGATCGCCCAAGGTCGGGGACATGCTGTGGGACGGGGGGGGGCCAAACAGGGGGAGCGCGCCACCTCGAGCAGAGGGCGCTCGTCGACCAGAGTGGCACCCCGCTGACATCTCCACCTGGCCCTGCACCTGGCGAGCCGATGGGCGGACTGGGCCAAAGCCTGGGGACCGAGCAGGCGGCGGGGGGGGGGCCCTCTCCGCCGTTCGGGGCCTGGGTGGCCCCACCTGCCCAGAGGCGCGCGGGCTTCGCCATCGAGAGCGTGTCGCCGGTCCATCGGCGATGCGCTACCTGGGGACCCCGTTAGTAGTAGGGCCCCAGCGCCCCTAGATTGGCCAGAATCACTAAACCAGGTCTGCCGTAGCTGGTGTTTTTTCGGGTGACGGCCGTTCCGGTGAGTGGAAATGGGACGGGGGGGGGGCGCCCCCCGTACAGGTCAACCCAGTTCTACCGACGCCCGACTCTGGGCCGCAGTCCCTTGCCACGTCTTCCCCCCGAGACACGGCCTGCCCCGCAGGGGGCGGGCGGGCTCCGCCCGCCGGCCCGGGGCGTCTGTCGACTCGAGAGCCGCGGAGGCCAGCGGCGCCAAGTCACGGGCACCCGTCCACGCCAGCGTGCCTCTCTGGCGGGCGCTCCAGCGACGGCACGCCTCGCCGAAGTCCAGCCGCAGCCGATCCGGAGGGAGCGGGGAAGTTGGTCGCGGCGCGCCTCCTGGGGCCCGGGGCCGCCACGAGTGTCGGCACGCTCTGTGTTTGGGGGGAGAGAGCCTACGCACGTGCTCTTTGTTGATTGGCACCAACGTTACTCCAGATTTCGTAATAAAGGGAGGGGGATCTCATTTCGGGGGGGGGTCTCTTCCAGGCTATCTTGGAGGGCCTGGGGGGTCCGGGGACGATGTTTTGGAGGGTTCTCCCACGGGGGAGGTCTGAAGTGGCTTGTCTTGGAGGGCCCAGACCCCCTCCCTTTTATTACGAAATCTGGAGTACCCTTTGAGCGATGGGAGACAGCGGAGTCGATGGCGCCGACCTCCGCGCGCAGGCTTCCCGCGTAAGGCCCCGCGCGTAGGCCCCCCCCCTCTCTACTCCGCGCGGGGTGTGCCGCGCCGGCGGCCCGCGCGTGCCGCGGGCGGCGTGGAGTCGCCACCACGTCTTCTCGCGCAGTGCGGCGGCGCGCAGGGAGGGGGGGGGGGGGGGGGGAGGAGTGGGGAGGAGGAGGAGGAGGAGGGGAGGGAGATGAGGAGGAGGAGGAGGAGATGGGAGGAGGAGGAGGAGGAGGAGGAGGAGGAGGAGGCGGAGATGGGAGGAGGAGGAGGAGGAGGAGAGGAGGAGGAGGAGGAGGAGGAGGAGGGGGCCGGGGGGAAGGCTTCGTGGCTTGGCGTCGCTCGGACGTGTGCATTTTCCCTTCGGCGGGGACCGTCGAGGAGCATCCTGGATCGCTCGGCGAGGAAGCCACGCACGAAACCCGACAAAAAAGCGCAGGGAAGGGACGTCCGAGCGATGGCCAGTTGGAAGGAGGCCGCCTCTCGGGAAGGCGCAGAGGGCCCGCAGACGAGGCCCGCGCCTTCTGAGCAGCGGCCTCCCTTTAAGAAGCCCTCCCCCCTCCCCCCTACCCCCCTCTTCCTGCGCGCCGCCGGGTGAGGCCCGCTCCTCAGGGGGGGGGGGAGTAGGGAGCTCCCGAACGAAGTGAACCCCACCCTCCCCCTCAGAAATCGTGGGGGGTAGGGGTAGGGTTCGCAGGTGGCCCCCTTAGGAAGGGGGAGGGGGGGGGAAGGCTTCTGAGCAGCGGCCTCCTCCTGAGAAGCCTTCCTCCCCCCTCGCCCTCATCTCGCCTCCCCCTCTCCCCGCGCGCCGCCCAGGGAGGCCCGCTCCTCAGAAAGGGGTGGGAAGGGGGGAGGGGGGGGGGGAAGGCTTCTGAGCAGCGGCCTCCTCCCGAGGAGCCCTCCCCCCCCTCGCCCTGATCCCCCCCCCCTCTCCTCCTCCTGCGCGCCGCCGAGGGGCAGGCCCGCTCCTCCTCCGCCGCTCCCGCGGGGCAGGCCGGCCGGCCTGCGGCTTGTCGCCGCCCGCCCGCAGGACGGCATCTGCTTCGCCCCCCTGCGCGTGCTCCCCGGCGGCCCCGAGGCCGTGTGCGTCGAGGCGGCCTGCCGGCGCCGCCGAGATCGAGCGCGGCGGGGGCGGGCGGCGCCGCGGGGCCCCCGCCCCCCGGCAGTCGACGCCCGCTGGGGCGTTGGGCGCCGCGCAATTGGGGATCATAAGTGGGGGGGCGGCGAGCGTGGTCCGAAATGGTACCCAGAAATGGTACCTAAACGAGCCCCCATGGGGCCCTGGAGGGGTCCGGAAGGGGCACGCAAGGGGCACGCAAAAATTGTACCTAAACGAGCCCCCATGGGGCGCTCGAGCGCGGCGGGGGCGAGCGGCGCCGCGGGGCCCCTGTTCCCGGCAGTCGACGCCCGCTGGGGCGTCGACTGCCGACGGGCTGCGGATGTGTCTCAGTCAGCGGGCGAAGAACGGTACGAAGTAAACTTTTTCGCCGTCGGGGGCACCTGCCCCAGGGCGGCTGGAAAGTTTAGACCCCTACGGTGCCACCGTAAGGGTATCAACTTTCCAGCCGCCCTGGGGCTGGTGTCCCCGACGGCGAACAAGTTTAGTTTATTCCGTTCTTCGCCCGTTAACTCAGGAGGGAAAAAAAACAGACAGACACGATGAAGCGTCGATCCCCCAGAGAGAATGGAACAATATGGAAGTGGGGGGGGAAGACAAGAGCACAGAAGGTGTGGGAAGATGTGGGGAGTCCTGTCATTTGTGTGTGTTTATGTGTGTGTCCCTGGGGGGGAAGACAACAGCCCAGAAGGTATGGGAAAACGTGGGGAGTCCTGTCATTTGTGTGTCTGTATCTGTGTGTCCCTGGGCCCCTTCACTGTCCCCGGGCAGTCGACGTCCGCTGGGGCGTCCACTGCCGACGGGCTGCCGGTGTGTCGGGGGGCCCCAGACACGGTGCGGTGGCCGCACCGTGCGGTGAGTCGGCTCCTGCGCCTGCCATCGCTCACGGACGTCAGCCTTGCGGGGGGGTCCGGAGAAGTCAGGAGGGGAAAAAACACGCAGACACAATTCACCGGCGATCCTCAGAACATATGGGAAGATATGGGAAGTGGGGGGAAGACAAAAACCCCGAAAATATCGGAAAATATGGGGAACCTTTTTATCTGTGTGTATTTGTTTGTGTGTCCCAGGGCCCCTTCAGTCAGGAGAAGGTGAGCTCGGTTCCTTCGACGCTCCTTGCTCGGGGCCGGATCTGTGTGTTCAGGCACGTGCGTTAACTTTGGCCACGTCCTGAAAGCTCTTCGCCCAAGCCAGTACTTCTCGCGCAATCTCTGTTTTGCTCAGGTTGCCCTTCGCTGAGTCTGACCCTCAGAAGTCTGACCCCGATCAGCAGGCGAATCATCAGTGGGGATTCGGTGACCGCACGGTTCTGGGACTCGCGTCGTTCTTCGAGGGTATCTCGGGCGATTTGCTTCCAAAGTCCACAAACGATGCGGTGACGGGCCGTGCTGTGAGGTCTTTTGGGATTTCGAGGTCACTGCACGGTCTGTTGACTGCACCGTTTCGGGACCCCGAACGTTGCCCAGGGGTTTAGGGTTGGCAAGGTGGCTTGTTCGGTTGGTTGGGCTGAGGCGCAGCTGCGCCGGTGCCGGTCTAAGGGGAGGGCCCGACGATGTTGGGCCAGAGTGCTTCTAAAGCGAGGAGGCCCATGTGGGACATGTCGCGGGTATCTAGTGGCCTTCGACCCATCCCGCCACCGTGCCTGGGTCGTAGACAAGAGGCCTCTTGGATGCCTCTTGGGAGCCTTTTGGGGGCCTGCGATATCTTGGGGTGGAGGGCTCTAATCAAATTGCAGCTCGAGTTCCCCTTTGGGGCCCCACAAGGCCTACTGGGGACCTCTTGGGGGCCACTCGGTTGCTGACAGGGCGGTATTCGCCTGATTGACTTATCTAAGAGCGTTGATTCTACACGATCGCAAAAAGGCGCCAATCATCGTCGATTCCTCATCATTTGAACCCGTCTCTCTCCCTCTCTCTCTCTCTCCGCCGTCCTTCATCGTCTGCATCGATGGCATTTTTGGTTTTGCGTATATGTATGCCGGCCACGCATGCTCGTGGTTCACACCTTCCGCCAGGCTGGTCAATATTTCAAGGGCTTGCCCAGCGGGGGCCTCACCGACATCGAAGTTTCGTTCAAGCTCAGCAGGACACTCCAACCCAAGCGGAGTGGGGTCAAGGCTGTTTTTGATGGTTTCGCGAATTGATGTTGTGATGTTTGGCAGTCGACGTACATCGCAACAACAGTCCAGGCCTCCCAGATGGGGTCGGAGCAGATGGGGCCGGAGGATTGCGCCGCATCGCCGATGCATCGGCGATCTGGCTCGACGCGGAGCCCGATTCTCTCCACGCCGACGGCGCCGATGCATCGCCGACGTCGCCGGTGCAGTGCATCGCCGCTGCATCGGCGGTGCGGCGCGATCCTCCGACCCTTTCTGCTCCGACCCCATTCACAAGGGCGCCCTCGAGGGTGCGAAGTTATTCGCGCTTCGCGGTTCGGCTCCGATTCCTCCCCACCCTCCACTTCTCCCCTGGGAGGCGGCGCGAGAGCGCGAAGTTAGTCGCACTTCGCGCCTCGCGCAGCGCGAAGCGCGAAGTTGGGAGCCCTTGTGCTCCGACCCCATTCAGGAGGCCGCTCAGCGGGGCAGAGGCAGTCCGCACGCGCGCTCGGGCGGTGCGGGCAACGGAAAGCGCGCGCGCATCAACCAGCGGCAGGAGAAGGGGAAGACTGGCGCGGAAGCGGCCACGGGGCGGGAGGAGGGGAGGGGAGGGCGCTCAGGAGGCCTCTGAACATGGACAACAAAGAAACACAACAAAAACATGAAACGTGCTTTCTATATAGTTGTTGCTTGTTGTTGTTATATATATATATATATATATATATATGAGTTTTGAAAGTTTTGCTTTCTTCAACTCTATATATATATATAACCACAACAACAAAAAAACAACAACAAAAAAACACGGAAATGGCCATCCAGCGTGGCGCGGCGCGGTGGGAGCGGGCTCCCGTGTGCTCCCTGCCGGACCGCCGCCGCTCCCGCGGAGGTGGTCGCGCGCGTGCGGGGGTCCACGATGGCCGTACACCGCGTGGAGCTGCCGAAGGTCGCCCAGGGGAGAGCGGCGGCGGTCTCCCCCTCCTCCTCCTCCTCCTCCTCCTCCTCCTCCTCCCCCTCCTCCTCCTCCTCCTCCTCCTCCTCCTCCTCCTCCTCCTCCTCCTCCTCCTCCTCCTCCTCCTCCTCCTCCTCTTGGGCCTCCCGGGCGGGGCCCGAGCAGGCGGGGTCGGAGGGCCCAGCCCCCCTCGGGGCACGACGGGAGTCGCGACGGAGGGCTTTCCGCCAGTTACCGCTCCTGGGGGCCCCGACTAGGCCTCGGGGCCGCCAACAACTCTTGGGGATGAAAAGCCACGGAAGGTTTTCCGCCATTTTCCGCTCCTGGGAACCCTGACTGGGCCTCGGGACCGCCAAAAATTGCCGAGGATGAAAAGCCACGGAAGGTTTTCTGCCATTTTCCGCTCCTGGGGGCCCTGATTGGGCCTCGGGGCCGCCAAAAATTATTGGGGAAGAAAAACCACGGAAGGTTTTCCACCATTTTCCGCTCTAGGGGGCCCTCACTGGGCCTCGGGGCCGTCAAAAATTGTTGGGGATGAAAAGTCACGGAAGGTGTTCTGCCATTTTCCGCTCCCAGGGGCCCTGACTGGGCCTCGGGACCGCCAAAAGTTGCCGAGGATGAAAAGCCACGGAAGGTTTTCTGCCATTTTCCGCTCCTGGGGGCCTTGACTGGCCTCGGGACCGCCAAAAATTGCCGAGGATGAAAAACCACAGAAGATTTTCTGCTATTTTCCGCTCCTGGGGACCCTGACTGGGCCTCGGGACCGCCAAAAACTACCGAGGATGAAAAGCCGGTCCTGGGAATGGGCCGAGACCTTTGGGCGGTCGACGTCATGAGAAAATCATGGCGTCGGGGGTCGGAGGATCGCGCCGCATCGCCGATGCGTCTCTCTCTCTCTCTCTCTCTCTCTCTCTCTCTCTCTCTTCCCCCCCCCTCGCCAGCCTGCGTAGGCACCCGATTGCACTGCAGCCACCACGCACGGGAGTAATCGCCGATGCATCGGTGATGCGTCGACGATGCGGCGCGATCTTCCGACCCCATCCATGCCGATCCCATGCTGGAGGTTTCTAGATCGTGGCAGGGGAGGCGCCAAGGCGATGGGCTCTGCGGCGGCAGTGGCCCATGTGCCAGGGATACCGGGAGGGAGAAGGTGAGTAGAGGATGAGGGGCGCCCGGAGGAAGACGAGGATCATCGAGCCAGGATGATCGGGCCAGAGCCCACTCTATTTCAAGCGCCTTCTTGCTTCAAGAGCCGATGTGCTTCTGCTGTGGTTTGCTATTCTCTGGGAGGACCTGAAAACCCAATGAGTCCACTTGTTTAAGGAGCCGCCACCCATCCCTGTAGCTGGTGCAAGCGTTCAAGACGAGCGTGCGCGGCGCCAGGGCGAGAGCGCCATTTCTTGAAACGGAGCCACCCTCCGTCCGCGCAGCTCCCGCAGAAGTTTAAGACGAAGGCGCGCGGCGCTCCAGCGAGAGACCGCACGTTGAAAAAGGAGCCGCCCTTCATCCGTGCATCTGTTCGGGCAGGAGCCCCATATCGAAAACGAACCCCCTCCATCCTTGGTCATTTTTTCCGAACGTCAAAGCTGTAGGATAGAAGGGCGAACCCCCACCCAGCCCGCCCCTTCGACGTGTCTGGTGGGTGCGGCAAAGGTGATATGCCATGAGCGGGAATGGAGGAGGAGAGGTGGAGGTGGGGAAGAAGAAAGGGGAGTATGAGAAGGACGAAAGGAGGAGGAGGAGGAGGAGGAGGAGGAGGAGGAGGAGGAGGAGAGGGGGAAGGAAGTGGAGGAGGAAGCGGAGGAGCGAACTAGCAGGAGGGACGAAGGAGGACGTCAGGCCACACCCCCACGACCTCGTCCACCGCCTTCCCTTCCTCCCTCCCTCCCTCCCTCCCTCCCTCCCTCCTCCTTTCCCCGCGGCGACACAGCCAGCAGACCGACCTTCAGGGCCAGTTCCTTTTTCCCAGAAGTAAGAACTCCCAAGTGCAAGCACTGCTTGGGGAATAACGATAACGAACGAGAATGGCAACGAATTCCCTGATCCCTCGCGTTGTATTTGAAGATCTCTGAGAAGAGTGGTGACCGCGTTTCTGTTCGGCCTCGCTCCCACTCGGGCCGTGGCCGTGTCGCTTGCTTCTGGCATCAGCGCGCCTTGAGCCTCCTCCCCCGTCCTCCCCGCGACTTCCTCCTACTTCCCCCTTCCTCCACGGCCTCCGCCCGCCTGCCCCCTCACCTCCCTCCCGCCTCCTTGCCCCCTCCCCTCCGCCCCCCCCCCCTCCCCCAGCGGGGGGGGGAACCCATTCCGGGCTGGAGCCCTGGCACGCGGCAGAGAGGGCGGGGGGCCCAGACATCCGGCGTCTCAATTTGTTCGACACACGCGCCCCCGACCCCTCGACCATGTCCCCCTGTGTTCCGTCGCGAGTCGTTCCTTGACGGCCCCGAGGCCCAGCAAGGGCCCCGAAGGGCCGAAAACGATGGAAACCTCCGTCTCGATGTTTTCGAACCACCACGGCGTCTGGTTCGGTAGCAAATCATGGGAGCCGTGTGTGTCCTCGGAATGCCGTCTTCAGAATGCACTAGCGTGCGCTAGCGTATGATAATCGAAGAGACAGCGCCGATGTAGCATCGACTCGCGTCGATCTAGCGTCGATTAGCGTAGATTCAGCGTCGACGAGCGTCGAGCCCCCAAAGCCAGCAGGATGGCATGGGAGGCCCCCATGAGTTGCCACAGCAGTCTCGGGAGGAGGAGGAGGAGGAGGAGGAGGAGGAGGAGGAGGATAATGAAGAGGAGCAGGAGGAGGAGGAGGAAGAGGAGGAGGAGGAGAAGGAGGGGGAGCAGGAGGAGGAGGAGGAGGAGCAGCAGCACGAGGAGCAGGTGGAGGGAGGCGAGGGGAGGAAGGAGGCTCCGTAGCCATTTTGGCTCAAGCCATTTTGGCTCAAGTAAACCATTTCCTCGAGGTGGTTGAGTGACCAAAGTTGGAGTGCACCACAGGTGGCTGCCCCGCCAGGTGCACATCCGATACCCTTTTTTCACTTTCACATATCACATTCCGCTTACTGTGGGGCGCCTACGTTGCGTTCCTGGAGTGAGCACCTTTTTCCTTGTACGACCAGCCACCTGCTGGCTTCTCGCCGATGGGAGGAGATTCTTGGCGCAAGGATGCCAAGTGGACGTGCGAAGCATGTGGCTGCGGGAAATATACGTATGACATGTGGAGTTGCAAGCATTGCAAGAGACACTGGAGTAAGGTTTGGAGTCCTGGGTCCCAAGCCAAAGCAGATCAAGCGGCAGCCGACAAGAAAAAGAAAGGCGCAAATGATGGCAATAAGTTGGTTTTGGCTGATAATGTTGCCCCTGCTGGGCCTCTTCCATCGGTCGCCACCATGTCAGAAAGTGAGGTCCAGCAACTCATTGGTCTGGCAAGGAAGTCTGGCAATAACCAGGTTGCTAAACAATATGAACTTGCATATGCCGCAACACAGCCTTCTCTGCCCGATCCTCCCAAAGTACGAGCTGACAAGGCCAGTCAAGACATCAAAAAGCTGGAAAAAATGAACTCACAGAACAGTGTGACCAACTTGATACGCTGCAAGCAAGGTTGGCTGCACAACGTGACAAGGTGGCCGACATCCAGCAGAAATTGCAGAAGGCTGACGAGGTCTACACGGAGGCCATTCTGGAGCTCCACGCGGAGGTGGCTAAGAAAGATGAAGCTAAAGAGCGGCCCTCCATCAGCCTGGAAGACCTTCTGGACGGTACGGCAGATATCACATTCAGTGGTGCAGCAAGCCTGTTTGGCCTTGCTAAATATGAAGACGTGGCGGCCGAAGATATCAAGCAAGCAAAAGATCGCGAAGCTCGACTGGCGCGAGAACTCAAGACTATTGCTACCAACCTCTTCGGACAAGCCCGCGACAAAGCCAACGCAATCAAAGCGGAGCACGAGAAGCTCAAAGAAAGACTGGTTGGAAAGAAAAGGAAGACAGAAGACGGTGAAGGTGGTGCCCCAGGAGCCCCCCCTGCAGGAGGAACTGGAGGAGCTCAACCCGACGCTCAAGGTGGTGGAGGTACTGGATCCAGTGGCCCTGGAACAGGTAAAGACCATCAGCCTCCGCGAGTTGGCGGCATCATCGGCATCGGGAAAGGAAAAGGAAAGACTATTGGTGAAGGCGGTGGCCCCAGAAAGAGAGCTACTACACTCCTGGCTGGGCCAAACACGCCAAGTGTTTAACATGAGCAAGCAGGCCAGCAGTGGCCCCGCCCCTGCCTATGCTGGTCAACGTGAAGGGGCAATTCAATGTTGTGAGGGATACGTCGGCGTCGGAGCGCACCCCTCTGGGGTTCAGCGTCGCCGCTGGCGTGACCCACCGTCCAGGGGGCCTGGGTTGGAGCACGCTCGCTCAGGCTCACCTTCAGCGGCGGCGGGCGGGTCAGGTTTTGCCGCCTCGAAATGCCGACGGACTGACATGTACTCATTCGAAGTCATCGGTGATAAGATTCCTTCGTCTGAGGATCTTGTTTCTTGTCTGACCGACTGGGAGAAGATGATGAGGACGAATTCTGATGAAGCAGTGTCCGTGATCAAACAGCGCTGGGCCATTTTGCGAGATCAGCTCCAAGGTGGTCAAGATCTGGCACTGCGTCTACACCCTGAAGGGCAGTTTCGAGCTCGGCGGCCTGCGCGTGCCCCTGAGCCATCCCGGCCTGCTCGAGGCCACAGTCAGGAGGTGCGCCCTGCTGCCAACAAGTTTGGGATCGCGAGCTGCAACGCCAACTCTTGGAAGACGGCGAAGCAGCTGCTAGCCCACTTGTCGACGCTCGGGGACATCGTGTGTATTCAGGAGCATAGGTTGATTCAAAAGTTCCAGGATGTTTCAGAAAGACTTCAGAAGCAAGGCTGGAAAGTTTTCGGGTCCAAGGGACTCAGGCTACCGTCCAAGAAGGTCTCGGGAGGCGCCATGATCCTGGTCAAGGGCCACTTGGAGGCCTGGAGTCCAAACCCTGAACTGGTTCCAGGTCGACTGTGTCAATGTTTCGTCCAGCATGGGGCACTGGGGATCTTGAATGTTTTCTGCGCGTACCTCTACGACAGCGAGGGGCTTTCACCCAGAAACATAGGCATCCTGGAGGCGTTTGGGACAGCAGCTGCTCAAATGGGTTTCCCGTATGTATTAGCTGGTGACTATAACGCTAGCCCGCACACGCTGACTTTAAGTGTCCCACCCCACGTCATCAAGGGGGCGGTGCGAGCTGACCCGACAACTCCTTCGTGTGCGATGACGGTTGATGGCAAGCCTTGCGAGTCGACCGTCGATTTTGTCCTGCTGTATCGTCATTTGGATGCGGCAGTGCTGAGTGTAGACACGGATCTGGACACTACCCTGAAGCCCCACAGGCCCGCGGTCTTCCAGATAGGTACGAACACCAAGGGCATCTCCCGCCAGGTCCCCAAGGCTTCCCAGAAGATCCCCACGAAGCCCCTCATAGGCCCACGACGGCGGCATCCGAACTATGATGTGGCTCTGGGAGTGCTTGAAGATTTTCACGGTCGTCTCGGAGGGGTGGATGCGGCACATGTTACTCTTGAAGGTGACCTCCGAGCTGAAGGAATCCAGATCCTTGACCAAGCGTACAAGACGTGGAATGAACTGGCTCGGCAGGAGCTCAAGCAAGTCACAGGTACCAACCCCACAGGAGTGCACGGCGGCTACCCCATGGAGTGGGAGGAGAGGCCGCTGCCCGCAGTCTTGGCGACCAAGACCCGTTCCTTTCCTCAGCCACCTCGCGCCATTGGATGGGCAGTGGGCAGGCTAACGGAAATTCAAAGTCTACTTAACCAGGGCAGGACTCCAGGGACAAACGCCTACCTGGGGACTTTGGTCATGCAGTTAGTCAATATTTCTAGTTCTGGAGGTCCATTCAGATCAGCTTGGAAGGACGAGGGTGGTTTCTGGCACCCTATTCTTCGGAGTTTGGGGGTTTTCCTCATGGTGGACACAGATGGGGCCCACAATGTCCTCACAGATACGCTCCAGTTCGTCGAGGATTTCAAAAACTGCGCGTTCTTGTCTGGGGGGCAGCCCGATTGGGCAGGCTGGAAGGAGTGGTGCCAACAAGCTGTTGAGGAGCATGGGGCTCGAAAGGCTCACAGGTTCCTCAATGGTGTCGAAGTCCCTAAGGCCCATCCAAGGCCACCAGGTCGAGCCACGGAGGCTGAGATCAAGCAGCTCCTACACAGTATCTCTATTCGGGCCCGTTTGGAAAACCAAAGAGAGTTGTGGAAAGAAATCTGGTCGGCATCGGATCAACCACACGCCCCTTTCGAGTTTGTCCAAGGCGGAATACCAGTAGGAAAGCGTGCTCAGGTGGACACCATCCGTGGGAGTTCGCGGAGTTTCAAGGACGCCACTTGCACGCCAGATGGTTGGCACCCAAAGCACCTCTCGCTCCTCTGCGATGACGGCTTCCTGGTGGCGTCGCTCCTCTTTCAATTGATGCAGGTCACGTGTGTTGCTCCAAATCAGGTGCAACGGCTCGTTGTATTGCTAGCTCCCAAGCCTGACCCCACGGCCAGGCGACCTCTTGGGCACTTTGGAGGGTTCGTCCGTGTCTTTGGCAAGATCCAGAAGCAAGCTGCCAAGAAGTGGGAACTTGAGTTTGGGATGGGTTCTGGCTACTCCATGGCTCCAAGAAGGCCCCCCTCGGACACCGTCTGGAGACAGGCTGTCATTGCAGAGAACCAAGGGAACTCAGGAGGCTTCTCGTTGCAGGTCCTGTGGGATATCAAGCAGTTTTATGAACATGTCACTTATGATATATTGGTTCGATCTGCCCAGTATTGCAAGTACCCTCTGTTTCTGCTGCAGTTTGCCATAGGGACCTACCAATGGCCCAGGCATCTGATGCTGGAAGGTCTAATGGACGCGGCACCGTACCCAGGCCGCGGGATCGTAGCCGGCTCCACGACGGCTACCTATGAGGCAAAAGTCTTCCTCAAGCCAGGTGTGGACCGATTCACCACCAATATGTCAGATAGTGCCTCCCTCTCCCTCCACGTAGACGACCATACTTTCCAGCAGTGGGGTGACTGTATGGGGTGGGTGGTGGGGGCACTCAAAGAGTTGGCTGAATCGGTCCGGTCGTATCTAGAGAATGAGTTGCAGCTCCCGCTTGCCTACCACAAGTTTGGCATCGCTTCGTCGTCGGGCCCTCTTCTCAAACTGGGTCGAGTTGCTCTTGGGGATCTGGCTGGAGCTCCTGATGACGGGGATGTCACGAACCTTGGCGTGGACTTCTCGGGAGGCCAACACAGACTCAGAAAGGGCGCCAGGAGGACTCGAACCAAGCGGTGGATCAAATATGGGGCTCGGAGGCGTAGGATGACTAGGCTCAAGATCAAGTCGGGGCACAAGAACAGACTGTTCCAGACTAACTTGAAGGCCGCGCCCACGTACGGGGCTGATGTTCACGCCTTCAGCCCACACCAGGTTAAAGAAATCAGGGCCTCTGCTGGGAAAGATTCTGGGGTTATGTTCAAAGGGGCACAAGTGGACCTCGGACGGGCTCTTTCGTCGTACTTGGACCCGATCGACATAGCGAGTAGGAGTATAGCCAGGGTAGCTGCAGAATGGTGGATGACGACGGCCTTCCACAAGAATGAGCATGTCCACAGCGATGTGCTGAAGGCCGCGCTGCTCAGTCAAGCCTCACATGCTGCTGCCCGCCGCCTCGAGGAGACGAAGGGTAAAAATTGGTTCTTCCGATCCCGAGGACCAATGACCGATGCCCTTCTGTGGCGCGAGGAAGCTGGTTGGAAAATGTTGAGCCCTGGGATTCTCCAGGACGCCATCGGAGTCACCCTGAATTTCACTGAGGTGAGCCCAGCTCTGGTGGCCAAAAGGTTCGCCTACCAGCTTAAAGACACCTGTGTCCAGAAATATGTTCGAGGAGTTTGCGCGAAAACGATTTTGACACTCAGGACCTTGAGACCCGAGGACTGTGGTGGGAACTCATCAAGCAGAAGATGAACTCCACCAAGCTAGACCTGACG
Source organism: Prorocentrum cordatum (assembly GCA_963575745.1). NCBI lineage: Eukaryota > Dinophyceae > Prorocentrales > Prorocentraceae > Prorocentrum > Prorocentrum cordatum. The sequence continues at coordinate 9,974 of CAUYUJ010004112.1, read as the reverse complement.
CTGGTAGAAAAGCTCAGAGTGAAGCAGTTGTTTTGCGGAACCCTCCCGACGGGCGAGGCCCTGGCGAGGTGGGGTTACAACTATAGCTCTGTATGTAGTAGATGTGGCAAGCCCGACACAGCGTGGCACCGCGTTTGGTCCTGCTCTTGCCCTGTTGCGTCAGCTGTCCGAAGTGAGGTTTTCCCTGAGACGTTAATTCAGCAAGCCCTGGAAGATGGCCCTGGGTCTCTCCTGTTTAGCCGTGCTTGGGTTGCCAGGCCAGATCTTTCAAAGGAGCCCCCTGCCCAGGACTGGGTCCAGGATTTGAAGTTTTTTGGCTCTGGGGGTGAGGACGTCCCGCCGTTCGATTTCCCACCAGGGGCTGAGCTTTTCACTGATGGATCGCGTTTGTTCCCCCAGCTCAAGCCTTGCTCCAGGGCTGGGTGTTCAGTTGTCCAAGTGAATGAATGTGGGGACCTGGTCAGAGGTATTAGATCCCCTGTCCCAGGTACGATGGAACAGCCCAGTGGCTCTGCAGAACACTGTGCCATCATGCTAGCTACCACCTACTCGGCTGATCAATGTCAGACGGGTGCTCTTTATGTTGATTACGCGACCCTCCTGAAAGCTGAGAGGGCCCACCAGTGGGCCCTGTCTGGGGCCAACCCGATGGCCCATGTCTGGCGGGAAGTGGCCCGCAGGCTCCCTGGGGACCCACCTCGGCTCTCCAAGGTCAAGGCCCATAGGGCCGAGGAGGATGTCGCTGCTGACCAGGTTTATTATGTGCGAGGTAATAAGCTTGCTGATCACCATGCGGGGCTCGCTGCTCGGGCCCATGGTTTCAGCAACAATGTTTCAGAAGAGTGCAAGACCACTCCCAGATTGTACACTACCTTAATTCACGGCATGGGTAAAGTGCTTGCGGAGTGGCCTACCTTCGGGGAGCTGGGTGAGCTGGGTCGGGTTCGGGTGGGTCCAAAGGCCACTCCCAAGCCACATACCCCTCATGAGCCCGTCTTCCATGACGGGAAGAGAAGATGTAACCTTTGCTTCAGATATCTCGGCCGCAAGGCGGTTCCCAGCCCGAACTGTAATGGCTTGAACCCGTCGCTTGCCAGTTTTTTGGACGGGCCGAGGAACCACCACAACCTCCACGTGGCTTGGGTCGAGAGCTCTGGGTTGCCTGTGGTGCATTGCATTCGGTGCGGTGCTTTCACCACGTGCAAAGCGGGCCCTAAACTGGGTGGACTGTGCGACGGGAGAGTTTCGTCTAAAAGTAGGAAACTCAAACGAAGGATCCTACCAGGAACAGACCTTACTATAACCAACTCCGTAGCTCTCCCACCCCGAGGCCGTGGACGCAGGGAGGTGAGGAGACCTACGTAACCTTTTTTTTCTTGTGAGTGTACTATGCTTGTACGGTACACCACCATTTTGAGTAACTGAGTAACTGAGGAGGGAGGGAGGGGAGGAAGGGAGGGGGAGGCAGGGAGCGACGGGGGAGGCCCCCCTGCCCCTCGCCCCCGGCCCCCCTCCACGCGGCCGCCGCGGTGTCCGGGCGGCCAGGCGCTCACGGCGCACGCCCTCGGGGACCCGTCGGCGCAGGAGGGCGCGGAGGCTCGCGCGGGGGGGCGGGCGGCGGGCGCCCTCGCGCGCGCGGGCGGCGCCGCGGCGGCCCTGCGCGCGGCCCTCGCCCCGCGCGCGGCCTCCCTCGCTCGAGGCTCGCTCGCTCTCGCGGGGGCTGCGGCGCCGAGGCCCGCTCCGCTCGCTCGCGGGCGGAGGAGCAGTGGGGGAGCAAGCACACATCAGGAGGGGAAAAAACACACAGACACAATTAATCGTCGATTCCCAGGAAAGTATAGGAAAATATGGGCATTGGGGGGGGAGGACAAAAACTCGTAAAATGTAGGAAAATATTAGATTTTGTTGTATTTGTGTGTATTTCTCTGTGTGTCCCAGGGCCCCTTCACATCGGCACGAACGAAATGGGTACGGAAAGAATGGGTACAATGCCCAACAGCAGCTCCTGCTCATGTTGAACCGGACTCACCGTCGGCGCCGCCACGGCCTGTGCCCATTGGAGACAGAAGGCCGCCTGCCCAACAGCGGCCGCTCTTGGTTTGGGACAACATTTGTGGTTGGGCATTGAAACCATTCTTTCCGTACCCATTTCGGGCGCCCAAAACACAGGCACAAAGAATCGTCGATGCCCATGGCAGTATGGGGAAATGTGGGAAGTGGAGGAGGGGAAGACGCAGACCCAGAAAATACTTGAAGCGTAGGGAATCCTGGGACGTGTGTGTGTGTGTGCGAGAGACTGTGTATGCGTGCGTGTGTGTATGTGTATAAGTGTACACATGCAAGTGTAAGTGTAAGCATAAGTGTACGTGTAGGTGTAAGCGTAAGTGTAAGTGTGAGTTTGAGAGTGAGTGTAAGTGTTTAGCGTGTAGTGTGTTAGTGTGTGTATGTGTATCTGTGCACGTGCGCAAATATGT
>CAUYUJ010004112.1:0-5000 GCA_963575745.1 Prorocentrum cordatum | reverse complement strand
CCTTTTATCGTATGTTTCATCCTCAACCTCCGCCTCAAGCCGCCGCTGCGCACGGGCTCTTCCGCCCCTCCCCGTTGTTCGAGTGGGGGATCGACTACAGAATAGGTTTACCCTCAAATTGGTTGGTTCGCCGAATCTACAAACAATACATCGAATTGTAGTGTTTTCCGTAGGTTCGGAAACATGATGCAGATCGAAGACGCCTACGGCGAATCACCGCCGCCCCATGCATTCTAGAATCGCCCATGTGGCCAAGCGTTGGCACGAGCTCTGCCAGGCCATTGGACCATGTGTTCCCCCAACCGTTGTGGAAACCATTCGGGGAACACTTGGGGGAGGATGGCGGGGAAGATCAGGAGGAGATTGAGGAGATTGAGGAGGAGGAGGAGGAGGAGGAGGAGGAGGAGGAGCATCTTGGGAGCCTCTGAGAACACTCTTGGGGCCTTCTGGGAGATTCCTGGGAGCCTCTTAGAGGCATCTTGGGGGTCTCCACGGGCCTCCTCCCTCTCCTCCCTCTCCTCCCTCTCCTCCCTCCTCCCTCCTCCCTCCTCCCCCGCGCGCGCGGCAGCAGGCGGTGCCCGTGGCCCGCGCCGCCTCGCTCCTGCGCGCCGCCGCCGCCGCCGCCCCCGCGGGCGCGCCCTTCCTGCAGTTCGGGGAGCTGCACCGGCGGCTGGCGGAGGCCCCCCCGGCCCGCCCGGCTCCGGGGCAACGGCAGGCTCGAGGTCTTCCGAGGCTCGAGGCTCGAGCTTCGGGGGGGGGCGCGTGCTCGAGGCTCGAGGTCTTCGAGGTGTTTTTCCCGCGTCTTCGTCGGCGCCCTCGGCCGTGTTCCAGCCTCGGGCCGCGGGGCGCCTTCGAGCGGCTGCGCCTCGCCGAGGGCGTCCCCAGGGGTGCCCGGATCGTCCCGAACGGCAGCCAGGGAGCCGAGACACGACCCGACAGCTACAGGGCAACGTTGGGGAGGGAGGCGCCTGGGGCGAGGAGATGGGATCGTCGTCGTCGTCGGAGGAGGAGGAGGAGAACCCGGAGGAGGAGAACCAGAAGGCGGAGGCAGAGGAGGAGGAGGAGGAGGAGGAGGAGGAGGAGAGGAGAGGAGGAGGAGAGGGAGGAGGAGGAGGATGAGAGAGAGGAGAGGGGAGGAGGAGGAGGACGAGGAGGAGGGAGGAGGAGGTAGGGAGGAGGGAGGAGGAGATGGAGGAGGAGGAGGAGAAGGAGGAGGAGGAGGAGGAGGAGGATGAGGAGGGGAGATGAGGAGTAGAGGAGGGTATGAGGGAGGAGTGAGTACTGAGAGGAGTGGTGACGGACGGACGAGGGAGGAGGGAGGCGTTGAGGAGGGAGGAGGGAGTAGGAGGAGGAGGAATAGGATTAGGACTGGATGGTACGAGTGACTGGAGGAATTGATGCGTCGTCTTATGCGGATTGTGCAGATGTGTCAGTTCTTTGATTCGTTCGGTCGTTGCATTGATTCGGAGCTGATGATGTATTAGGATGAGGAGGATTAGTAGGAGTGCTGATGAGCAGGAGGATCAGGATGTGGATGTGTGCTGGAGAGGGGGGTATGCCGAAGATGGTGCCTTGATAATAATAGGGACTTCGGATGAGGGATTCTATTGATGCTTGGTGAATTGGATGGACGTATATCAATTCTTTCCGGATGTAGAGAGGAGGGAAAGGAGGACGGAGGAGGAGGAGGAGGAGGTGCCGGCGGACGCGCCCGCGGCAGGGGCTCAGACCTCCAACTATGCAGTTTTGTTTGATTTGGGCGTTCTTCGGCCACGCGCAGAGGAGGGAAGGGGGAGGGGGGAAGGCGTCTTAGAAGCACCCCTGCTTCTTAGAGGGCGCGAGCCTCATCTACAGATGTAAGGCTGACCCCTTCTAAGAAGCAGCCTCCTTCTAAGAAGCCTTCCGCCCTCCCCCTTACCCCCCTTGCGCGCGCCGCCAAGCTCTTCCTCGATCTCGCCCAGGGACCATCAAACATACAGTCGGACCGCTGAAGAAGGAACACTTCGCGTTGGGAAGGGGCTCCGTGTTCCGTAGTTGCTTTTGCACCTTGTTCTAGGTTTCCCTTAGGCTTTCGATGGAAATCGAAGTTGAACTTCTGGGAAAAAGGGGCCTCGTTCCTCGTTTTAGGGCTCCTTCTGACAGGGGCCCGACTGTGGGTCCAGGGCGACAAGCTGGCCCCAGGGCCTCCGAACATGATCAGGAGGGAAAGAAACACACAGACACAATTAATCCTCGATTCCCCAGAAAATATAAGAAAATATGGGCAGTGGGGGGGGGAAGACAGAAACCCAGAAAATATATGAAAATATGGGGAATAGTTTTATTTGTGTGTATTTATTTGAGTGTCCTGGGGCCTCCGAAGATGAGCCCAGGCGTCTCGGAAAACTCGGCCCCGAGGTGGTCCGTCGTGTGCGAACCTCGGGGGCCCGCTGTCGGGCCCCGGGGCCATCGAGCTCGGGAGGGGAAAAGACGCGCAGACACAACGAGTCGTCGATTCCCCAGAAGATATAGGAAAATACGGTAGGTTCGCGTCGTGTCGACCGGCGGCGACCCCGCCGCCGACGTTCAACGTTGAACGCCGACGGCGGCCCAGAATCGGTCGATGTTGAACGATCGGACGTTGCGGAGACGGCCGATCGTTCAAGGTTGAACGATCCAGCGCGGTGTCAGGAACCAACGCCAGGGTCGACGCGGCACGGACCTGCAGCATGAGAAGTGGGGGTGGAGACAGACAAGGCCAGAAGATGTTGGCAGCTGTGGGGGATCCTGTGAATGATTTTGTGCCTGTTCCTATCTGTGTGTCCCGGGGCCCCTTCACAGACACGGGCCCCGAGGTGGTTCGGCCCCCGAGGAGGTTCGGCCCCCGAGGTGGTCCGCGAGGCCCCCGAGGTGGTTCGGCCCAGGCGTCCTGGAGGGCTCGGCCCCCGAGGCGGTCCGCCGTGCTCCGCCCCGTGGGGCCCGCTGTCGGGCCCCACGGGGCGCCAGCAAGAGCACGCCTCCGGGGCGACGGGCCGGCCCCGGAGAGTCAGTCAGGGGCAACGTCGGGGGGCGGGGGAGGGGGAGGAGGAGGAGGAGGGAGGAGGGAGGACCTACGCCCAGAGGGAGTGGAGGAGGGAGGAGGGAGAGGGAGGGGGCGGGTGAGGAGGATGAGATGAGGGAGTAGGATCGTGTCGGGCGAAAGGGGGGGATTGGGAAAGGGGGGGTTACGATATTTGCTGCATGCAGCTGGTTTCGGCCTCGCCGAGGGGCCCATTCCTCGATACATCGCCGCCTCCGGCGCCGGGAGGCGCCGGGAAAATCAGCTACGTGAGCTGATTCTCAAACCCCCCCTTTGCTATCCCCCCCTTTCGCCCGACCCGAGAGGAGGAGGAGGGAGGAGGGAGGACCTACGCCCAGAGGGCTGGTGGGATTGGTATGTTGGATTCCCTAATCCCACCAACCTTCAAGCACCCTCACACGTCAAGAAAGGATCGATCTGCTCTTGCTGCGTTTTGCTATCGTCTGGGAGGGCCTGAGCCCAATCTGCTGAATCCGCCTTCCTACGTCATGTTTCGACCAACTTCTTCTGCCCGACGTGTAGTGCTTGACCCTGGGGCTTCTTGTAACCAGCCCAGGGCTGGGAGAGGGCTCCGAGGGGCGGAAAACGTTGAAGCGCCAGCCGCCGCGGTATAGTCGGCCCGACCCTGCCAGCTCAAGGGTAGCCGCGCGACACACGTGCTTTCTTACACTCCTACGGCGATGTGGCCCTCGGAAGGGTCTTGTGTCCTCTCGCGTGTCCTCTCCAATCAAGGCCGACTGTATTTGGGTTCGACGTCCAGACCTGAAGTCCCATGCCGCCCCAGCGCGCCCTGCTCTTGAGGAAGGGCCTCACCAGCGCGGCGACCAAGATCGGGTGGCGCAGGCCCCCCAATGAGTGGCGACTCCTTGAGATCCGATGTCACGAAAACAACTGCAACATCGCCGGAAATCAGGACCGTTTTTTTGAATTCAATAAACTGCATTTTTTGAACTCAAAAAACCATCCGTGTTTTGGATTCAAAAACCAGAAACCAGCTTTCCATTTGAAAAGCCAGCTTTCAAAAAAAAAGATCTTGAATTCAACAAACAGCATCTTTCTGCTGCATTTCTCCGGCCCGATCGATCCGCGATGGAGCCCTGAAGGGCCGGACGTGGGGCGAGAGCGCCGCCCACTCCGGGCGAAGGCGCCTTGCGTGAGAGACAACATGCGACACCCAGATCTCGGGGAGTGCTGCCCCAACGCTCCAGCGGCCATCGGGCGGCCAGCCGGCGGCCATCCGCGGCGGTATCGGCAGCCTTCGCTCCCAGAGATTCCGCTCACTGGGTGTGCAAAGACGGGGCCCTTTGGGATTCCCCACCCCTTTCCCCGGGGGCGATTCTTCCTCCTCGGCTCGTTTCTGTTTCTGCCCTGCGAGGTCCAGGGAGGAACTCGGAATCAGGGGCGGCCCCGACCGACCCCTCGCCAACCATCCCCCTTGCGTGACGTCCCCCTCGCCTCCTCGCCGCTGGACGTCTCTATGCGGCCCGAGCGGAGCTCGAGAGCGGCGAGGGTGACGTCACGGAAGGGGCTGCTTTGCGCGTGGTCGGTCGGCCAGGCCGCGCCCGAAGGGAACATTTTTTGGCGGGTGGGGGGATGCTCGCAGCGGGCGCAGCCGCGACGGGAACGGCCCCGGCCGCCCCCAGCGAGGGACCCCGGAGGCCGGGGGCGGCGGAATCATTCCGAGCGCCTGCATGCTCAACGCGCTGTGGAGGTCTGGGCTTCGGCGGCGGCCGCCGGCAGACCTCGTGCCTTCGGCGGCCGCCGGGGCGGCCCTTCGCAGGAGCTGCTTTTCGACGCTGCCGCTTCGAGTCGATTCGGTTGCGAAAAGGCTCCGAGGTCGACGCGAGATGCGACTCTGGACCCCGACTTCGGTCTAGACCTCCTCTCGTGCACGCCCCGGCTTTAAAGCCGGCGAACGTCGATATCCCCAGGGGAACGAGCA
>CAUYUJ010004111.1:67500-72929 GCA_963575745.1 Prorocentrum cordatum | reverse complement strand
GGGTGGAGGAGGAGGAGGATGAGGACGATGAGGAGGCGGAGCAACTATGCATCCGACCGTGGAGTCCGAAGCCTACAGGTGCCAGCCAGGAGGAGTATGAGGAGAAGGAGGAGGAGGAGGGGGAGGCGTTTCCAGGCTGTGCCGTGTCAGAGTTGACGGCCTCTCCTTATTGCGGGGTGCTACGCAAGGGTGGTGTGCTGTGTCGTTTGGCAACCGCTTGCCCGTGCTGTGCATTGCAGTAGACGTTGGCGGTGCCCGTTGCTGTGGAGCTCTCTGAGGTGGTGCGGTGCTATGCCCCAGGCGGCGCCGCGAGGCTCGATTACGTGGGCGGGCGCCGTACAATGTCCGAGCTGGTGGCCTGCTGCGACGTATTGCTGTGCAGTTGGTGCCCAGTCCGCCGATGTGGCGGCCCATGGCTGAGGGGTGCCCCGCGATGACGCCCAGCAGCTGTGAGGTGTGGGATCGTACATGGGGGGTGCCCGAGGTTCGATCTGGTAGGGTCGGCTCGTGCCGTGCCGCCGCGGCGGCGACCCCGCCGCGGGCGTTCAAGGTTGAACGCCACCAGTGGCCCAGAATCGGCCAATCTGGTACGATCTGGCGATCGGAAAGCCGCCGATCGTTCAAGGTTGAACGATCTACGCGGTGTCGGAAACCAACACCGAGGTCGTCAAAACACGAACCTCACATAGATGGATGTCGTGTGGCACCGTGCACTGATAAGGTGTGGTTCCGCGTGCAGAGCCCCAAGATCCGATTCGCTGGCGTGGTGTTGTTGTGCAGTGCCGTGCAATTTCGCCCCGCAGTGCCTGCGGTGCCCCGAGGTCAGGTCCTGTGGCCAGGTGCTGTTCAATTGTGCCGTGAAGGGTGCCCCGTGTTACTGCCGTGCTGCCGTGCCACTTGCGCAGCGGCACGTGTCGAAGTCAGGGCGGTGGCCACTGCTGGTCGCTTCTGCGTACCTGCGCGACGTGAGAAGGGAAGGTGGGATGATGCGCCCGCGCACTCGCGCTCGCGCGCCCGCGCGATGCCATGACAGCGGGTGTGTGTACCGCGCGTGCAGCGTGCACACACGCACGGTCGCGCACGAGCACATGCGCAGGTGGACGCCAGCGCAGACACATCACAGACATGCCCGAGATTCCTTTGCCAGACGGTGTCACGGAGGGGCTTCCACACTGGGCGAGCTCGAATCAAGCAGCATTTTGATTTCGAAGTAGATGCCAGGCGTAATTCGAACGATTGAGGCAGCGTCGACTCCGTCGTAGATATCGAGGGTCTGGTAGAACTGGATCCCTGCCTTTGCGCAACCAGTTCGACAGTCTGATCGAATCGGTGTAGTAAGAAGTTCTTGTCTTGACAGGGATCGAGCTTCAGATTCGCGAATCAGGGAGTTCGAAGTGTAAGGTTGAGAAGTCCTATTGTTTCCAGGGCGTGTTTTGACTGACGCGTTTGGGCACAATTCGAGGACCCCTGACCCACAAAAGTCTACGAACTTGGGGGCCTCTGGTTCGCAGGGGCAGACGGTAAATATTTGGAAATGGAAGTCAGAGCAGCTCCAAGATGAGTCAGTCGTACAAATTGTGGTGACGCGAATGCTTGCGCCTGTACGGTCCTGGTACGGTGTGAGGGTCAAAGAGATGGAGGATCAGACGATTCTGACCGATGGACCATATACGAGAATCGAGGACAAGCCAATGGGTCAGACCTAAGACAGTGCCTACTGTTACAGCGTTCTGGTGCGACACTGGGAGCCCAGACCCCGCAGAATCCGAGGGCCCCGATCCCTCGATGTCGCGAGACGAGGCCGCTCATCACTGACCATGCTTGCTCACCGACCACCAGCTGCCCAAGCAGTGTACCTTGCGAGGAGGAGGACATGGAGGAGGAGGAGGAGGAGGAGGAGGAGGAGGAGGAGGAGGAGGAGGAGGAGGAGGAGGAGGAGGAGGAGGAGGAGGAGTGGGATCAGGAGAGCCACGTGCTGGAGCAGACAGGACGCAGCGCGGAGAAGGAGGACGGGGAGGAAGCCGCGCGCCCTGGCCCGCGCCCGCGCGTGCCCGCGCCGTCCTCCGGCGCCTCCTCCCCGCCAGGCGCAGGCGCAGACGCAGCCCACGCCCGCGCCCGCGCAGGCGCAGCATCAGCCGCTGCAGAAGCAGCAGAAGCAGCACCACCAGCAGCAGTATGTCCAGCCAGGGGCCGTGCAGTACATGGCCCTCGGGCGGCCGCCAACCCTCTGTGGCTCGTTTCCTCGGCGGGCGCTTTCGCTCGGCTTCGGCCCCCTGGGAGCCTCACGCTTCGATGCGGCTCGACACACGACGCAGAGAGGTGTGGCTCTCGAGCTCAGGTCGTGACTTTTCGCGGTGTTGCAATTTCTTGGCAACGTCAGGTCTCAGGGCAGGATCGGTGCGTACCCTTTCTTGACTGGGCCCGGTGGGCGCATCCACCGGTCCTGCGCCCAGGACTGGGCCGGCCAGTGTCGGTGCGGGTGGAAGGTTGGCGTCCTCCCAGGTCTGTTTTGTTCCCGCCGATCCGACTGGAGCCAGCGGACTGGGCGGCTACGGCATGGGCGGCTACGGAATGGGCGGACTCCCTGGGAGATCCGAATTTGGGGGATGCCAGCAGGAGTGGGGAGCGGGAGGAAGCAGGAGGAGCAGGAGGAGGAGGAGGAGGAGGAGGAGGAGGAGGAGGAGGAGGAGGAAGAGGACGAGGAGTAGGATTAGTAGGAGTAGGAGTAGGAGTAGGAGTAGGAGTAGGAGTAGGAGTAGGAGTAGGAGTAGGAGTAGGAGTAGCATGAGGAGGAGGAGGAGGAGGAGGAGGAGGAGGAGGATTCACTTTCTTTACTCTCCCCCTCTCTCGCCAACCCCCCAGACCATCGGGTAGTCTAGATAGGTGAAGGGCTCTCTTGTGAATCAATGCCGCGATCACCCTGTCGCCGCTGTGTACGCCCACATAAAAAAGCAGTAGCAAGAGAGTGCGCCAAGTTATCTTGGCGCTCGACATTGTCAGTAACCGTTTCTGTTTGGGCGAAGGACTCTTTCTGCTCCCCCTCTTCGCTCCCTCCTTTCCGTTCTGTGTCGCGCACGTTAACTGCAGTAGCCCGCTGCCCGCGATCTTCTCGGGTCGTTCGCGCGCCGTGAGCGCGGGTGGCAGCCCTTGCTGCCGCCGCCACCGCTTTTCCCCGTTCTCTCTTTCTTTTCACCTGTGTTTAGGCATCGACATCTTCCGCCTCATATCGAATCGAATCGAATCGAGGAGGAGGAGGAGGAGGAGGAGGAGGAGGAGGAGGAGGAGGAAGGACCACAAGGAACTTGTGTTGTATCTGCGATGCTGCAATACACCCTCCCGCCCCCAAGGTCCCTCCTCTTTGAGTCCCTACGATAGTGTTCTCTCCGCTGCAGGAAGCGCCCCCTGGGACAGGCGAGCGCCGCACGGGCCTGCCTTTCAGGCGAGGCCCCGTTTTGTGAGAGGGACCCGCCTTCAGGCCTCCCAGCGGCAAGGATGCAGAGATGTGGGGTCATACATTGAGTACATCTCGCTCGATGCTTAAGAAAACGCGGCTTCGCAGCCAGGGTCTCGAAAGTCCTTGTCCTGGACACGCGGCTTAAGAAGCCACCGGCGCTGGCCAGACCCTGGGGAATTTTCTTAAACTTGATGCTTCCCTGGGGTCGTGGGCCAGACCCTGGACATTTCTTATTGAGATTTAAGAAACTGGCCGGCGCGAGACCATGAATTTCTTAACCCATGATTTCTTCACCATTTCACAGGGTGTAGGGCCGAGGTTCCGAGAGCGCCTTCCTCTGCAGGACCACCAAAAAAGGGACGTCAAGGTGGTCAATTGCCTCGCCGGTTAAGCCAGTGAAACTGTGCACAGGCCAACCGTTCGCTTATGTCCAATGTTTTGGCTTGACGGCGGATGTAGTTCATCGATTTCAGCTTGACCGAACAGGTTGGTTGCGTCCTGACCCCCCAGCCCTGCTCAACAGAGAGGTGGGGTCATACAGTTCAAAGAGGTGTCCAGCGATAGCTCCGTTCTGAAGAGGGTGTTCCCGCACTTCGCCTGAGCATTGCACATTTTCAAGGGTGTCCCATCGAACATCATCCAATTCTTGGGAGTCACAAGTCAGAGCCTCATAGAAGAGAGCCGCCCTGCATCCGTTTGAACTCCGGGTCGTGACATCATGTAGAGTGAGGCGGGAAGCCCATTTTGAAACTGAGCCACTCTTCGTCCGCGTGGCCTCCCCGCACGTCATCCGTGAAACTATTGAGAGCGTTACAGAGTCGTACGCTTCCCCGACAGAAAGTCTGATGCGGGAATCCCATCTTGAGAACGAACACGTCCTCCGTGACACTAATGATGAGTCGGGCCGGTCCCTCTACAGGAAGAATATCCGAACATGGCCAAATACTAGTCAGGGGACGACCTTTCGACCATGTATGATCATGCTTGGAATTTGTTTTGGCTATCTTTGGTGATTCGTCCAAAATCCGCCTGCAGGAGGAGATGCTCGACCCAACACTACCGAGAGCTTCTTAAGACGAGTGTGCGCGGCGCCACGGCGAGAGCGCGGCTCTCGAGAGCACGCCCGTTCGTACGTCCAGACGACCTGTGCCCCAAGCAGCAGATGCCGGATGGGGTCCTGTCTGATTGTCTTTGTAGGAGGCCACATGCGAACCCTACCCCTACCCCCCACGACTTCTGAGGGGGAGGGTGGGGTTCACTTCGTTCGGGAGCACCCGAGCGAAGTGAACCCCACCCTCCCCCTCAGAAATCGTGGTGGGTACGGGTAGGGTTCGCATGTGGCTTCCTACTTCGGCCCATCCCGCCACTGCCCGTGACGGGCTAAGGGCGATGTGGGCAACGGCGATGCAGGTTGCGCGCGGCCCGCGCTTTCCTACAACTCGCTGTGTCGTGTTCGCTCGATCCATTCGCAGACTGCATATGTAGGAAAGTGTGGTTCGTGATTTCCTACAATTTTGGTTACCAGCATCACCGTTAAGCAATATCGCCGTTCGCCCGGCCTTCGACCCTGCTTGGGTCGGGTATAAAGCCTTCAGGATGTTCGTTGGGCTCTCGTGGGGAGCCTCTCCGGGGCCTCTTGGAGGCAGTTTTGAGGCCTCTTGGGGGCCGTCTTGGGGCCTCTTGGGGGTCTCTTGGGGGCCTCTTGGGGGCGTTTCTTGGGGGCCGTTTTGGGGCCTCTTGGGGCCTCTTGGGCGCCTCTTGGGGACGTCTTGGAGCCTCTTGGTGCGAAGGCTCGGATTTTCGATTCGTGTTCCCTCTCTTGGGCTCCGTTTTGGGCCGTCTTGGGGCCCCTTTGGGCCTCTTGGGCCGTCTTGGGGCGCTCTTAGTCCGTCTTGGGTCCCTGTTGGAGGCCTCTTGGGCCGTCCCGGGGTGGTCTTGGAGACCTCCTGGGCCGTCTTGTAGCGTCGGAAAGCCG
>CAUYUJ010004111.1:0-62500 GCA_963575745.1 Prorocentrum cordatum | reverse complement strand
GAGGAATGCACCAGATGACCATGGGCATGCCGATGGTGCAGATGGGCGCCAACGCGGGGTGGCCCCGGCCACGGGGGAACGCCTGCCGCCCACGTGCACCCACCCTGGCCTGAGGGGCCCAGGACCGGCAGTAGCGCCTTCCAGTCGGAGCGCACGTTCGAAGAAGAAAAAACGGCATAAACATAAACTTTTGGCACTTCTCGCGGATTTCATGCATCCGCGTTGGGCCCCTCGGCGGCGCCTGCGGCTGCCCCTGGCGCGCGCTCAGCGCGGATCCAAGAAATCCGCGCCGAGCGCCAAGGTTTTGTTCCTCTAGTGGGGGCGGGGGTCAGCGCCGAAGATTTTTTTCACTCCGCTCCTTTTTCCGTGGCTTCGGCCCTTGGGGTCTCTTTTCGGGGGTTCGGGGCCCTCAGAGTTGCCCCCCCAAGAGATGGGTCGGGACCTCCCCGGTGCCGCGGAGCGAGAAAAAGCGTGCGATCGGCGGGTGTGGGGGGCCGGCCAAGTTGACCCGCTGCGTGGCGGCTGGGTCAGGTGCGTGACACGGCCCTCGCTGACTCGGGTTCCAGTTCAGACGCCGCAGTAGAAGGACCATCCTCAGCTCAGCAGGTGCTCTGGTGTTCGGGCCGTTCCCAGATCCAGGTCGGGCATGTCCTGCTACAGGCGGGCTTTGGGAGAAAAAGTACAAATATTCAAAACAAGTCAAAAGAGTACGACGAATCGTCCCCAGACTGTTTTTCAATCTCCGGAAATTTCTTCTGCAGAGGGACATACCCGACTTGTCCCAGATCCAGGTCGGGGAACTGCCGCGTGCTCGAGGCTCGCCGTGGCCACGAGAGCCCCTTCGTGGGCTGCAGCGGGGGCCCTGGTCCGCGCGCTCCCGAGCCACGCCCGGTGGGCGTTATCGTAAGTCGGGTATGTCCTTCTACAGAAGGACGTTCGGAGATAGTTACAACACATAGGGGAACATTTACCGTGCTCTTTAGATTTTTGTTGTTGTTGTTGTTGTTGTTGTTGTTGTTGTTGTTTTTGTTGTTGCTGCTGTTGTTGTTGTTGTTTTTGATGTTTTTGCTGCTGCTGCTGTTGCTGTTGCTGTTGCTATTGTTGTTGTTGTTGTTGTTGTTGTTGTTGTTGTTGTTGTCGTTGTTGTTGTCGTTGTCGTTGTCGTCGTTGTTGTTGTTGTTGTTGTTGTTGTTGTTGTTGTTGTTGTTGTTGTTGTTGTTGTTGTTGTTTTTGTTGTTGTCGTCGTCGTCGTCGTCGTCGTCGTCGTCGTTGCTGTTATTGTTGTTGTTGTTGCTGTTGCTGTTGCTGTTGCTGTCGTTGTTGTTTTTGTTGTTTTTGTTGTTGTTTTTGTTGTTGTTGTTGTTGGTGTTGTTGTTGTTGTTGTTGTTGTTGTTGTTGTTGTTGTTGTTGTCAGTCTTGTTGAAATCTCATTCTGAGGAATAGTTATGGTTGATCCCCCCCACTGGTACATGCTATTCTTTCTCAATCAAAGTGTGCCACTCGACGCTCGCACCCTGTTTTTTGACAGGGCAAGTCTTGATGCTCAAACTGGGCCCCTGGCCTCTGGGATTACAACAACGGCTCCCGCCTGAGACTTTTCCAAATCTACTCAGGACCCCCGCTCCTATTTACTCAGGATCGGTGCTCCCGCTTGTGACTTCCTCGCAATTTAGTTTGGACCCCCGCTCCCATCTGAGACTTCCACACAATTTACTCAGGAACGGCGCTCCCGCTTGAGACTTCTTCGTAATTGAATTAAGACTTCGTCGCAATTTAATCAAGACCCCCGCTCCCGCCAGAGAACCCTTCACATTTTATTCAGGAATTGCGCTCTCGCCTGTGACTTCCTGCAATTTATTCAGGAATCGCGCTTTCGACGCTCAGGAAACACGCTGCGCCAAGGACGCCGTTACAATTTACTTAGCAATCGCGTTCTCGCCATACTCAGGCATCCCGCTTGAATGTCCCACCCGCCCGACCCGCCCGTCAGGGGATCGCCCGCCCGTCGTGGGCTCCCGCCTGAGACTAGGACTTCCTCGAACGTTCACGCTCTTTCTTTCCTGCTCCTCCCTCTCCCTCCTCCCTCCTCCCTCCTCTCTTCCCTTCTCTCTCCCTCCTCTCTTCCCTCATCCTTATGCCTCTCTGCCCTATCCCCTCTCCCTCGTCTCCCTCCTCCCTTCTCCCTCCCCTCTCCTGCCTCCTCCCTCCCTCTTTATCTCTTTCTTTCTTTCTCTCTCTCTCTCCCCCCTCCCTCTCTCTTTCTCTACCTCTCTTATCTGTCTTTCTCTTTCTCTCTGCCTCTAATCAACTGCCCCCCTCTTCGCTCCTTCTCTCCTGGCGTTTTCCGTCTTCCTTCGTCCCTCCCCCTCCCTTCCTCCCACTCTGCCTCGTTCTCCCCCTCCTCTTTCTGCAGGGCCCACACCAATTCCAATGGCGGGCACATGTACGCCCACGACGGATTGTCCGCCCGCTCAGGTTTGCCCGCTTGTCTAAGCCCGCCCCCCCCCGCAAAGAGAAATAATCCCCCCAAAGGGGGTGTGATCGAAGACAAAAAGGGCGGGTATCGAGGGTGTGGGGAACTCGTCTTGAATGACACGCGGGCAAGGAAGAGCGAACAGTCTTATACTGATTGTTGTTGTTGTTGGTGGATACATCCAGTATTTTAACATTGATCCCCAAACCCGCCTGTATGAGGACGTGCCCGACTTGAGCGTAGCCGTCAGTCGCGGTCCCAGAAGCCCGCACGCGCGCAGGATCAGGCGCGCGGGAAGGGCACCACCCAGAGATCCGACGTTGCGAAAAAGCTGCAGCCTCATGAACAATCACGACCGGAGCCCCGGACCCCAGCCTTTTGCGGCCCAGAGGCCCAATCAGTTGCCCCCTGAGGAGGCCGACCCGACGACGACGACGGCGACGATGGCGACGACGACGACGGCGACGACGGCCACGGCGACGACGACGACGACGACGACGACGGCGATGACGGCCATGACGACGACGACGACGACGACGACGACGACGACGACGACGACGACGACGACGACGACGACGACGACGGCGGCGGCGGCGGCGGCGGCGACGACGACGACGACGACGACGTGACTTTTTCACGACGTCGACCCCAGAGGTCTGAGCCCCTTCCCCGGGACTGGCTTTTCGCCCCGAGCCGTCTTCTGACAGCCCTCTGGGGCCCAGTGCGGAGGCCCCCGATGGGCTGGAGACAGCGAGAAGCCCCAGGCGATCGAAGATTCATGCGTTTCCCTCTGAGCTCGAGCATTCCCCCCCTCCTTCTCCTCCTCCTCCTCCGCCTCCTCTTCGTCCTCGTCCTTCTCGTCCTCCACCTCGTTCTCCTCGCCCTCCTCGTCCTCGTTCGCCTCGTCGGGGACCGCGGGGAGGCACTTCCGCCTGTTGGATGGCGCGGGCGCCCTGCCCCTCGCGCGCACGCGCAGGCGCCCTCGCCCTCGCGCCTGCGCACAGCCCGCGGCATGCCCCCCGGGAGGGGCCCGGTCAGGCCCGGACCGGCGCGCGCGGGCAGAGGTCGCCCTCTGGCAGGCCTCGAATGCAGCGACAGCGATCAGAGCGACAACGATGAGAACGATAACAGCGATAACAGCGATAAGAACGGTAATAACGACACCGATGACAACGATAAGGGTAACGATCACAACGATCAATGCTCTTATCAACCACAGCGGTAGATCGGTCCAGAGCGTTCCGGGACGATCTCAGAGTGTTCTGGCGCGCTCTGAGACGGCCGCGGCGCCCGTTACATCTCGGCCACTCGCAGGGGGTAGGGGGAGGGGTGAAGGCTTCTTAGAAGCGCCCCTGCTTCTTAGAGGGCGCATGCCTTGTCTGTAGATGTAAGGCCAGCGCCTTTGAGGAGTAGCCTCATTCTATGAAGCCTTCCCCTCTCCCCCTACCCCCTTGTGCGCGCCGCCAGACATCCTCCCAACCCGGCGATTCTCAGAGACTTCGGACATCTATATGTATATATATGTATATATATATATATATATGTATATATATATATATATATATATAAAGATATGGCCACCCCCTCTCGTCCTCCTCCTGCCCCCCCCCTCGCGAGTTCTGCCTCTGCCTCCATGCCGTCTACTCCTCCTCCTCCTCCTCCTCCTCCTCCTCCTCCTCTTCCTCGTCCTCCTCTGGGTGGGCGTCCCCCCCTGCTCACGGCCCGCGGGAGAGGCCGTGGAAGAGGCGGCGGGAAAGGCCGTGCCCGCGGCCCGAGGTGAGCTGGGTTGTGAGCTCCCCGTCCTTTCGGTCTCGCCGAGCCGCCCACAGCCGCGCGAGCTGCGCCCGAGAAAAGCGCCCAGAGTGGGCGAGCACCGTCTGGGTCCCTCCAGAGGTCTCGCACGTTTTTTGGCTTTCGGAACTTTGACATTTTGGTGTTGTGTGAGTGAGTGATATGTATATGTGTATGTATTCGTGTCTGTCTGTCTGTGTGTCTGTCTGTATGCATGTATGTATGTCTGTCTGTCTGTATGTATGCATGTCTGTCTGTCTGTCTGTTTGTATGTATGTATGCATGTGTGTATGTATGTATGCATGTATGTATGTACGTATGTTTATATGTATGTCCACATTAGGTATATATATATATATGAATATATACATATATATATATGGTTACCCCCCAAGATCACACATCTCGTCTTAGCTTAGCTTAGCTTAGCGCAGCGCAGCATTCGCATAGCAAAGCATAGCGTAGCGCAGCATAGCATAGCATAGCGCAGCATAGCATAGCATAGCATAGCATAGCGCAGCATAGCATAGCATATCTTAGCTTAGCATAGCACAGCGCAGCATCGCATATCATATCATAGCATATTATAGCATAGCATAGCGCAGCATAGCATAGCATAGCACAGCATAGCATTGCTACTACTACTACTACTCCTACTACTACTCCTACTCCTACTCCTACTACGACTACTACTATTACTACTACTACTACGGCTACTACTACTACACCTACTACTACTACTACTACTACTACTACTACTACTACTACTACTACTACTACTACTGCTACTACTGCTACTACTACTACTACTTCTACGACTAGTACTACACCTACTACTACCACTACTACTACTACTACTACTACTACTACTACTACTACTACTACTACTACTACTACTACTACTTTTACTACTTTTACTACTACTACTACTACTACTACTACTGCTACTACTATTACCGCTACTGCTACAATTGCGACGATGAGGAGAAGGAGGAGGACGGCGTTTACCGTTCTACTAATATTGCTTTCCTCGGGGCTTCAACTCCTCGGGGCGCTTTTGGAATAATTTTCAAATTCAGCTTGGGGAGGGAGCCTGTTGAGTATCGGTTGGCGTGTTGGAGACGGAGGGTGTTGAGTACTGGATTGTGTGCTGGAGACGGAAGGAGTTGAGCAGAATATCATTTTCAAGTTCAGCTTGGGGAGGGAGCCGGTTGAGTATCTGGTTGTGTGTTGGAGACGGAGGGAGTTGAGTAGTAGGTTATTTTCAAGCTCAGCTTGGGGAGAGAGCTCGTTGCTCCCCTGCCGCCTCCCCCCCCAGCACCTGTCTCTGTGCCTCCCGAATCAAGACAGAACGCGCGCGTGCACCGTGTTTGGCGCCACCGATGCACGGAAACGCTGTGATTTTTTTTTTTTTTTTTTTTTTTTTTTTTTTTTTTTTTTTTGTTGTTGTTTTTTTTTTGGTCTGCGAAGCCACGAAACATTGTATACATACATATATATATATATATATATATATATATATATTGGGGGGGGGGTTGCAAGCCCCCGTGCCCGCCGCGGCCTCCCTCCCAGCACCCCTCTCTCTGCCTCGCAAAACCAAACAAATACCAAACAACACAAACATACACAGTGTTTTCGTGGCTTCGCAGACCAACAAAAAAAACCCAAAACCAAAAATACACAGCGTTTCCTTGCATCGGTGGCGCCAAGCATTGCGTAGAGAGAGAGAGAGAGAGAGAGAGAGAGAGAGGAGAAAAAAAAAGAGATAGAGATAGAGAGAGAGAGAGAGAGAGAGAAAGAGAGAGAAACAGAGAGAGAGAGAGAGGCAGAGAGAGGCAGAGAGAGACAGAGAGAGAGAGGCAGATAGAGAGAGAGAGAGAGAGAGAGAGAAAGAGAGAGAGAGAGAGAGAGAGAGAAAAAGGAAAAGAAACAGTCGAGGATGAGGAGACGAAAAGGTATGATCTTGGGGGAGGGGGGGGGCGACCATATATATATATATATATATATATATACATACATACATACATATATATATGTAGGTATATATTTAAATATAGGTATGTATGTATGTGTGTATGTATATATATATAGATACGTGTATATATACACATATGTATTTACATTTATACATGTATAAAATTCCCGCTCGTACCTGGGAAATCGAGGTCAGGGCGTCCGACAAGGCCTAGAAGGGCGCTCGAGAGTGGTCAACAAGGGCCGACGTAGCCCCCCGAATGGCAAAAACAGCCCCCCGAATGGCAAAACACAGCAACAACAACCAAAACGGATGCTAAGACGAGATGTACGATATATATATATATATATATGTTCACATATAATATATATATATATATTATATATATATTTTATATATATATATATATATAAGACTGCAGTGGCGCTTCGCGCCATGCACCTTGGTCCTTGTTTTTTTGCATGCAGGCGAAGTAGCAGGAAGGTCAAGCCGAGAAGTTAGCGATAACTCCTTGTTGCCTTCTCTGGCATCGCCGCTATAATAATGTGATTCGTTATCCTTCCTCCATGCTTCTTTTTCATCATTTTCGCCATACCCTGCGCATTCTCCCCATCCTCCTCAGCTCTTTTTTGCGGAGGCTCGCTCCTCCTTGGAGAGCCTCTGGGGGCC
Source organism: Prorocentrum cordatum (assembly GCA_963575745.1). Classification (NCBI taxonomy): domain Eukaryota; class Dinophyceae; order Prorocentrales; family Prorocentraceae; genus Prorocentrum; species Prorocentrum cordatum. The sequence goes on along the minus strand of CAUYUJ010004111.1, from coordinate 55,592 downwards.
TCACAAAAGTTGTGTCAGGCTTTCTTAAGGCCTTCTGGAGGCCTCCTGGGCGTATTCTGGGGGCCTCTGGGGGCTTCCTCGGGCCACCCTGCCTCCAACCGCGGTCTCCCTGAACGACCGGGTCACGTTTTGGAATGCCTCGGAGGGTGTCTTGGGGCCATCTTGGGCCGCCATGGGGCTCTCTGAGGGCCATCTTGGACACGTGTTGTGCCGTTTTGGGGCTCTCTTGGACTGCCTGGAAGCCCTTTCGGATAGTTGTGGGGCGATTTCGGAGCCTTCCAGGCGGCTTTGGACGCCCAGAAGACCGCCGTCTTGGATCGTCGGGAAGCCGAAAAGAGGAGAACCCCACAATTCACCAAAAACCAACAGAAAGTCAATGATTTTTGCCTCTTGGGGCCTTCTTGGGAGTGCTCTTGGAGGCCTCTTCGGGGCCGTCCTGTAGGCCTCTTGGGCCATCTTGAGGTCACGTCGGTCACTCTTGGGGCGCTCTTGTGCTGTCCTGGGGGTCTCTGGGATGTCTCCGATGACCCCCCTGATCGCCCTAGGTGTGCTGGGAAGGCTTGGCAAAACGCCCTGCGAGGCCCGGGGGGGCGCTTCGAGGCCCGTCCGGAGGGTCCCAAAGGCCCAGATCCCGGGAGTCCTTTTTTTGGGGGGGAGGGTCTCCCCGCCCAGGTTTAGCAAAATATAGGAAGAGGAATATCTATAGATGTCGATCCGATTTTGTCTCGATGTCCTGCCGTCGTCTTGCGCTCTTCATCCCTTAGTCTCTATGTGCTGTTCGCTTTAAACACGTAGCCATGTTTCTCCAACCTGGCATCGGAGGATGGTCTACTTTAGCACAAGGCAGCACTCAGTGGAGCAATTTGGAACACGCGTCCCTACGCCACACACTGACCACAAGGCCCACATCTGCGACTTGAGGGCCCCGGTCCGCCCGCGCTGGACTTCCAGGCCCCGCCCCCTGGCGGACTCAGGCGCGCCTTGCCTTGCGTTGCTCTCCCCCCCCCGCCGCCTCGAGGTGGGGCGCCCCCGCGGGCCAGCAACAGGTCTACTGGGGCCAGCAGTCGCAGCCGTCGCAGCCGTCGCAGCCCGCAGAGCAGGCCCCCGGCGGGGCCGAAGGGCGGCCTCCTGCTGCTGCTTCTCCTCCTCGTCCTCGTCCTCCTCCTCCTCCACCTCTTCCTCCTCCTCATCTTTCTCCTCCTCCTCCTCCACCTCTTCCATTCCTCCTCTTCTTCCTCCTCCTCCTCCTCCTCTCCTCCTCCTCCTCTCCTCCTCCTCCTCCTCCTCCTCCTCCTCCTCCTCCTCCTCCTCCTCCTCCTCCCCCCCTCCTCCCCCTCCTCCTCGTCGTCGTCCTCCTCCTTGTGCTCTACTCGAACGGTACCTTTCTATACCTTGCGTGCCTTTACTGCCTATTTTCCCGCCGCCACTCTGGCCCAAGGTGGCCGTCGTCCGCACCCGGTATAACACACGCTGTAATACCCGCTGTATCTTGCGTGCTGAAGATGCGCCTTCCATCCTGATCTTGTGTTCTTGGTTGGTAGCGGAGCTCCGGCTCCTTCCACGTCGCCATGGCCTGCATGGTTCACTCTTCCCTCGCTGCATCCACTCTACGTGTTGCGCTACAGCTGCCCATCGTTTCTCCGCTCTACACTCGCCCTCGTGTATTTGTTGCACTTCGTCAACGCAGGCGACCTCGACATGGACAGTTCCAACAGGAAGGGCCACGGCCCCGCGCCGACCCTCTCGGCTGTTTCGCCCGGGCTCGCGCAGACGATGTCAGGGCAGCCTGGGGACCCGACGCCCTCAATGCATTCGCTTGGCTCGCGCAGACGATGTCAGGGCAGCCTGGGGACCCGACGCCCTCAATGCATTCGCTTGGCTCGCGCAGACGATGTCAGGGCAGCCTGGGGACCCGACGCCCTCAATGCATTCGCCTGTGACAGTAACCTCCGATGTCAGACACTTGCTTGATACAGCGTTCACACCGACGACGTTGGCAAAGGGCCCCGAGCTTCCTGCAATTATGTCGCAGGGGCCATGGGAAAAAGTGGCGGCGGACACGACGCCACTAGTGCACCCGCTTGTGGGTGTAGCCGCAGGCGTCAGACAATTTAGCGACATGACGTTCACATCTCTGGTGTTGGCGACGCGTCCCGAGCTTTTGGTGACTATGTTGCCAGAGTTGGGGGATATTCTGGCAGAGAAGAGCGGTGAGATAACGGAGGGTCCATCAGCTATGTTGTCGGCTTTCGGGGGGCCGCGAAGCAAACCTGGAACGATCCATCTTCGATCCCCTGGAACATGCCCTTCCACATGTCCTGCGCCCCCCCGCTACCTGGCCGACCTGGATCCCGATGCAGACTCCTTTCGATGGTCGTACAGCTGGCAGTCCTCAGTGCAGTAACGACGTGACGCACAACGATAATTCCCATGGCTATGTTGTGGGATGCTCCGGGTGCCGATCGCGCCCCGATCACGCAACAGAAGAACATGCCCGATGCGCTGACGAAGAAGAGCATGCCCAGGACAGACGCCCACGGCGGCTTCGGGGCTCTCTGCCCGAACCGCGCAGCTGGTGGGTTCCTGGACTCCAGCGCCTTCTCGATTCATGGAGGGGGCTCCACTCTGGATGGGGGTCAACGGAGTGGGCGTGGTCGCTGCCGCGAGCTGCATTGCCTGCGTGGGCGCGGGCGGCGGCGGCAGTGGCAAGGTGCGACGCCCCCGCGCCTTGGGGCCCGAGCAACAAGCTCGCGTGCCCTTCCAACGCTGGGCGCGGGAGGTCATGATCTGGTCAGTGGCGAATTTCGACTTCAATGAGTTTCGCCGAGCGGCCTACGTCTCGTTTCGCCTCATTGGCATGGCGCGCGAGCGCGTGGATGAGTGGCTGCCCGCTGTCTTGATCCAGGGAGGACGCATCAGTGGCAGCCCAGCGCCGCCAATGATCTTCCTGACGCGCAGCCTGGCCGAGCGGCGGGGCCAGCTAAGCGAGGAGGGGCGCGCCCGAGCGGTATCGGCCCTGATGAATTTCAACCGCTTGTCGCAGGGGCGCGTCGGCAACCCCCTAACCAGGTTCGACATCTTCCACAACAGCACGCAGCAGGTTGGTCAGCTCATGATCAGCGACGAGACGCTCAGTTAATCACCTTGCTGCGCGCGGTGGGCGTGTCGAACATACAACTCGCCATGATTTTGTAGCGATGCAACATCGCCTGTCCCACGAATGCTTAGCAGCTGTTACGCGCGACCAGTCAGCTGCGACGGCCTGGGCGCGTGGTCGATGGCTCGCTGGGCGACCGCGCCTTGGCCGTTCAGTTGATTCAGCGCTAGGCGTTCTTCAAGGGTGCGGCTGCGCAAGATCAGGCCCAGGGTGCCCGTGGCAATGCGGCCAGTCCAGGCTGGGGTGGCATGGGCCCCGCTGCTCTGGGATCGGCACCGGGCCCCCCTGCGCGCGCGGCAGCCGTGTCTCGCGACTACATCGTCGGCGCGGCGTCGCCGGCGCAGGGGATATACCCAGCGGCATGTGTCGATTCGGTCACCGAACCCGACGCTGCCGGCTCAATTGGCGAGGACATTGCTGCTGGCGATTCCGAACTGCGCGACGATCCTGTGGAACATCGCGGTGCGCGCCTGTTCTGGGCTTGCGATTGCGCCGGGCCCCGACGGCGCAGCTTCGACGGCGGCGAGCCCGCGCGCCGCGTCCGGAGTGTCATCAAACGTAAGGGCAAAGGCCCAGGCAAGGGCTACCGCGCCTTCCTGGCCGACTTGTCCGAGAACGACCCCCGTCAAACTTTCGCTGGCTTTGGGGCGGGCGTGGGTGGAGGGCTCAGGCCGCCGAGGCGATCCATTGGGCCCTGGCGGGGTACTTTTCGAATGCCGCGTGTGCGACTCCGAGGGGCACCGCGTGGGCGACTGCCCGCGGTGCCGACGGCGCGGGCGCGCGCGTTTTTATTGGCGCCCCGGCCTCGTCGGCGCCGCCGCTGCCGCCGACGCCCCCACCGCCTGCGCAACTGCGACGTCGGGGGGCGCCCGGGCCAGCCGCTCAGCAGCTCGCGCCAGGCGCGCGCGCAGTCTGGATGACGAGGGGCATCCCTGGAGCTCCCGTGCAGGGCGCCGACCACTGGGATGGCGGACAGCCGACTCCGGCAATGGCGGCGCCGCGGCCGGCCAGCAGCAGTGCCAAGTGCGTCCTCCGACGGCTCGTGGTAAGCAGTGGGCCGCAGCATTGGTCGAGCTGATTAGGGACCTCATCTTCTGCGTCCTCTCCCGGCCCGCGCGAGGCCGAGCAACTGCGACTTCGTCGAGAACTGGCTGAGGTTATGAGTCGCGTGCAGCAGGGCTCTGCTCGACCTTCGGGTCCGGCGACTACGTCGCCTGCCCGTGCGTCGGGAGTGGGGGGGGCAGCGCCAGCCGCGCATGCTGCGCCAATGGCCCCAGCGGCATCGCAAGCGCCGCCGCGACCGACGCCGCCGCGGTGGGCGGGGCAGTGGGCGGTGCGTGCCCATGAGGGCCAGCTCATATTGCGATTGACTTGGCGACGTTATCGCACGAGTCGCCAAGCCCGCGACCCCGCCTGCCGACGTGCAGCGTCCGAGCTGGGCTTCGGTGCCATCGGTCTGGGTCTGCGCGCCATATGGATCAAGCTCCACGGGGCCACCTCGATCCGCGCGGGCAGCGGTGTTCACCGCCAGTGCCGGTGTCTCCCAATGATCTGGTTTTGTTCAATCAGAACGCACCCATCGACGTTGGCTGGCTAGCTGGGAGGCAGTGGCCATGAGGTTCGCCGCCCGCGAGACCCGGGTTTCGAGCGGCGTTCGATCCGAGCGCAGCGCAGCCTGGGCTTTACTCTCGACCGCGCTCAACGACGACATCTCGATGAGCTCCGCGGCGCGCAGCTAGCGCTAGAGTTTCGACGGCAACGGGGCGAGCAACGGCCCCAGACCGCGCATAATTGGGCAGAAGCCTTTTATGCATTCCCTTCCCGTGCTGGCCGCCGCGCCGGCCGCGCCCCCCATCCGTTTCTGTGTGTATACTACCGGAGAAAAACCCGAGTCATCATCTTTTTAGGCCTATAGGGCTATGGGGTTATAGGGCTATGCGGCCCTGGGGCTATAGGACTATAGGGCGATAGGGCTATAGGGCTATAGGGCTACAGGGCTATAGGGTTATAGGGCTATAGCGCTGTAGGGCTATAGCGTTATGAGGCTAGAAGGCTATAGGGCTATAGGGCTTTAGGGCTATAGGGCTACCGGGCACCCGGGCGCCCCAGCGCCCAGGCGCCTGGGCGCCTGGGCGTGCCGCCGAAATCGGCGCCCGACCTCACCTGACCATGTGAATCCGTTAGGGTCCCTACAGAGGCGCGCTCTGATCGAGGAATGTATAGGTATGCAGTGGGCGATAGGGGGTGTCGTATCTGCCCCGAGGTCTGTGTGCGTGGCGCGAAGCTAGTGCGCTTGCCATGCCGCCGCATCTTGCACCTGGCATGCCACCTGCAGCTGATGCGGAACGCCGACGCTCGCGTGGTGTTCTGCGCGGCGTGCTGAGGCTCAGCCGCCGTCATCGCCGATTTCCGTTTCATTCGTGCAGATCGTGCTCGGGCGGGTCCGATGCCTATGATGTCGGCCCGTGCGGCAGATCGTGGTCCGACGGGTCCCCGGTGCGGCAGGATCTTATGAGGTCGCTGGTTAGCGCGTCCAGTCTCATGTCCGCCCCTGACGGGGCGGTGCTACGACGTTCACCTGGGCCCGCGCGTGCCGCCGCGCCGACCGGCGTTCCCGCGGCGGCCCGCGTCGTCAGATGCATGCGCGAGTCCACCTTGCGACGCGCCGTATTATCTGGCGAGCACCGACCTCCCGGACGGCCGATTAGGCGTTTTTGTCGGCTCCGGCGCTGGGGCCAGCCTCTGGGGGCAGCGCTTTGCCATGAGCCTGGCCTAGAAGGCTCAGAAGGCGAAGCTGGGGCCCGCGGAGGCGAGGCTGTCGACTCCGCTCTATTGTGGCAGGAGTCGGCAACTGATCGCAGGTTTCGCATTGGGAGGTTCGCTCCCCCATCGCAGTGACCAGCCGCGACGGCGTGAGCACGCGGCGCGGCATGCGCGCTCCGGACGTGGAGGGTGCGGGCTTCGATCTCCCTGCCCTGCTCGGTCTGCAGTCCATGCAGTCCAACGACGGGATGGTGGAGTCAGGCGTGAGCCAGAAACGCTTGGCGTTCCCCGGTCTTGGCGGCTACGAATCTCCTCGGAATCGGCGCCGAAAGGACACTTGCGCGTCCCAGTCGACAACGTCGACCAGATTCAGCCGCCCTCTGGGGGCCTACCTCCCGAGCAGCTCGCCGCGCTCGCGGTGGGTATCAACCGCCGGGGCGACGACGCCGGCGACGGCCGCGAGTTCAAGAAACTCAAGATCCAGCTTCTGAGCCCCGACGCGCACGCGCCCGTGCGGGGCGCATCTTAGGCTGCAGGCTACGACCTGTTCGCCAGCGCGGACGTCAGTCTCGCGACCTATGGTCGTGAACTGGTGTCTACGCGCGGGCGTGGCAGCACTTGCGCCGCCGGGCGCATGCGTGCGTGTCGCCCCGCGCTCAGGACTGGCCTTCAAAGGCATCGATGTCGCGGGTGGCGTGGTGGGCCCCGACAACTTCGGCCAGATCAAGGTGATCGCGCGCGACGCCAGTCCGCGGGCATTCGGGGTTGAGCAAGCCAGCGGATCGCCCCGCTCATCCTGGGAAGCATCATCGGCGATTCGGAGATCGTGGTCTGTCCCAACCCTCCCCCATCTTCTCGCGGATCTAAGGGCCCTGGGCATGCCGGCGCGACGTTCCTCAGTGACGACTCGACCCCGAGAGAATGGGGCAGCGCGGCGTCCGCCGGGTCCTTCTGCAACCATGTTGCCCATGGCCTCCGAGGAGCTGCCCCGCAAGGAGAATGGCGGGTCAGCCCGCCAGGCTGGCCCCGCTGACCCGCCCTGGCAAAGTCGGTCAGCAGGGCCAGGGTGCCCCGCCTGGGTCCTGGAGAGAGGGCTGGTCGCATCGTTGGCACTGCAGGATCGCGGCGCCGACGTCGCGCGCAACGCCGACTTCGAGGGTGCCGTCGCGATGTCGTCCCGAGGTGTGCCCCCCAGCTGCGTGTGGAGCGTGCTATGGTTTTTTTCGCGCGACGCGAACAGGGGGGGGTTCCACCTCGTCCTCGACTCTCTTTCCGACTGGTGCTCGCGAGCCAGCGCGGGCGTCGTGGCCCGCGGCCGACGCGGCCGCGACCGCCAGTGAGACAGGTAATCGACGCGCACGTGCATCACCTGACTTGGTTTTGCATTTGCCAATGGCCTATGGCCTCGGAGGCCAATGGCCTGAGATGCCGAAAGCAGCGGCGCAGTATTCGCCGTGCTGACTGGATTACCTATCAGCAAACAGCTGTGCATATGCAACGTGGAGCTGGAGGGGCGCAAGGACGACTGGATCATCATCAACAAGAGAGTATGCGCCGCCTTGATGTGCCGCGAGGTTTTACGCCTTCCCCCCTACTGCAGTGGTATTTCCACAGGCGCAGGCGCACCGCGGAAGGTGCGTTGGCGACGGGGCACAGGGGCGCGCGCGCCACGGAAGGGGCGCGCCATATTCAGGCGCATCTTCCGGTTCTACGGCTGCGCTCGGACGCGACGCTATGCCGCGCGCTCAACGCCAGCGGCAAGTGCCGCGCAGTTTCGATTCCAAGGTGGGCCAGCAGTTCGGCGCCATGCAGCGCGCTCAGGACGGCGACTCCGACCAACCACGGGAGGCGTCTGGCGACTGTGTCGTCGTCGGTGGCTACCTGGCGGCAGAGTGCGTGCGCCAGGAAGCGAAAATAAGAGAGAGCCACGTGCCTGAAGCGCGACAGCAGGTCGCAGAGGGCCGCTGCGACGACTGCGGCACCGACCTCGCTGGTTTGCCCCCGCATCGTCGCGGTTTCCCGGCCAGTGGCGACCCGGGCCACGCCCGCGAGTTCGACGATGATGACCCCGTGGCAACCGTGTCGCAGGTTTGCCCACGTGGTGGTTTCCAGGCTCGTCGGCCCCAGGATCCTGCCCCGCCGAGGTCAGAGCGACAAAGGAAGTCGACGCCATCCACCAGCTTCTCACCGACCTCACCTCATTAGACTTCGGCGTTGACATCATGTAGCAGTGCGGTGGCATCAGACATGGCTGTCCGCCGACGCCTCTGGGCAGGCGCCAACTTCGACCTGGTTGTGGGCTTCGACTTCGACGACCAGAGCCAGCGGAAAGCGTGGAGATATCCATCCGACAAAATGGCTCCCTAGTGGCCATCGTGGCCTCCGCCGCCTGCCGTCCTTTTGGTCGTCGGGCTACGTTTAACTTGAACGCAACTACCAACTACCGCGCTTGGCTGCGCTCCTACGAGCAGCCCGACCCATCGTGGCTGTGCGACGAGCCGCCCTGGCCAGAGGTGCTGGTAGCACCAGGCGCACACAAGGTCATCTTCGACCAGTGCCGCTCCAACGCCCCGCATGTCCACGAGTAGTCCATGGACTTCAGGTGCACCTGCCGACGTGCGCGCGTGCACGTCGAGGGTCGCGACTGTTTGACGCCCTGATCTGGTCTTTGAAAATGGCCGAGCGGCTCCTCTGGGCACTGGGCCTACGCCGCCGCCTGAGACGCCCGCATCTCGCGCGCTACGTTCGTGAATGCGACGTCGAAACGACAGCCCTTAGTAGTGGCCTCTGGGGCCGCGGAGGGCGAAGTAGTCATGCAAGGCGCGCGGGCGCAATGTTCCAGCGGGCTCGCGCATGTACTTCCGGGGCCTGGCCGCCCTTCGGTGTCTTCGCGGCGCCTCAGAAACTGGCAGTGCTCTGGCTTCCGCGAGGAGAAAGAACGCGACCACCTTGCGCGCGTCCGCGAGTTCGCCAAGTGCAGGTTCCCCGACCCTCGCGCGCGGCCGCGCCCGCGCGCTGGCCAGCGCGCCGACGCCCGCGTGCGCTAGGGCGACCTGGGGAACCGCGCCCCTCTAGCGCTCGGCAAGCTCAACTGCCTGGCGGAGGCGACAGCGGAGCAGCAGACGAAGCTGTCCCACCGCCGGTGCCTGCAGGTTCACTTGGAGCCAGTTCATAATTTAGCGCCTGGGCTCAGGGCAGTTGTTCTGGCGACTTTGTCGTTGGGCCGGAGAGTTATGTTTCTGGCGACTGTGTTGCTGGGCCAGGGCTGCGAGCCAGCCCGGCGGCAGGGGCGGTGCCGAGGCGGTCAGCGCGACGAGCTACCGTCGCGGCGGTCGGCAACCCAACCACATCCGACTGGATTCGCTCGCTGCGAGTGTTGCGCGGCGACTCGCGCGAGACGCGTATGCGAGAGCTACGCAAACTATGCCTCCTTTGGTGGCGCGCCACTGAAGAGATGGCGCGAGCTCTACAGTCCGCAGGCAATCTTCGACCGCTTTCCCACGATGGTCCATGATGATAAGGAATGCTGTACATGGCAACCACCAGCGCATCGTGCTATCCCTACACACCGCCTTTTGACACGATTTAACCAGCACGTCGAATGTGTCATCCTCTATTCCAAGGATCACATAATCCTGCGCCTGATCTGCCGCGCCTCGCGGTGGCCCAACGGCCAGGATATCGCGGGCAGACGCGACTCGGCGCTATTTGCATCCATCGACCGTTCATGGATCCAGCTATTCGGCGCGATGGAGACATTCGTCTTGGGCGGCGAAGACGGTTTGACCTCGACGTACTTCGTGGTGGAGATGAGGAGGCGAGGGGTGCAGGTTGACACCCGAGCTCCGCGCCAGCGCGCTCGTTCCATAGAGCGACGTGGTGCCGTGCCGCGACGTGCACTTCGCACCGCAGAGGAGCAGCTGGAGCGCGAAGGCATCACCGTCAACTTCGACTCTATGCTGGCTCGCGCGACCTTCGCGGGCAACGGCCTCACTTACGTTGGCGGCGTTGCGCCGCGCGGCGTCGTCTTCGGGAGGCAGCCCATCCATGCTGCCAGCGCTCGAATCAGACGAAGAGGGTGAAGTATCCGGCGACTATGTCGCTGGTGCTGGCCCCTCTGCTGGCGGGGGAGCGCAGCCCAGCCGAGTGCAGCGGCGCATCCGAGAGATCGCGCTGCAAAGTATGATCGAGGCTACTTCGATCTCCCGTGTCAAGCGCGCCTTCGCTACACGCGCCACCGAGACCAGAGAGGGTCGCTTCAACGTTGGTGACCAGGTGGAGATCCACCAGTTTCCGAGCGCGAAGGCGTGTCGGGCTGGGCAGGACACGGCGCAATCATCCCGATGGGCCCAGCAAGAGGCAAGGTTGCGGTGGAGTGCCGCCGGGCCGAGATGGTCTGCAGACGGCAGGACGCACGGGCTCCCATTGGTGCCGTCTTCGACGACGTGGGTACCTGGTTGGCGCGAGCTGGCCTTGCCGGGGATCGTGTGTTGGACAGCCCGGAACGTATCGCATCGGGCTCGGGGGCCGGGACCTTCGGCCACTGGGAGGGCGCGAAGGGCGCGCAGCTGACCAGGCAGGCTCGGCAACGCCTTGACCTCCTCGAAGCACTCCACTACTTGTTCCGCATGTGCTTTCAGCTATCAGACGTTCGTGCAGTGCGTCTTGTGCGCAGCCGCGCAGCCAGTAGTCTGTGGGCGACTGGCTGGGCCCTTGAGGCAGACGCCGAACAGGGCCGTGACGGGGCGCTCGATGACTGTGTCTTCGACGTCCCCGAGGGCGCCGCCAGCGTTTCCGAGGGAGGCTCGCCATCGGCCCTCTCGGTAGTACTAGAAGAGTCATGCAGCGATTTCTCGGGCCACATCCGGCAGGTGATGTGGCAGCCTGGCAGGAAGTCGGGGGGCAGAGGGTCTGGCCCAGGAGCTGCAGTCGAGCGCGCGGCGGCCAGCCCCCGGCGCCTGGAGACGCAGCGCCGGCGACGGGGCATGCGCTCGGAGTGCCACTGCCGCCTGCGCGGGGCCTCCGTGGAAGACAGCGCCGCGCTCGAGGAGAAGGACGAGGGGGGATACCGTGTGGATTTGGACGTGGGCCCAGGGGGTGCGCGAAGCATTCCAGAGACCGTCTGGCCACTATGTCGCTAGCGCTTCCGCGACAGCCGTGCTTGGAGTAAATGCCGCAGTCGAGGCCGCGGTAGTAAACCGTGACGCCGGCTTTTTTGCCGGGGAGGAAGTGTCTAGGCTGTTCAAGGAAGTTTCTGCTGCCATTCTTGAGTAGCTCACCTTCTGGTCATGTGCCATTGTTCCGAGTGCCGGCCGCTCTAGAGCGCCTGGGGCGTCGTGGGACCCAGACATGTTTTCACTTGGAAGCGCTGGAAGAGATCGGGCGGCAAGACCGTCGGATCACCCAGTGCGGCGTGGCGCTGAGAGGCTTCTGCGACATGGGCGCCAGGGCTTTCGAGACGTTCGCCAGGGCGGCGCGGCGGGCGTCGCGGCGCGCGCTGTCCTCAGAAGCGGCGCGTCGCCCAGACTGGGTGTGCGTCGCCGTGGGCGTCAAGAAGGCGTTCCTGCTGAGCATGGCCAATGGTGCAGGAGCAGGGCGGAGGGCCCCGCGAGCTGAACTTCACCCTGCCGCCCGGCAGTGCAGCTATCCCCAGGCAGGTGCCAGGCTGCGAGTCTTTCGACGGGCGGGCCGGGCGCCGGCGCTGCATCGAGCCGGGCGCGGGCTGCAAGGGTGCGCCCAGAGCCTTTTCCATGGGCTTTGCCCAGGTCGCGCGCTCGCCGGAGCGCGGCGCCCAGCGGACGGGGTGGGGCCCGTAGCTAGAGGTCAATCGCGAGACGTCCGATGCTGAAGGCGCCGGCGGCTCGGAGCTAGTGCTCAAGCTGTCCAAGCACGTTGATCATCTGAAGATCGACGTCGGCCGGCTGATCGGCCGCGTCGAGGGCGACTTCGGCAAGATGAAGGGGGGCTGCGACGACGTGACCAATTGCGGAGTCCACCGGCGCCGCAGCGCTGATGGTAGAATGCGCTCGACCAGGACGGGTACATCGACGTCCTGATCCCCGTTGGCCGCCCTGGCCTGGTCAAGGCGAAGGCCGACGAGCCGGCCGAAGGCCATCTTCCAGACATCTTTGTCTCCCTCCTACTGGGGGCAGCAGCGTGCGCTCTGTTCGCGCAGCACCGCGCCGCGGCGTCCATCGTCGCTCTGCAGGGAGCCAAGAATAAACTGCTCATCGGCCGCGTGATGCAGCTCAACTCCGTCGTTCTGGCCACGCGGAACATCAAAGCGCGCGTCGCTTTGCCGGCCGTGGAGTGCGTCGGGCGACTGTTCGGGCGCGGCGACGGGTTGTTCGAGAGGGAGGGGGCGACGGGTTGCGGCGTGACAGGAGCCGTAGACATGCGTCTAGGCAAGTGCCGCAGTGCCGCTCAACGGGCTTGCCGCTTGCTCGATGCTGTGGGCCGATCGCGCGTGGTACTGTGCTGATAGTCGTTTGGCTCAGGGTTGCTCGCGGCATGCAGGGCGCTTGACGGCCTGCAGGCGTGACCTCTTGACGCTCCGCGAGATGGCGCGCGGACCGGCCCCAGCCCAGGAGATCTGGAGTCTGGGGGGGGAGGAAGCTATGCCGTGCCGGCCGATTAAACATTTTCGACCGCTCTCGGAGCAAAGCATGGTCAGCCACCTGCGGTGGTCATCAAACCAGCTCCACACCGAGCAGATCGACGACATTCTGTGGTGCGACGCTCGAGACGTGAGGGCCGACCCCACGACGAGGGGGGGCACCCAGCAGGAATTCACTCCAACATCATGGATGGGAAGCTCAGCGACGACCACGACGCCGTCAGGCTGAGCGAGCAGCGGCACGACCCTGCCGAGCCCCCGTCGCAGCGGCCGACCCACGAGGCCCAGAGCGACCATAATGACTGAGACATCGGTTCGCTTAATACCACGGGCGGTGACGACCCGGCGGCGAAGGGCGAGGCGTGCGCTCGCATCTCGCGAACAATGCTCGCAAATGCGACATGGTGAAGCATGTCTGTGAGAGGGTTGCTTCCGCGAACTATTTTCGCGGGGCAGCAGACGACTGAAGTAGAGTAGGCAAGTGAGTGAGGCCGTGGTCGATTAATTGTTTGAGGCTTGCATTTTTAGTGAGAGATGTGGCTAGCAGAACGTCCTCTAGCGAATCATTCGCTTTGGCTTAGTTGGTTCGTGTGCGAAAAGCGTGCGTGGACCGACGTGGCGCAACAGACTCGTACGTTTCTATACCTTGCCTGCCTCTCCTGCCTGTTTTCCCGCCGCCATTGTGGGCCAAAGTGGCCACCTTTCGCGCCTGCTATAATGCGCGCTATAATACCCGTATTACGCTGCGTACTGAAAATACGCGTCCCATCTGGATCTTTCATTCTTAGTTTCTTCCCTCTCTTCCTCCTCCTCCTTGTTCCACATCTCTTCTCCTCCTTCTCCTCCTCGTGTTGCGGCCGCGACCCCTCCCCCACGGCCCTGTGCCTTCTCATGAGGCCGCTCCCTTCTCCCCGGTCCCCCTTGTGTGCGTACCGCCTAGTGCTTTCCCTCTGGTTTCGCGGGCCCCCGAAGGTGCCCAGGGATCTCCGGATGTTTCCCGAGGTCCCCATAGGTTTCGAAATAATTACGTATGGAGGTACCTGGGCGCCTTCTGGGCGCCAAGCGTTCAATCGTTGTCTATCCTCGATCCTCTCCGATTTTCGATCCCCGATCTTCTCTCAAGGGCGGCAAGGACGAGGCCAAGAGCTGGGCGGACCCCTCGGCGCGGCCGTTCACGCCCTCTGGGATGCAGGACTCATGGGCAACTTTGTTGGGGGGGCAGTTTAGGCTCAGGGGTAGATGCATCGACCCCAGATCTCCCATGGCTTGCCGATCAGGACCCGTTCGCCCGCCTGTCCAGGAACGCGCGGTCTCGCTATCGAAGGCCAATCGCCGATTTTTCTGCGATGTATATTCGAATCCAGGTCGATGTTTCCCTTGGAACTGGCTTGGGGTTTGACGTGGCCCAGCAGGTGTTCCGGCGTGCAGGAAGGGGGGTCAAGGTTCGAGGTTCGGGGGGCAGGACCAGTTTTTCTTGGGGGGGGGACTCCAGGAACCGATTAAGGGTTCCAGAACATTCAGAAACGGATTCTGAATGATCAAGTGCACCAGATGGATCCCAGGATGGGTCCGGGGATCGGCCTCGCTCCCCCTTGGCTGATTTTTGGGGTCCCAGCCATTTCAGACCCCCCGGCCGCGTCCAATGTTTCCCCGCCCGAGCTGGTCACCCGTTAACGTTCCCCCGCAAGGACGCATCGGCCCTGAGCTTTACTGGCCAGGCGGCATCATGGCGGGAGGGCCCTCGAGGGAAGGACGTGCTGCTGGCGACGCCGCCGCCATTGCCGCCGCTGCCGCCGCAACCGCTCACGCCGCCGCTGACGCCGCCGCCGCCGCCGCCGCCGCCGCCGCCGTCGCGTCGTCGTAGTCGTCGTCGTCGTCGTCGTCGTCGTCGGCGTCGGCGTCGTGGTTGTCGTCGTCGTCGTCGTCGTCGTCGTCGTCGTCGTCGTCGTCGTCGTCGTCGGTCATCTTTCGTGGGTCGTCGTCGTCGGTGTTGTTGCTCGCCGGTCGCCGGTCGTCGGTCGTCCGTCTTCGTTGTCGTCGTCGTCGTCGTCGTCGTCGTCGGTCGTCGGTCGTCGTCGTCAATCGTCGGTCGTCGGTGCTTGCGGTTGTTGGTCGTCGGTCGTCGGTCGCCTGTTATCGGTCGTCTGTCTTCGTCGTTGTTGTCGTGGTCGTCGTCGGTCGTCGTCGGTCGTCGTCGTCGTTGTCGTCGTCGTCGTCGTCGTCGTTGGTGTCGGTCGTCGGTCGTCGTCGTGGTCGTCGGTCGTTGGTCGTCGTTCGTCGGTCGTCGTCGGTCGTCGTCGTCGTCGTCGTCGTCGTCGTCAATCGTCAGTCGTCAGTCGTCGTCGTCAGTCGTCGGTGTCGGACGTCTGTCGTCGGTCGTTTGTCGTCGTCGTCGTCGTCGTGGTCGTCGTGGGTCGTCGTCGTCGTCGTCGTCGTCGTCGTCATCGTCGTCGTCGTCGTCGTAGTCGTCGTCGTCGTCGTCGTCGTCGTCGTCGTCGTCGTTGTCGTTGGTGTCGGTCGTTGGTCGTCGGTCGTCGGTCGTCGGTCCTCGGTCGTCGTCGTCGTCGTCGTCGTCGTCGGTCGTCGTCGTCGTCGGTCGTCTGTCGTCGTCGGTCGTCGATCAACGTCGTCGTCGTCGTCGTCGTCGGTCGCCGGTCGTCGGTCGTCGTCGTCGTCGTCGTCGTCGTCGTCGTCGTCGTCGTCGTCGGTCGTCGTCGTCGTCGTCGTCGTCGTCGTCGTCGTCGTCGTCGTCGTCGCAGTCGTCGTCGTCGTCGGTGTCGTCGTCTCCGTCGTTGTCGTCGTCGTCGTCGTCGGTGTCGTCGTCGTCGTCGTCGTCGGTCGTCGGCGTTGGTCGTCGGCGTCGTCGTCGTTGGTACCGTTTGTCTTCGTCGTCGGCAGTCGTCGGTCGTCGTCGTCGTTCGTCCTCGGTGGCTGGTCGTCGGTCTTCGGTCGTCGGTTGTCGGTCGTCGCCGTCGTCGTCGTCGTCGTCGTCGTCGTCGTCGTTTTCGTCGGGCGGTCATCGTTGTCGTCGTTGTCGTCGTCGTCGTCGTCAGTCGTCGGTCGTCGTTGTCGGTCTTCGGTCGTCGGTCATCGGTCGCCGGTCGTCGGTCGTCGTCGTGGTTGCTCGTCGGTCGTCGGTCGTCGTCTTCGGTCGTCGTCGTCGTCGTCGTCGTCGTCGTCCGTCGTTGGTCGTCGTCGTCGTCGGTCGTCGGTCGTCGGTCGTCGGTCGTCGTCGTCGTCGTCGTTGCTCGTCGGTCGTCGGTCGTCGGTCGTCGGTCGTTGGTCGTCGTCGTTGTCGTCGTCGTCGTCGTCGTCGTCGTCGTCGTCGTCGTCGTCGGCGTCGGTTGTCGTTTGTCGTCGTCGGTCGTGGGTCCTCGGTCGCGGGTCGTCGGTCGTCGGCGTCTTCGTTGCTTGTCAGTCGTCCGTCGTCCGTCGTCCGTCGTCCGTCGTCGTCGTCGTCGTCGTCGTCGGTGTCGTCGTCGTCGTCGTCGTCGTCGTCGTCGTCGTCGTCGTCGTCGTCGTCGTCGGTCGTCGTCGGTCGTCGGTCGTCGGTCGTCGGTCGTCGGTCGTCGGTCGTCGGTCGTCGGTCGTCGGTCGTCGTCGTCGTGGTCGTCGTCGTCGTCGTCGTCGTCGTCGTCGTCGTTTTTGTCTGTCGTCGTCGTCGTTGGCAACAGCGGCGTCTCGGCCGCGCGGCGCCCGCGCGCCGGCAGGACGGCGGCCGGCGGCAGGAGCAGCAGCAGTCGTGGCGCCGGCCAGAGGCGGGGCCAGCCACAACCGCGGGATCTGGCGATGTGATGTTTTTGGGATCCTTCGGCGGCGAGCGAGGGGAGGAAATGAGAAGGAGAAGGCCTTCTCTCGGCCACACGCAAAGGGGGGGTGGGGGGAGGGGGGAGGGCTGCTTAGAAGCGCCCCTGCTTCTTAGAAGGCGCGGGCCTTGCCTACAGATGTAAGGCTGGCGCCTTCTAAGGAGCAGTCTCCTTCTAAGAAGCCCTCCCCCCTACCTCCACCCCCTTGTGCGCGCCGCCAATTCTCAGAAGGCGGGGGGACTTCAGAGGCCCTCGCGGATTCTGAGAGGTTTCTGTTGCCTTCGAGGGAGGCTGTGAACACTTCTCAGAAGGCCGAGGGTCTTCCGAGCCTTCTGAGAAGGCCTTCTCTTTCTCACTTCTCCCCCCGCCGCCGAGTCCTGGCGTTTCTCCCCGTTTTCGGCCGCCGGGGGCTGTTGTCGGTCCCCGGGACCATCACACTTTGATCTGGGACCAAAAACTCCCCCCGGGGGGAGCGGTCTGGATTTGCTGGAGCTGCGGGTAGACCTGATCATATCGGCGGATGTCTGCGACTGGGGCGCTGTGGTCCTCTTCCCCCTCGCGGGGCCCGCGGGCCTCGACGCCCCATCTCGAGGGTGGAGGAAAGGCAAACTGAGCGTCAGCATAAACATCCGGGGTCCGCGCGGGTGTCCTGGGTCAGCGCAAGACCCCCTTTCAACACCCCTGGGCGCCGCCTCTGGCGCCGCCCCTGGCGAGCTTCGCGCACTGGCCGGGGCAAGGGTGTGGGGAGGCGGCGTCCAGCGCCGACCGACGAAGTTCGCGCGGGCTTCCGAAAGCTGATGCTGGTGCCGCCTCCTGTTCCTCCAGAGACCTCGTCTGCACGACGGATCCCCCAGAGGGTTGAGGACCACAGCCCGTTGTGGCCGGTCGGAGAGGCCGACGAGTCCTGGCGCAAGGGCGGCGGCAAGGGCGGCGGCGGCAAGGGGGCCCAGCCCGAGGCGCGTCTCCTTCCCCTCCTCCTCCTCCTCCTCCTCCTACTCCTCCTCCTTCTTCCCCCCTCCTCTCTCCTCCCCCCTCCTCCCCAGCCGACAGCGGCTCGCGCCCCTCCCGGCCGGGGCCCTCCCCGCAGAGAGCCTCCGCGCGGGCGGCGGCGGCCCGGGCGGGGCGCTCTCGGCCCGTGCGCCGCGGCATTCCTGGCGGGCCAGCGCGGGCTCGAGAGCTCTTTGGGGGTTCCCTTAGTGGTGTCCTCGTCGAGTCCATGAAACCTGCGAAGCGTGTTCGTAGATCCACGTCGCATTCCTCTGCGTGTTTTTATACGTGGGCTCGGCGAGAATGTCAGTTTTGGGGCACATCGATTCTGTAGTCGATCCCCTACTCAAAGGGGGAGGGGGGGAGGCTAGGGGGGCACCGCCAGGGAGGGTAGGGCTCAGGGGCGGATGCACCGACCCAGACGCCCATTCATCGCCGATAGGAGCCTCGTAGCCCACCTCGCCAGTCTGTCGGCGATGTATCACCGATTCCACGTCGACGTTCCACCTCCTGAGCCAGCCCCCCCCCCCCCAGTCGGTGCCCCTCGCAGAAGTGGTCCTGGCCCTCGGTGCCCCAGCCTCTCGAACCAATCCAGAGACCCCTGTGGAGCCCTCAGTCTGGGCCTCGTGAGTGGTGCTTTGGGGGCCACCGGGGCCTCCCCAGAGATTCTTGGAGAGGCCTTTGGGCCAGGGGCACATCTGGCAGCACGCGAGCTCTCGCCCAGAGATTCGGGGGGATCGAGATTTCGGAGATTGCCATCCTCTGGGCCTCCCAGGCGGGGGTCCGATTCCATGTGGTCGGAGGATCGCGCTCTCCATCGCCGCTGCATCGGCAGTGCGGCGCGAGGCGGAGCCCGGATGTCTCGACGTCGACATCGCCGTCCGCGGTGCGGCGCGATCCTCCGACCCTGTCTACTCGGACCCCATCTATCGGGCCGGACGAAAGGGGGGGATTGGGAAAAGGGGGGTTACGAAATTTGCTGCATGCAGCTGGTTTCGGCCTCACCGAGGAGCCCATTCCTCGATACGTAGCCGCCTCCGGCGCCGGGAGGCGCTGGGAAAATCAGCTACGTGAGCTGATTCTCAACGCCCTCGTTTGCTATCCCCCCCCTTTCGCCCGACCCAAATCCAGGAGGCCTCTGCGTAAGACTTTGGTGTGCAGGGTCGGTTTCGCGCGTGCGGCTCTGCTCGATCATCCCGAGAGCAGGCAGGTCATCGGGGCGGGGGGGAGGCCGGCTCTTCATCCTGCAGGCCACACCTTCTCAAGCCAGGCCCTTTTTGCCGCCCCCGAGAGATGGGCACGGCAGGAGCGGGGACGACGACCGACAGCAGTTGCTGTCCATACCGAGCAGGATTCGCAGCAGTGGCCGCTTCCGTTTTGGGACAACGCTTGCTGTTGGTCACGCGTGTGATCATGGACCCCTTGTTACACGCAACCGTCCAGCTCTCGCGCCGACCGCCAGAAACCGCCGAAGACCACCGAAGATCGTCAGAAGACCGCCGAAGACCGTCAGAAGACCGCCGAAGACCGTCAGAAGGCCGCCGAGGGCCGCCGAAGACCGCCAGACGCCCGCTGAAGACCTCCGAAGACTGACCAAAGCTGGTGTGTAGCCATGGGGTCCATGGCCGAATACGTCGCGCTTGCTGTCTCTGGCGCCTCTCTTCGAAGCGCCTGTGCCTCTGCTGTGTCTCCCCACGGCTCCGCGATGTCTCTGCGGCTTCCGACGTCTGTCGAGGACGCACAGGCGGCACACACACACAACCCTGCGGAGCTCCGTGCGGATTCTGTTCCTGGAGCGGCGCCGGACCCCCCTGCGGGCGCCGCTGGCGCCGCCCCTGGCGCGCTGCGAGCAGCAGGGAGGCGGGCCCAGCGCCGACCCGAGACACCTGGGCGGACCTCCGACAGCTCCCTGTGCTTGTGCAGCTCTTTGTTGCTCCTCCGTGGTGGTCGCGCACCTCCGAGGGCCGCGGGTGCATCGGAGCGGTGCGATGCGGCCGCGCGAGTGGGGTCGAAGCAGCTGTGGTCGGCGGGTCGCGCCGCATGGCCGAGGCATCGGCGACGCGGCTCGATCTGGAGCCCGACTTTCTCCACGCCGACGCTGCCGATGCATCACCGACGTCGCGGATGCATCGCCGGTGCGTCGGTGATGCGACCCCACCTGCTCGGACCCCAGATGTGGGAAACCACCAAGTCCGACACGGTCCCCTGGCCAGCCCAAGGAGAGCCCTGGGCACGTGCGGGAAGCCCTGCTCCACAAGTCGGGGGGGAGGGTCCTTGCGGGGGGCCGGGCCAGGCTCGGCCACGCGCAGGGGGGTGGGCTAGGGGGGGAGGGGGGACGGATTCTCAGAAGCACCCCTGCGTCTTCGAAGGCGCGTGCCTTGCCTGTAGATGCCAGGCCCGCGCCTTCCAGGAAGCACCCCCGCTTCCGAGCAGCCCTCCCCTCCCCCCTCCTCCTAGTTACTCCCCTCTGCGCGCCGCCCACGGGCTGGAGGCCCGCTGGGCCAGGAGAGCGGAGGGCCGGGAAGGGAGAGAGGTGTACGCGGCGCAGGGAGGATTCTGGCGATCCGCTCCCTCCCCAGAGCCCGCCGAGCTGGAGCTCGTTCGGCCCGCAGGCACCTCACAGGTGCCTGCCCTGGGCTGCCCGCAGGTACGGCTCGGACCGAGGCAGAAGATCGAGGTCGGTTCCAGGAGGGTACCCTGACGTTCTCCGTGCTTGTTGGGTGTTCTTGCGCACCTTGGGGGAGGGCACCCTCGGCTGCTGCTCTTCGGTTTTGGCCAGTGGAGGGTCTCATGTTCTCGAGGGGTGGTCTTTTGGCCCAGGGCCGACTGTACTTCCAAGCACCTCTCCTGGGCTGCCCGCAGGTACCTCCCAAGTACGTTTCCTGGACAGCCCGCAGGCATCTCCAAGTACGCGCTGGTCGTCGACAGTAGGTATTTTCGGATTGTCGGATCCCAATCTCTTTTAGGCACCTTCCTGCTTCAAGGATGGATTGGTTGCAATGTCTCTCCTCTGCAGGGTGCGTGGGGAGACCCAACCTACTTCCAACGCCTTCCTGCTTCATGTTTCTACCGACTTCTTCCGACTGACGGGTGCTTGTCCTGGGCTACCAGACAGGCGCCTGTTTCAAGCAGGTCGGTTCGGAGCCATACCTCCCCTCCCCCCCTTGCGTCCAACGTCGAAACGCCGAATAAGAAAACGTTCAATTTTCCTGAGCAAGCAGAAATTGAGGAGGGGAAAATCACACAGACACAATTAATCGGCGACTCCCAGGAGAATATGGGAAAACATGCGAAGTGGGGGGGGGAAGACGACAGTCCAGAACATATGGACAAATCTAGGGAATCCTTGGATGTGTGTGTATTTATTTGTCCCTGGGCCCCTTCAGAAAGTACCTCCAAACTTTTTGCGTCGGCGGCGAGGCAGGGGTCGCCTGCGCTAGCGGAAAGGCGTAAAGGGGGTGCCGTTAGAGCGAATTGTGCCACCATGCAGGAGGGGGAGGGGCAAGGACGCGGCCGAAAGGCGGGCGGAGGTAGCGAGCCGCTCAGGGGGACGGGCCATGCCCCGAGCGCGTGGCGCGGCCAGCCCCGCCGGCGGGCCCGCGGCGGTTGCTACACCAGAGGCCCAAAGTACCTCCAGACGCCTTGCCTGGGCCGTCCTTCCTCGTCATGGTGGGCCTGTTTTCCACCAGCACCACCACCAGTTGGAGGAGGAGGGGGTCCTCCTCCTCCTCCTCCTCGTCCTCCTCCCCTCCTCCTCCTCCTCCTCCTCCTCCTCCTCCTCCTCCTCCTCCTCCTCCTCCTCCTCCCCTCGGGGGCCCAGCCCGAGGCGCGTCTCCTTCCCCTCCTCCTCCTCCTCGTCGTCGTCGTCGTCGTCGTCGTCGTCGTCGTCCTCCTCCTTCCCCCCTCCAACTTCTGGTGGTGGTGGTGGCGGAAGACAGGCCCACCACGCCACGGGCCGCACAACCGCGAGGGGGCCTGCGAGGGGCCGCCGCCTCGCCACCCCCGCGCCGCTCTCTCGCGCCGCGGCAGCGCGCGGGGGGGGGGGGGCCGCCTGCCCCTCCACGCGGAGCGGGGGAGGCCCCGGGGCTCTGGAGGCACTCCCCCGGGGCTCCGGGGGGGCGGGGGGGGGCCGCCCTCCCCTCCACGGGGAACGGCTCGGCACTCGCCGCACCCGCTCGCACGCTGCGCGGCGCTCGGGCGAGGTCGGCACGTCGCCGGCGCCTGCGCGGCCCCGCCGCGGCCGTCGTCTTGCGCCTCGGCGAGCGAGCCGTGCGCCGCGCCCGCGCGGGAGCGCCACCTCCGGGAGCGGGGGGCGTACGCCAGGAGGGGTGGGGCTGCAACGCCAGGAGGGGTGGGGCTCAAGTCAGGCGATCGCAAGCATGGATCAAGGGGGCGTGGATGAGCGACGGGTCCCGTTTCCATGGGAAATCGCGGAGTTCCGCCGCCGAGCGAGGCGGCACCGGTGGCATTTGGGGGAGGGCACTTCCCCCGATCCATGGATTTGGCGACCGCGCGCCAAGTCCATGCATCGCTGATCCATGTTTGCGCGCCCCCGATCAAGGGGGGGGATGCGCCGACCCCCAAGCGCCCCTTCATCGCCGATGTGCAGTCAACCCGCATGGTAAGGATGGACGGGAGAAAGCACGCCATGAACATAAGCTTTTGGCGGTCCGCGCGGGTTTCTTGGATCTGCGCTGGACCCCCCTCCCGTTCGTTGCTCCTCTATGATGGCCCACCCCGCCTGGGAACGTACGGATTCGCCATCGGAGGCATATCGCCGCTCTGTCGGCGACGTGTCGCCGATTCGAGGTCGCCGTTTCCCTCGCCGGCCTCCCTCCCCCCGGCGTTGCATCGCGGGAGGGCGCGCGAGGCTGCGATGGTGACCGCGCTCCTGGGCGGAGCTCGCGGGGTCCTTCGGTGAGGGAGGGCCGAGGCCGACCGAACGGTCCCCCACGCTGAGCATCACGACGCCGCGGCTATGCGTCCTCCCCCCGCCTTGGGTCACTAGGTTGGTACCCCCGTTAACCTCGCATCGCCCCAGGGTAGCTTGAAAAGGGGCTCACCCGTGCCCTTGTGAGGACAACCGCGGCAGTCCTCCTCTTTTCTATCTTCGTCCCGCCTCCCTGTCCCAGCAGGAGGGGAGGGGTGAGGCTTGGATTGAGACAAGGATGGAGGAGTCAGATGAATGAGAATCTGGAGGGGAAGGGAGAGGAGAGGAATGATGATGATGATGATGATGATGATGATGATGATGATGATGGTGATGATGATGATGATGATGATGATGATGATGATGATGATGATGACGGTGCTGATGATGATGATGATGATGATGATGATGATGATGATGATGATGATGAAGAGATGATGCTGATGCTGATGATGCTGATGCTGATGCTGATGCTGATGATGATGATGGTGATGGTGGTGATGATGATGATTATGATGATGATGCTGCTGCTACTGATGATGATGATGGTGATGATGATGATGCTGATGATGATGGTGATGATGATGATGCTGATGATGCTGATGATGATCCTGATGATGCTGATGATGCTGATGATGCTGATGATGCTGATGCTGATGCTGATGATGATTATGATGATGGTGGTGGTGGTGGTGGTGGTGGCGGTGGCCGTGGTGGTGGTGGTGGTGATGATGATGATGATGGTGGTGGTGGTGGTGATGATGATGATGATGATGATGATGCTGATGATGATGATGATGATTATGATGATGATGATGGTGATGGAGATGGAGATGGAGATGGTGATGGTGATGGTGATGGTGATGGTGATGGTGATGGTGATGGTGATGATGATGATGATGGTGATGGTGATTGTGATGGTGATAGTGATGGTGATGATGATGATGGTGGTGGTGGTGGTGGTGATGATGATGATGTTGATGTTGATGTTGATGTTGATGATGATGATGATGATGATGACGACGACGACGAGGATGATGATGATGATGATGCTGATGCTGATGCTGATGATGATGATGATGATGGTGATGGTGATTGTGATGGTGATGGTGATGGTGATGATGACGACGACGACGACGATGATCAGGAGGAGGAGTTGGAAGATTGTAGGAGGAGGGTTAAGCAGGAAGGAGGTGATGATGGTCACGAGTATATTGAAATGACTGGCGATAACGACGACTGACGACGACGGACGACGACGACATCCTCGACTATGACGACGACGACGACAAGATTGCGACCGACGACGACGGACGACGACGACGCCGACGACGGACGATGACAACGGCGGACGCCGAAGACGCGGACGGCGGACGGCGCGGACGGCCGACGACGGCGACGCGGGCGGCGAGCTCGCCCGCGAGGCCCGCGCCGAGCCTGCGCCGCAGCCGTTCGAGGCCGCGAGCGGATCATCGTCGTCGTCGCCGTCGCCGTCGGCCGTCGGCCGTCGGCGTCGTCGTCGTCGTCGCTACCGCCGCAGCCGCCGCCGCCGCCGCTGCCGCCCCTGCCGTCGCCGTCGTCCGTTCGCCCGTTCGTCCGTTCGTCCGTTCGTCCGTTCGTCCGCTCGTCCGTTCGACCGTTCGACCGTTCGATCGCTCGATTTGGGAGCAGCTGGGTTCGAGGTCTCCGGGAGTTCTCGCCTGGAGGCATCGGGCCGCCACGGCCAGATTCCCCATGAGCTTCTTTTCAAGTAGCACCCTGGGAGAGGTCCTGGAATCTTCCTAGCCGTCGCCGTCATCGTCGTCGTCGCCGTCGCCGTCGCCGTCATCGTCATCGTCGCCGTCGCCGTCGCCGTCGCCGCCGCCGCGGCCGTTGTCGTCGTCGTCGTCGTCGTCGTCGTCGTCGTCGTCGTCGTCGTCGTCGTCCGTCGTCTGTCGTTCGTCGTCGTCGTCCGTCGTCCGTCGTCAGTCGTCCGTCGTCCGTGGCCCGTCGTCGTCGTCGTCGTCGTCGTCGTCGTCGTCGTCGTCGTCGTCGTCGTCGTCTTCTTCGTCGTCGTCGTCGTTGTCGCCGTGCTCCTTCCTGCGCGTCGCACCCTCCGTCTCCTTCCTTGCTGCCGTTGCCCTCACTACCCTCTTCCTGACGCTGCTGTTCCCGCCCTAAGGTTTTTTTGGGGGGGTTAGGGGGTGATGTGTTTTTTTCCCCTCTGGATCCCCCCCGTTTTTTTTTAGGTGGCTCGGGAGGGCTCTGGGTTTTCCCCCCCAGACCTCCCCCCTTGGGTTTTTTGTTGGGAGGGGCGGTTTGGGGGGGGCCCCCCTCAGGGTCATTTTCTGGGGGGGGTTAGGGTGGGTTCCCCCCCGTTCCCCTCCGTCAGGGTTTGTTTTGGGGGGTTAGGGTGGGGGTTTTGGTTACTTGCCTTCCAGAACCCTCCTTCAGGATTTTTTAAGAGGAAAGTTGAGGTGTTTTCACCCAGACCACCCCCTCCGGGAGGTTTTGGGGAGATTCGGATGTTTTTTTTTGGCGGGGTCGGGGTGGGTTAGGGATTCCCCCTCCGGACCCCCCTCCCTCATGGGGGAGTCGATGGGGATTCCTCTTTGCTGAGCTCCTCTCGGGGTGGTTTGTGGGTGAGTCGGAGAGCTTGCTCTTTTAATTCCTCCCAGAAGCTTTCCCTCAGTAGTGTCGCTTGTAGTAGTTAGGACGGTTCGTTTATTTGTCCCTCAGACTTCCCCAGTTTTTTGAATTGGTCGCAGTTGGTTTTCATTCTGGATCCCTCCTCGCAGAACCATCCTCAGGGCCTCAGGGGAGGGGGGGGCGGTCGTTTGGGCCTGGGTGTCGGTCTGGCGGCTTGGTGGTCGCCGTCGCCTCCCCGTCGCTGCTTTGATTGCATAACTAGACTGCGCAACGAAGATTCACCAATCTAGAAAAGAAATAAGTTCTACCACCCTCCCCCACGGGATTATCCACACCGCTTTTCGTATTGCAATTTACATATGATTCAGACCTAATGCCCATCCTCCCTGTGAGTTCATATTATCCCAGCTAGGCCGGTATCGCCCCCCCCGCCATCCTCTGCAACAAATACTATGTGCGCGCACTCGCTTATTACATTTTTTCTCAAGAATGCCTCGCATAATCTGGGGTGAAGTGCACGCGCGCGCGTCGTCGTGCGCGCATGCCGAAATCCTTGAACAATTTTTGGTTCCGGAAGGACTTAAATGGGGTGCGCCAGAAGCATATATAACATACATGGTTTCGCAACGTGGATCCCCCCCCAACAAAAAGCATGCGCGCGCACTTCCGAAGTCTATCCATCGGTTTACCAACATTTTTAGAACATGCTATCAAACGGGCTTCGCGCGCGCGTGGAAATCGTTCGAGCGACCTTGTGCGCGTGCCGTCGCGAGAACCCCTTTGCAAAAACAAGGACGAAGTGCATGCGCGCGCGCGTTGTCGCGCGCGCGTGCCAGAATCCGTCAAGCATCTTCCGTCTCGTAGCGATTTCAAAACCGAAAGTCCAAAACGCATATGAAAGCACAAGGTTTCGTAACGTCAGTTGTCAAATAAACGTGCGCTCGCGCTCTTGCGAATTTTTAAGACAACCAAGTTTTTTTCCAGCGTGTTCATGGAGTCCTGCCAAACGGGCCTCTCGCGCCGCATGCCGACATCATTCGCGCGCCTTTGCGCGCGAGCTTGGGGGGGGGGGGGAGGGGGGTCCGTTCCAAATAACATCGCGCGGGCCACTCTCGCGCTTCGGCCGCGCGCGCATGGCGAACTCCTTCCAGAACGTGCATCGCCGACGCGAGGGCGCTGTCATCGTCGTCGGCGTGATCAGCATCCGCGCCGTCACTGGCCGTTGTCGTCGCTGTCAGCATCGCCGCCAACCTCGCTACTATCGTCGCCGTGTGTACCGTTGTCGGCGTTGCCGTAGTATCGCGCCCGCCCAAGTCGCCGATTCGCAGTGAAGTGCCCGCCCATGTCAAAATCGCACCAAATACAATGTGCTTGCAAGCGTTTCAGCGTACTAACTTTGCTATATATATATAAATACATAAATAAATACATATATATATATATATGTATTCCGTCCGCGCCCTCGTTAAAATCATGCAGAAGCCGTTGGATACTTTTGAATTCGGCTCAATCCAGCTATTCATATCACCGCGCGGCGCACCCGCGAATCCCCTGTCGCGCGCCGAGGGCGCGCGAACCCCTTGCAAGAAACGCCGCGCGGGCCGCCGGCGCGCGCCGCCGCGCTCGCGCGACCAGTCTGACGGATTTGTTGAACTTCCGCGCGCGCGGATTTCCTCTTCACCCTTGTCAGCGCCACCGCGGTCACTTGCCTCGTCGACAAGTGGGCATCAGCATCGTCGACGTGTTTGCCATCATCGGCGCCGTTATCCTTAGTGCCGTTGCCCTCTTGTCTTGAACATCGTCGTCGCTGGTGCCATCTTCGTCGTTGTCGCAGACGTTGCCGACGTCATCTCGTCATCGCGCGCGTCCGAGTATCGTCGATGTGCTCACCTTCATCATCTCCTCACGGTGACGAGCGTCGGCAGTGAGGATGTTATCGTCGATGTCGTCTTCGGCGGCGCCGCCGCCCCCCGCTCAATGAGTTTTGCCGAACAAGGTGCGGGTGGGAGGGTGGGGTGTTTGCGCGAGCAGTGGAGATGTTCAGCAGAGTGGATTGCGCCGCGTCGTTTGCACCGCATATATAGGGCCACATATATTGCACTACGCAGGTTGCACACGTATATTGCACAACATACCTTGCGCGTCACATTGCCCTGCGTCGATTGAACCGCGCGCGTTGAGAGTTGCGTCGATTGCAACGCGCCGAGTACACATATATCGCGCGCAGAACATATTTCGCACCATAGGTCTTCCTGTCTGACAAGAGTATAGACTCTACCCCCCTGGGGATTATGACTTCTCTTTTCGTATTGCAATTGTCATGTGATTCTGCCCCGCCGTCCATCCGAAGTTTGAATTCGTACCGTGCTGGGCAGGCCAGTATCGAGCCCCCCCGCCATCCATTGCCAAACATATTATGCGCGCGCACTCGCTCATAACGCATCGTAAGTGCACGAACCCCTGGCCAAAAATGGGGCGCAGTGCACGCGCGCGTGTCGTCGCGCGCGCATGTTGAAATCTTTCAGAAACCATCGGTTTCGCGGCTTCGTGGGAGAACTCAATATCGAGTGTCCAAAATACAGAAAACAAATGTTTTCGCAACGCGGTTTTCTGTAAAAAACTTGAGCGCGCGCTCTTGCGAGACAGTGAGAAAACCGTCGTTGTTTCTTCATCTGTGGGGAAATTCTACCAGGCGGACTTTGCGCGCGCATGCTGGAATCATTCGGGCGCCTTTGCGCGCGCGCCGTCGCGGGAATCCTTCGCAACAGAGGGGGCGAAGTGCACGCGCGCGCGACGTCGCGCGCTCGCGCCCAAATCCGTGGAACATTTTCTTTTCGTAGCGATTTGAAAATGGAGTATCCAAAACGCATGGAAGCATGGTTCCGCAACATCAGTTTGCAAAGAAGCGTGCGCTTTCGATCATGCGCATTCTTAAGACAACCAATTTCTGTCTCAAAAAATTTTCATGGCATTCTGCCGAACGAGCCTCTGGCCCAATGCGCCGCCATCATTCGCGCGCCGATGCGTTCGTTTTTTTTTTTGTTTGGGGGGGGGGGCGCGATCCATGTCAAAATGTCACGCGGGTCTCTCGCGCGCCGGCCGCGCGCGCGTGTCAGACCTGCCCCGTCAGACCTGGTCCAGAACCCTCATCATCGACGCGAGGGCGCCGTCGTCGTCGTCGTCGGCGTGATCAGCATCGGCGCCCGCGCTGGTGCGCCGTCGTCGTTGTCAACGGCTTCGCCAGCATCGCTACTATCATCATCGTGTCCACTGTTATCGACGTTGCCATGGTGCCCCGCCTGCCCAAGTCGTCGACTCGCAGTGCAGTGCCCGCTGAGATGCGCCCGGCGGCCAGGGCCGCCGCGGCCGCGTCGGTCGCGCCAAACTAGCTGGCCGCTGCCCGCGCGTGTTTGGGTTGGCGCGGCCGCAGAGATGCACCAGCCGGCGCCGAGCACTCTTCGCAATCGCCACCGCATGGGGTTTGCGATGCAAGTTGCGGGTGGGTGGGTGGGGTGACTGCGCGAGCAGTGGAGGTGGTCAAGCGCGGCGCAGGGTAGTCAGTTTTCCTTCTTAAGACAGAATGGACTCTACCCCCCCCGCCTCGGGGTTATCGACGCCCCTTTTCGCGTGGTAATTTGCATAATTCTGCCCCATCGTCCATCCGAAGTTTGAACTCGTACCGTGCCAGGCAGGCTGGTGTCGACCCCCCCCGCCATCTCCTGGAAAAAATAGTATGCGCGCGCGCGCTCGTTCATAACGAATCGTAAGTGTTGAATAATCCTTCGCAAAAGACGCGATGAAGTGCACGCGCGCGAATCCTTCACAAACCGTAGGTTTCGTAAGGATTTCAAAATCGAATAGCCAAGTACATGGAAACATATGGTTTCGCAACACGGGTTTTCAACAACAGCGCTTGCGTGCGTTTTTGCGAATCCTTAAGAACACCAAGGGTTTTTAAACATTTCCATAACATGTGACCAAACGGACTTCGCGCGCGCGCATGTCGAAATCGTTCGAACGCCTTTGCGCGTGTGCCGTCGCGAGAATCCTTTGCAACAAATGGGGCGACATGCGCGCGCGCATCGTCGCGCACGCGAAATTCGTCAAAATCTTCGTTTCGCAACGATTACAAAACCGAGCATCCCAAAACCATCCAGCAACACATGGTATCGCAATGCCAGTTTTCAAAAAACGTGCGCTCGCGCCCTTGCGCATTCTTAAGGAAACTATATTTTTCTCCTACAACAGGTCATGGGATTCTGCCAAAAAGACCTCTGGCGAAACATGCCGACATCATTCGCACGCCCTTGCGCGCGTGCTGGGCGGGCACGATCCGTGTCACGTAAAATCATGCGGGTCACCCTCGCTCGTCGGCCGCGCGCACATGTCGGACGTTTTCCAATAACGTCATCACCGACGCGAGGGCGCCGTCATCGTCGTCGGCGTGATCAGCATCGGTGCCCGCAATGGCCGCACCTTCGTCGGTGTCAACATCCCAGTGGCATCGCTACCATCAGCGTCGTGTCTACCGTTTTCGGCGTTGCCATGATACCGCGCCCGCCCAAGGCGCCGACTCGCAGTGAAATGCCCGCTGGGATGTGCCCAGCGGTCAGCGCCACCGCGGCCGTGTCGGTGGCGCCAAATCAGCTGGCCGTTGCGCACGCGTGCGTGCCAGGATTGGCGCGGCCGCAGAGATGCACCAGTCAACGCCGAGTATGCATCGCAATCGCCACCGCATGGGTTTTGCAAACCGCGTTGCGGGTGGGTGGGTGGGATGTTTGCAAGAGCGTGGGATGTGCCCATTCGTTTGTTAAAATCAACTGCACCACATATATTGCACATCGATTGCTCTACAAACGCAGTACAGCCTGTTTTACACAACGCAGTTTGCACAACACATATGTATTCACATTTATATATGGCGTCGTATATTGCACCACGTCGATTTCACGGTACACATATTTGTATATATACACATGTATATAGATGCAGCTAGCGTATTACATGTGTATTCGACAACATACATTGCTAGAGGCAAAGTGTGTGGGGTTCGCGCCGGGCTAACATGTTTTGAAGGGGCTACGGTGGTCGGTGCACGGCAAACGGGGGCTCGTCTAGTACCAATGATGATGGTTAGTCACCTTCGGGAGGGGCCTTGTCGAGCGGAGTATGGTATACAGCTGAACGGCACGTCTAGCCTCGCCACCAACAACAGCTCCGCCATCCCCTCTCCCCACTCGCACCAGAACTGCGACGAGGTGCTCCCCATAGCTCATTCAAAGGGCATCCTTGGTACAAGACGTGCTTTCATGCAGTGCACCTTCCGCTATTAAACGGGGCACCTCATCAATGTGATTCAAACCGTATCCCGGGTCTTAGAGGTTCCCCTCTGCCGTGCACCACCTGCTGTTCGATGAGGCCCTTTCCCAAGTTGATCAGACAAGCCTCCTTGGTACCAGACGCGCTCCTCGCTGCGCACCACCCGCTGCTAGACGAGGCCCCTCCTTCGTTTTCCAAAACAATTGCCTTGGTACTGACATGCCTCTTTTGCTGCCCGCCTCCCGCTACGCGACGCGCCCCCAAGTTTGTTTTAAACATCCTTGGTTCTAGACGTGCCCCTCTGCTGTGGACCTCCCGCTGCTGGACTAGGCACCACCCCAAGCTAATTGAACACGCTTCGTACTAGACGAGCCTCTCTGCTGTGCGCCACCCGCTGCCAGGTGAGGCCCTTCCCATAGTTGATCAAACAGCCTCCTTGGTACTGGATGCGCCCCTGTGCTCTGCATCCCCGGCTTCTAGACGAGGCCCCTCCCAATTTTTTGAACAGCGCATCCTTGGTACTAGACGTGCCTTTCCGCTGTGCACCTCCTGCTGCTAGCTGAGGCCCCTACCCAATCTGATTCAATCAGCATCCTTGGTACTAGACGTGCTCTCTGCTGTGCACCTCCCGCTGGTAGACGAGGCCCTCCCCAAGCTGATTCAAACGCCTCCTTGGTACTAGACCCGCCCCTCTGCTGTGCATCATCCTTTGCTAGACGAGGCCCCTCCCCAATCGATGTACAACCAACAAACATCCTTGATACTAGACGTGCCCCTCTGCCGTGCACCACCCGTTGCTAGACGAGGATCCTCCCCACGTTGAAAACACGGTACTCTTGGTACTATACGTGCCCCTTTGCTGCGCACCGCCCGCAAATAGACGTGGCCCCTCTCCAAGCTGTCAAAACATCATCCTTTGTACTAGACGTGCCCCTCTGCTGTGCACCACCTTTGCTAAACGATGTCCCTCCCCACATTGATTTTTGAAAAGCACCCTTGGTACTAGACGTGCTCCTCTGCTATGCACCACCCGCTGCTAGACGAGGCCCCCCCAAGCTGAAGACAACACACATGCTTGGTGCTCGACGTTCCCATCTGATGTGCATTTTCTCTGCTTAGACGAGGCGCTCCTATAGCTGATTAAACAAGCATCCTTGGTACTAGACGTGCCCCTCTGCTATGCAACACCCTGCGCTAGACCAGGCCCCTCCCCAATTGCTTGTTTAATCACCTTCGGGACGGGCCTTGTCGGAGGGTGGTGCGCAGCAGGGGTGCGCGCCTAGCTTCGGTGCCACCACCCGCAACTCCTCCAGCCCTAATTTTACCTAATCTTACCTGTCCCTCAAGCAGCCTGGTGGGGGGGTGTCTGGGTGGAAACTCTTTCTTACCCCTCCTAACCCACCAGCAAAAAGCGCGAGGGGCGGTTCCAGGGGGGAAACACCTAACCCCCCTGGATCTCCCCAGGAACCTCCCTTGACGGGGGGGGTCCAGGGGGAGAACCCGTGTCCTCCCCTAGCCCTCTCCAAAAACCTCCCTGAGGGGGTTCTGGAGGGAAAGCCTCCCAAACCCCCTTTTAGCCCTCCACAGCCCCCCCATGAGGGGGGTCTTGGGGGAAAGCTCCCCTAACCCTTCTTATCCAAAAACCCTCCCTTTGAGGGGTGGTGGTCCGGGGGACAGCTCCCCTGAGGGGGGGGGTCTGGGGGAAGAATCCCCCCCCCGACTTCCCCTTGACCCCGCCAGAACAAAAAAAAACAACTCCTGAGAGGGGGTTGGGTGGGTCCAGGGGGCCCTCCCCAAACACTTTCCTCAGGGGGGTTCTGGGGGAAAAAGGTTGTTACTTGTTAGCCCCATCAGAACCCCTCCTGAGGGGGGATTCCAGGGGCAACACTTCCGTAAACCCCTCAACACCTATCTGAGGGGGGTTCTGGCCGAAACCGCCCTAACCTTTCCAAGAACCCCTTTCTTGAGTGACATTTCTGGGGACCCCCCCCCCGAATCACCCCGCCCCGAAAACTTTCCCAGATGGGGGGAGGAGCCCCCTTAACCCGCCGTAGAACTGCGAACGCACTCCCTGAGGGGGGGGTCCGGGGGAAACGCATTAAGACCCCTTTCACCAAAAAGACCCTCTCTGAGGGGAGGTTCTGGGGACAAAAAAAGCCGAACCCCTCCAAAACCCCTCAAGGCGCTTCCCTGAGGGGGGTGGTCTGGGGGGGAACCCTCCCTCACCCGCCCAAGCCCTTTCACCCCCCTTTTTGTTGAGGGGCTCCTGGGTGGAAACCTCCGTGGCACTCCATACTATGAGGGGGGGTTCCAGGGGGAAAGCCCCGTTGACCCTTCACAACCTTCCTCCCAGGGGGGGTCTGGGAGGACAGGGAGTTCCACCGAAGGCCTCAGTGGCAATGTTTGTATGCGGTTCCCCCCCCTATTTGGGTACACCCCTCACACAGCTCGTGGCCTCATAGGGAGCTCCACCGAAGGCCTCAGTGGCAAAGTTCGCATGCGTTTCCACCCATTTTCGCACACCCCTCACACGGTTCGTGCTCCATAGGGAGCTCCACCGAAAGCTCCAGTGGCAGCGTTCGAATTCGTTTTCCCCTCATCTTGGCACACCCCTCGCACGGTTCGTGGCCCCATAGGGGGCTCCACCGAAGGCCTCAGTGGCAAAGTTCGCATGCGGTTCCACCCCTTATTTTGGCACACCCCTCACACGGTTCTTTGCCCCATAGGGGACTCCACCGAAGGCCTCAGTGGCAAAGGTTGTATGCGGTCCCCTTCTATTTGGGTACACCTTTAGACGGTTCGTGGCCTCACGAGGAGCTCCACCGAAGGCCTCAGTAGCAAAGTTCGCATGCGGTTCCACCCCCATTCCGGCACAACTCTTTTTCTTTTCGAGGCCCCATATGGGGGCTCCACCGAAAGTTCCAGTGGCAAAGTTCGCATGCGTTTCCCCTCATCTTGGCACACCCCTCGCACGGTTCGTGGCCCCATAGGGGGCTCCACCGAAGGCCTCAGTGGCAAAGTTCGCATGCGGTTCCACCCCTTATTTTGGCACACCCCTCACACGGTCCGTGGCCCCATAAGGGGGCTCCACCGAATGCTTCAGTTGCAAAATTCGCATGCGGTTACACCCCCATGTTGGCAAACCCCTCACACGGTTCGTGGCCCCATAGGGAGCTCCGCCGAAGGCCTCAGTGGCAAAGTTCGAATGCGGTTCCACCCCCATTTTGGCAGACCTTTACACGGTTCGTGGCCCCATAGGGAGCTCCACCGAAGGTCTGAGCGGCAAAGTTCGCATGCGATTCCACCGCTAGTTTGGCACACCCCTCACACGGTCCGTGCCCCCATACGTAGCTCCATTGAAGGCCTCAGTGGCAAAGTTCGCATGCGTTTCCACCTCCATTTTGGCACACCCCTCACACGGTTCGTTGCCCCATTGGGAGCTCCACCGAAGGCCTCAGTGGCAAAGGTTGTATGCGGTTCCACCCCCATTTGGCACACCCCTCACACGGTTCTTGGCCCAATAGGGAGCTCCACCGAAGGCCTCAGTGGCAAAGTTCGCATGCGGTTCCACCGCTAGTTTGGCACACCCCTCACACGGTTCGTGGTCCATAGGGAGCTCCATCGAAGGTCTCAGTGTGAAAATTCGCATGTGGTTCCCTTCCCATGTTGCCACACCCCCAACACGGCTCGTGGCCCCATAGGGAGTTGGCAGACCTCTCACTCTTTTCGTGGCCCCATAGGGAGCTCCACCGAAGGCCTCAGCGGCAAAGTTCGCATGCGGTTCCACCCCCATTTTGGCACACCACTCACACGGTTCGTGGCCCCATAGGGAGCTCTACCGAAGGCCTCAGTGGCAAAGTTCGCATGCGGGTCCACCCCCATTTTGGCAAACCTTTACACGGTTCGTGGCCCCATAGGGAGCTCCACCGAAGGTCTGAGCGGCAAAGTTCGCATTCGGTTCCACCTCCATGTTGGCACACCGCTCACACTGTTCGTGGCTCCATAGGGAGTTCCACCGAAGGCCTCAGTGGCAAAGTTCGCATGCGGTTCCATCCCCACTTTGGCACACCCCTCGCACAGTTCGTGGCCCCATATGAAGCTCCGCCAGAGGACTCAGTGGCAAAGTTCGCATGCGGTTCCCCCACCATGATGGCACACCCCTCACGCGGTTCGTGGCCCCATAGGGAGCTCCACCGAAGGCCTCAAGTGGCAAAGTTCGCATGCGGTTCCACTCCCATGTTGCGACACCCCTCGCACGCTTCGTGGCCGTACAGGGAGATCCACCGAAGGCCCCAGTGACAGGGTTCTCATGCCGTTCCACTCCCATTTTGGCACACCCCTCACACGGTTCGTGGCTCC
The DNA here is from genome assembly GCA_963575745.1 of Prorocentrum cordatum. NCBI lineage: Eukaryota > Dinophyceae > Prorocentrales > Prorocentraceae > Prorocentrum > Prorocentrum cordatum. The sequence continues at coordinate 21,027 of CAUYUJ010004111.1, read as the reverse complement.
ATCGTTCCACTCCCTATTTTGGCACACCCCTCACACGGTCCGTGGCCCCATGTGAAGCTCCACCGAAGGCCTCAGTAGCAAAGTTCGCATGCGGTTCCACCGCCATTTTGGCACACCCCTCACACGGTTCGTGGTCCATAGGGAGCTCCACCGAAGGCCTCAAGTGGCAAAGTTCGCATGCGGTTCCACCCCTATTTTGGCACACCCCTCACACGGTTCGTGGACCCATGGGAAGCTCCGCCGAAGGCCTCAGTGGCAAAGTTTGCCGGCGGTTCCACCCCTCATTTTGGCACACCCCTCACACGGTTCTTTGCCCCATAGGGAGCTCCACCGAAGGTCTCAGTGGCAAAGTTCGCATGTGGTTCCACCCCCTTTTGGCACACCTCTCACACGGTCCGTGGCCTCATATGAAGCTCCACTGAAGGCCTCAGTGGCAAAGTTCGCATGCGGATCCACCCCCATTTTGGTACGCCCCTCACACGGTCCGTTGCCCCAGAGGGAGCTCCACCGAAGACGATGCTCACAATTGCGGCACCCACCTGCATTTGGTTGGGCCCCATTCTAATTTTTTATTCTGGCGCCTGGGACCTTCCCTGACCCCCCCCTCCCCCCGGCTCGGGACCCCCCTTCTCAACAAAAAAACAGTGGTGGGGGGACAGGGGGGTTTTTCAGGGGGGTTCGGGGAACTGCGACACCGCCCTCAAGTTCACTCCGCACAGGTCCCTTCAAACATGTGTTTTCATTCTAGGAAGTGGCCCATTGGCAGACAAGAATCCGAATAAGTCAGGCAAACAAATCACCCCACCCAGACTTCCCAAGGGGAAGGATATTTACTGGATCATGTTGATAGGATCCGGATACCCCTCAGTTTTTGAAAGTCTTTGAAAGTCCTAGGTCGTGCCAAACCCCCGTTCCTGAGACTGCAACGCCGAGAGTCGATGTGACTGTTGCGTCCTGGCATTCCTGAATCGCGCTGGAACGCCATTTCTGGGACTTGAGCACCGCGAATCCACGTGATCGTGGAGTCTTGACAAACCCACATCGTGCCAGAACGCCGTTCTTGGGACTTCACCCTACGAACCATCGAGCTGTCGCAGAAACTGTTGAAGCAAGTGTGTACTTAAGCAAGAACCGCATTTTGAAAAGGAACCGCCCTCCATTCGAGACACTGTTTCAAACTTTGAGTACGGATGCGCGCGGCGCTGAAGCGAGAGCTCCATTCTGAAGTCGACTCGCCCTGCATCCTTGAAGCGGTTGCAACCTTTGGATCGAATGTGCGCGGCGCTACAGCGGGATCTCCATTTTTCGGGGTTGGACAGAACCCCCTAACAGTGACACGTCGATTTGTGAATTGTCCGTTTTCGGTTCTCGAGAGGGCGCCGTGGCCGTCATGTTCCAGGCTTGCGCCCGCCAGGTTTGGGCCTCAGGTCGTTTTCACTAAACCACGTTTTACTAAAGGGGGGTCGGTCCCTCCCCGAATTTTGAAAACGGCTCACCCTCCATTCTTGAAGTTGTTGCAAGTGTCAAGCTTCATGCGCAGAGTGTGCAGAAGTCTCGTGCGGAACGCCTGGCCTGGCCTAGGGACACGTCTTGGGATGCGACATATAGTTGTTTATGAGGAATGGGGGTGGAAGATTAGGAGGAGGAGGAGGAGGAGAAGGAGGAGGAGGAGGGGGAGGAAAGCGACGCATTACGCCAGCCAATGCAAAAGGAGGAGGAGGAGCAGGAAGAGGAGGAGGAGGAGGAGGAGGAGGAGGAGGAGGAGGAGGAGGGGGAGCAAAGCGACGCCTTACGCCAGCCAACGCCAGAGGAGGAGGAGGAGGAGGAGGAGGCGGAGGAAAGCGACGCCTCACGCCAGCCAGCGTAAAGGGAGGAGGCGGAGGAGGAACATGCCCGCCGTTCGGCCGCTCCCCTTCTCGCCGACCGCCTGGTTCCTGTCTTCTCCGACCGCCTTTCTGGTCTCAGGTCAGGTGGAGGAGTCGGACGAGCAGGACGATGATGATGACGACGATGATGCTGATACGGATGCTGACGACAACGATGACGATGATGATGATGTTGATGATGATGATGGTGATGCTGATGATGATGATGCTACTGATGATGATGACAATGACGACAATGATGATGACGATGATGATGATGCTGATGATGATGATGATAATGATGATGATGATGATGATGTTTAGGATGATGATGATGACGTTGACGATACCTTGGATGATGATGCTGCTGATGATAAGTATGATGACGATGATGCTGCTTCTGATGATGCTGATGATGCTGATTAAGATGCTGCTGATGAGTATGCTGCTGAAGACGATAATGCTGATGATGATGAGGCTGATGATGACGATGGTGGTGCTGCTGCTGATCATGATGATGTTGATGATGATGATGATGATGGCGACGACGATGATGACGCTGATGACGCTGATGATGATGCTGACGATGATGCTGATAATGATGCTGCTGATGACGATGATGCTGATGCTGATCACGATAATGCTGATGGTGATGATGATGCTGATGATGATGATGATGATGATGCTGATGATGCTGATGACGCTGACGATGACGACGATGATGGCGACGACGATGATGAGGAAAATCATGATGATGCAGATGGTGACCATGACGATGAGGATACTGATGATGCTGATGATGAAGATGATGATGATGATGGTAATGCTTCTGCTCATGACGATGGGGACGATGTGGATTCTGATGCTGATGACCACGATAATAACGATGATGATGCCGATGATGATGTCGAGGATGCTGACGAGGACGATGATGCTGACGACGATTGTAATGATGATGACTGTGAGGATGATGATGATGATGATGACGATGATGTTGATGATTGTAATGCTGATGATGCTGATGATGATGATGATGATGATGATGATGATGCGGCTGCTGTTGCTGATGATGATTATGTTGATGCTGATGCTGATGCTGATTCTGATGATGACGATGATGAGGCTGATGATGATGATGATGATGATGATGCTGATGCGGCTGCTCTTGATGGTGCTGATGATGCTGCTGATGATGCTGATGATGACGATGCTAATTATGATGATGCTGCTGATGATGACGATCATGCCGAGACTGCTGCTGATAATGTTGATGACTACGATGATGCTAGTGATGATGATGATGATGATGGTGGTGATGATGATGATGATGATGATGATGATGATGATGATGATGATGATGCTGATGATGATGATGATGATGCTGATGATGATGATGATGATGATGATGATGGTGATTCTGGTGGTGACGGTGATGATAACGATGCTGATGCTGCTGCTGCTGATGATGATGATCAGGATGAGGCTAATCAAGATGATGCTGACGATGATGGTGATGCTAATGATGAGAATGATGACGATGATGCTGATGATGATAGTAATGCAGGTAATGATGATGATGATGCTGCTGCTGATGATGATGATGACGATGATCATGATGGTGCTGACGATGATGTTTAGGATGATGATGATGATGATGACGACGATGTCGATGATGATGACGATGATGATGATGATGATGGTTTATGACGCTGATGATGCTGATGATGCTGCTGATGATAATAAGGCTCATGCTGCTGATGATGAGGAGGAGGAGGACGAGCATGATGATGATGACGATACTGGCGATGCTGATGATGATAATGACGATGTTGCTGCTGATGATGATGGCGATGATGATGATCATGGTGATGCTGACGATGATGATGCTGAGGATGTTGATGATGATGCTGATGGTGATGCTGATGATGATGATGATGATCATGATGTTGCTTCTGATGATGATGCAGATGATGATGATGATGATGATGATGATGATGATGATGATAACGATGATGATGATGATGATGATGATGATGATGATGATGATGATGATGATGATGATGATGATGGTAAGGCTGATGATGATGATGCGGATGAGGATGACGATGATGATGATGATGATGACGATGCTGACAATTATGATACTGATAATGATGCTGCTGAGCATGACCTTGCTGATGGTGATGGTGCTGATGGTGATGCCGGTGATATTGCTGATGATGGTGGTGATGATGGTGCGGATGCTGATGATGCTGATGATGATGACGATGCTGTTGATGATGATGACGATACTGCTGATGACGATGACGATGATTCGATGACGACGATGATTGTGATGATGATGCTGATGATGCGGATGCGGATTATGCTGATGATGCTGATGATTATGCTGATGATAGTGACGATGATGAAGACCATGATGATGACGACGTTGACGATGACGTTCATGATGACGATTATGCTGCTGCCGATGATGATGATGATGATGATGATGATGATGATGATGATGATGAAGAGGCACCTGATAATGATGATGCTGATGATGATGATGATGATGATTCCGATGATGAGTACGACAATGATGACGATCATGACGGTGATGATGAGGAGGATGAAGATGATGAGGATGACAATGATGATGATGATGATGATGATGATGATGATGAGGATGAGGATGATGATGACGGACGAGGTTGATGAGGATGATGATGATGATGATGATGATGATGTGGATGATGGGGAGGAGGAGATTGAGGATGATGATGGCGATGATGACTTTGATGACGAGGATGATGATGACGATGATGAGGATGATGAGGATGGTGATGATGAGGATCATGAGGACCATGATGATGCTCATGATGATGCTGACGACGATGAGGAAAATGATGATGAAGACGATGATGACGATGACGATGCTGCCGATCATGACGATGATGATGCCGATGACGGCGACGACGATGATGATGATGACGATGATGACGAGGCTGATGATGATAATGTTGATGACTACGATGATGCTGATGATGATGATGATGCTGGTGGTGACGGTGATGATGACGATGCTGATGATGCTGCTGCTGATACTGATGATGATCAGGATGAGGATAATCATGATGACGATGTCGATGTCGATGTCGATGATGATGATGATGATGATGGTGATGATGATGATGATGATGATGATGATAACGATGATGATGACGATGATGATGATAGTAATGCAGGTACTGATGATGCTGATGATGATGACGATGATCATCATGATGGTGCTGATGATGATGATGACGATGCCGCTGATGATATCGATGATGTTGATGATGATGATGATTATGATTTATTTTGCTGATTATGCTGATGATGCTGCTGATGATGATGACGCTCATGTTGCTGACGATGATGATGATGACGATGATGATGATGATGACGATGATGCTGACGATGCTGGCGATGATGATGATGATGATGATGACGATGATGACGGTCATGATGATGATGATGCTGATGATGATGCTGATGACTATGTCGACGGCGGTGAGGATGCCGATGATGGTAATGATGAAGATGAAGATGATGATGCTGCTGCTGATGATGATGCTGATGATGATTATTATGACGATGATGACGATGATGACGTTGACGATGACGATGTCTATGATGATGCTGATGATGATGGTTGCTGATGCTGATGGTGACGGTGATGATGCTGTTGCTGATGATGGTGATTCTGCCGATGAGGAGGATGATGATGCTGATGCTGGTGCTGATGCTGCTGCTGCTGCTGATGCTGCTGCTGCTGCTGCTGATGATGATGATGATGATGATGATGATGATGATGATGATGATGATGATGATGATGATGATGTGAAGACGTCTGAGGGGAGCACAGGAGCAGGATCAACATCGTGTGCGGTTCGAGGGGAACACGGGACACGGGAGGAGGAGGAGGAGGAGGAGGAGGAGGCGGAGGAGGAGGAGGATGAATCGGCTGATGATGAGGATGATGTTGATGATGATGATGATGATGATGATGATGATGATGATGATGATGATGATGATGATGAGGAGGAGGAGGAGGAGGAGGAGGAGGAGGAGGAGGAGGAGCAGCAGGGGAATAGCCGGACGAGTATCGTAGTATCGTGTTCGGCTCGAGAGGAGTTCTGGGGGAGGAGGAGGAGGTGGATGACTCGGATGATGATGAGGAAGAGGAGGAGGAGGAGGTAGAGGATGAGGAGGGGAAGAGCAGGACGAGTATTGAACGAGCTTCCCAGCTGCTTCGTTTTGTTTCAAAAGACGTGACCCTGGTTGCCGCGTTTTTCTGGTGGCCGCTCGGCCTCCTATGGGTTCTGATGGATTTCTATGGCTCCCCCCCGCCAACCCTGCCAGCCCCATTTTTTTCCCAACCATCCTGTGGTGTTGGGTTCTCGTTTTGAAAAGACAGCGCCCCTCGTTCCTTTCCTCCTCCTCCTCCTCCTCCTCCTCCTCCTCCTCCTCCCTCCTCCGCCTCTGTGCCTCTGCCCTCCGCATGTTTCTGTTTCGGCAGGTCCCTCACTTGTTTCGTGGCCCCATAGGGAGCTCCACCGAATGCCCTGTAGCAGGGTTCGCATGCGGTTCCACCCTCATTTCGGCACACCCCTCACGCTTTTCGTGGCCCCCTAGGGATCTCCGCCAGATTCCCCAGTGGCAGGGTTCGTATGCGATTACACCTTCATTTCGGCACACCCCTCACGCTTTTCGTGGCCCCCTAGGGATCTTCACCAGATTCCCCAGTGGCAGGGTTCGAATGCGGTTACACCCCAGTTTCGGCACACCCCTCAAACGTTTCGTGGCCCCCTAGGGAGCTCCGCCGAAGGCCCCAGTGACAGGGTTCGCATGCCGTTCCACCCTCCATCTCGGCACACCCCTCACACGTTTCGTGGCATCATCGGGCGCTCCACCGAAGGCCCCAGTGTCAGGGTTCGCATGCGGTTCCACCCTCCATTTCGGCACACACCTCACACGCTTCGTGACCCCATAGGGAGCTCCACCGAAGGTCCCAGAGGCAGGGCTCGCATGCGGTTCCACCTCCAATTTCAGCACATCCCTCACACGCTTCGTGGCCCCACAGTGAGCTTCGCCGAAGGCCCCAGTGGCAGGGTTCGCATGCGGTTCCACCCTCCTGTTCGGCACACCCCTCACACGTTTCGTGGCCCCCTAGGGAGCTCCACCTGATTCCCCAGTGGCAGGGTTCGCATGTGGTTCCACCCTCATTTCGGCGCACCCCTCACGCGTTTCGTGGCCTCATAGGGTGCTCTACCGAAGGCCCCAATGGCAGGGTCCGCATGCGGTTCCACCCTCATTCCGGCACACCCCTCACATGTCTCGTGGCCCGATAGGGGGCTCCACCGAAGGTCCCAGTGGCAGGGTTCGCATGCCGTTCCACCTCCATTTCGGCACCCTCGCACGCTTCGTGGCCCCATAGGGAGCTCCACCGAAGACGATGCTCACAACTGCGGCACCCACAGCTGCACATTGTAGGGTCCTTCGCCAGGCTAATCCTGGTTGCCTCTTGGATTCCTGTGGACTCCGGTGCCTCCCCCCCAGGTTGCGGCACTTTTTCCGTTGGCCGCTTGGTTTCCTGTAGTGTCCAATTGATTCCTATGGCTTCCCCCCGACTGGCTCTGTTTTCCGCGCTTTTGCGTGGCTGCGCGAGTTCTGATCGGCTCCTGTAGATTCCTATGGCTTCATCCCATTGGCCCATGACTGCTGTACTTGCGGTCGCTTAGGTTCTTGGGCTTTAATGGATTTCTTCTACTCGCACTAGTTGCACCTCAAACATTCTACCCCTTCTCTTGCAACCCATGTGCCCGCGTACAGTGGAGACCCGTGTCAAGAGACACCCTGCTCGCCTCCAGGGTGCCCTGGGTTTCTTAGGTTTCGAGGGTTTTGCCGTGCAAAGCGTGACGTCCCCGCGCCAAAGACTTCCACAGACGTCCTGGGGTCTCAGGGGTGGGTTTCTTGCCGAAGGGCTCTTGTGGCCGGGCCCCTACCGTAGATGCAGTCCGCAGCCGCTCGGGCTCCATGGGGCCGGCGCCTTCCTCTGGGCTTCGACGCGGGGGAGCGGCTCCGTCGGAGGAGCTGCGTGGCGGGGGCCTCCAGGGCGGGGTGCCGCCGACGGTGTGCTCCCCTGCCCGAGGCCTCCCCCCGCCACGGAGCTCCCCCACGGAGGCCCCGGGCCGGCCTCCCGCCGGGGCACCCCTCGCGAGGCCGCGCGAGGGCCGCGCGAGGGACCCCCGGCAGGGCGCCACGAGCTGGGGACAGACTCCCAGACCTCCCTGCGGCGTGACGAACCTCGCGACGGGAGGTGCCTCCGCTGCTTTCGGCCTCCGGGGGCCCCTCCCGGGCCTCGGGACCGTCCCGAAGCGCCTCGGGACGAGAGACCGGTCCCCGGGGGAAGGGGTCTCCGGACCTCTGGTCCGAGACGTGCTGCTTCTGCTTCAGGAACTCCCCATGCCACGGCGCCTGCGAGCCGCGCCGCGCTCCTTTTCGCCCTGGCGTCGCAGCGTCGTCTGGCGTGGCCCTGCCCCTATGAGGAGGAGGAGGAGGAGGAGGAGGAGGAGGAGGAGGAGGAGGAGGAGGAGGAGGAGGAGGAGGAGGAGGGAGGAGGAGGAGGAGGAGGAGGAGGGAGGAGGAGCCTTTCTGCGGCAAGTTGCTGCTGCGGGCGGTGGTGGTGTGTAGAACTTGGCCTCGCAGCCGGGGGGCCGACGCCGCGATACAGAGAGCACGCACGCCGGGGGGGCAAGCACCCCTGCTCCTTAGAAGGTGCGGGCCTTCTCTGTAGATGTAAGGCCGGCGCCTTCTAAGAAGCAGCCTGCTTCTAAGAAGCCTTCCCCCCTCCCCCTACCCCCCTCTGCGCGCCGCCAACGCCCGCAGGCCGGCCCCGGCGACTTCCCCACCCTGGGCACGCCCACCGCCGCGGGGCCCGGCGCCGACGCGGCCCAGGAGAAGGAGAAGGTCGGACGGGGCGAGGACGAGGACAGATCCGCCCCGGACCCAGACCCCCTCGAGGTGTGACAAAAATCACGGCGGGAGGTTTTCCATTATTTTCGGCCTCCAGGGACCCTTCCCAGGCCTCGGTCGGGACCGTCAAAAAACGACTCAGGATGAAAAACCGGTTCCGGGGAACGGGTCCAGACCTCTGGGGGTCGACGTTGAGAAAGAATCACGACGTCGAGGGTCTGGGGAGCGAGAGCGTTCTGGAACGCTCGCGGCGCCCGAGACGTCCTCCAGGAGCCAGATCTCAGAGATTCTCGATTTTTGTACCCCCACGCGGATTTCTATCCTCGTCCTGGCTTCGTCTTGGAAGGAGACCCCCGCGCAGTCCACCCCCAAGTGGGGCCCGCGCAAGGACCCACCGCCGCCTGCGGCGGCACAGGCGGCGCCGCGGCCCGCGGCGGCCCAGGTGGCCCCGCCAGCGCCGGCAGTGGTGCAGGCGCCAGCGCCCGCGCCAGGGCCGCAGCCCGTCGCAGCGGTGCTCGGCGGCGTGCCAGAGGGGGGGGCAGGACGCAAGGGGGGGGGCGGCCTTCTATCGCAGGCCTAGAGGTTGAGATCAGCACCAGCATCGGCGGTGTGCCTCCACCGAGGGAAGAAGATCCCGATCTCGGCGATGGTGGTAAGATTCAGGCTTCCAAGGTGTCCGAAATATTACCACCAACACCGACATCTAGGATCATCTTCCCCTGCGGAGGCAACCCCCTGTGTTGATGTTGGTGTCCATTTTCAGCCCTCCAATTCTAGGAGGGCACCCCGCCTCGCGGAAGTCGTGGTGGAGCGTCTTTCCGAGAAGCAGCTTGCTTGCCGAGTCCCGCGTCCCATGCCTTCGACGGTGTGCTTGTGTCACGGTGTGGGCCCCCTAAGGTCTTGTCCCCTTCGCCGGGATATGCTTTTCCGCTTGCAGCGTTTTGTTGACCGTCCCTGGGCCTGCTAAGGGCCAATCATTTGCCGTAGTGTATTCTCACAACCAAAGTGTGGTTTTCTGCTAACAGTGTGATTTGTGCTCAGACCGAGATTCCAACTCGTACTCATCAATCTTGGGTGCATTGACACCCTAACTTACTCACACTCACACTCAGACTCGCTCACACTCAGTCCCTCTCATATTCAGACCCACTCGCATAAACTCACTCAGACTCGGACTCACTCAAACTCAGACTCACTCATACCCAGATGTCCTCACTCTCAGATTCACCCGTACCCAGATTCACTCACGCCTTCAGTCGTACTCTGACTCAATCACACTCAGACTCACTCATACCCATACTCAGACTCACTCACACTCAGACTCGCTCATACCCAAGGGAGGGGCAGCCGCCAGGGAGTATGACACGGGCTCATTCGAGCCCAGGTAATCGTGACTTCTCGGGTGGAGTTGCAGTTCTTTGAGTGGTAAACACGTTTCCTGTGAATGCTCCGTGATCGTCGCACAGGATTCGAATTTCCCCCCCACCGGCGAGCCGCCGGAGAGCACATCATGGGCCCGTTCGCGCCCAGATTATCGGGAGGGACCTCCTGGGCAGAACGGCTGCTTTGGGGAAGTCCAAGCGTCTCACTTCAGAGCACCATGATCGCGGCGATGTACCAGGCTGGTAGTTCGGCTTCCCCATGGGGACCCGCGAGGGGGTGAATCACGGCCCGTCAGCGCCCATATCGTCGTGACCTCTCAGATTTCGTTGGGCTTTTTTCCCAGCCATCCTGTGGTTTTGGCCCCTCGTTTTGAAGGAGACGGCGCCTCGCGTCACTCCCTCCCACTGCCCTCCTGAACTCTCGGCATCGTCGTCATCAGCAGTAGCGTGACCATCGTCATCATCATCGTTCTCATTGCTTCCATCATGCGTTGGCCTCGGGCCACTGCGGCACACCCTTCACACGTTTCGTGGCCCCATAGGGAGCTCCACCGAAGCCCCCAGCGGCAGGGTCCGCATGGCGGCCTCGGGCCATTGGGGCGGACTCCTCACGCTTCGCGGACCCATATGGAGCTCCACCGTAGGCGCCAGCGGGAGGGTCCGCATGGCGGCCTCGGGCCATTTCCGCACGCCCCCTCACACGCTTCGCGGCTCCATAGGGAGCTCCACCGAAGGTTCCCAGCGGCAGGGTCCGCTTGTTTGCCTGGGGCCATGTCGGCACACCCGTCACACGCTTCGCGGCCTCGTAGGGAGCTCCACCGAAGGCTCCAGTGGCAGGGTCCACATGGCGGCCTCGGGCCATCTCGGCACAACTCTCAAACGCTTCGCGGTCCCAGAGGGAGCTCCACCGAAGGCACCAGCTGGAGGGGCCTCATGGCGGCCTCGGGCCATCTCGGCACACCCCTCACACGCTTCGCCTTAGGAGCTCCACCGAAGGCTCCAGTGGCAGGGTCCACATGGCGGCCTCGGGCCATTTTTGCACATCCTTCGCGGTAATTGCAGCTGCATATGGTTGGGTCCTTCGCCAGGCTCATTGTTTTTATCCCAACCATCCTGCGGTGTTGGGTCTCCGTTTTGAATCAGCAGCACCCCGCGTCTCCTCTCCTCTCGTCTTCTCTCCTCTCCTCTCCTCTCCTCTCCTCTCCTCTCCTCTCCTCTCCTCTCCTCTCCTCTCCTCTCCTCTCCTCTCCTCTCCTCTCCTCTCCTCTCTCCTCTCCTCTCCTCTCCTCTCCTCTCCTCTCCTCTCCTCTCCTCTCCTCTCCTCTCCTCTCCTCCACCCCATCTCTGCCTCTGCCCTCCACATGTCCTCATGGGAGCTCCACTGACAAGTCGAGGGCCCCAGGAGCATAGAAAACCAACGGGAAAACCATGATTTTGGGCTCTCAGAGCCCTCGTGGGGCGGCTCTTCTTCCTAGGTCGTCTTGGGCGCTTGATCGGCCGACGGGAGGTCATCTTGGGCGTCCTGAATCGAACGTGCGACGATTCGGGGCCCTCCACAACTTCTCGGGGCCCGCTTGTGCCAGCTGCGCTACCCCGTGGAATCCCAGGGAATCCCCCGGCAATCTCCCCAGGACTCCCCAGAAAGCCTTGTGAAACCTCGCAGCTCCTTTATGTCTCAGGGCTGCATGAGCCTTGGAGCACTCCACTTCGTGCTGAAGGCACAGTGGCTGATTTCGGGGAAACGTGGCACTCGAGTTCGCCGGAACTCGGATTTGCCGACGATTTTTGACGGGCCCGTCCTGGATTTTGACGGTCCAGTATTCGGGGGATGTTTGCAGCGGGAGCTCGCGTCAAATTTCAGATTGGGTCTAGTCATTTTCTTGACGACCCCGTCAGGCCAACCCGAGCCGCCGTCCCCGAGTTTCCTGAGATCCGACGTCGCGAACAAATTGCAACACCGTGACAAAGCACGACCGGAGCTCTGGACCCCATCCGTCTGCGTAATTCTTCGAGCTGGATCGATCTGTGACGCCCCCGGGGCTCGACAAAAAACGAGCGAAGACGCCTGGAGGACAAAAATGGCGACGCCCGGATCTCAGAGTCTGACGTCTCTCCGATTCTACTTCCCCAGGCGTCCGGCTGCTCCAACTCTTTCGGTGCGTGGGCCCCAGAGGCCCAGACCTCTTCCTCAGGGCCGGCATTTCGCCCTGCGCCGTCTCTGGACGCTCCCGAGGCCTGGCGGGGGCCCCCCCCGAGGCCGACAGCGGCCAGAAAAACCGCCCGCTCCCATCTTGCTTTCTCTGGAGCGCCGGACCTCTCCGGGGACCCGCGGGCCCGAGAGGTGCCCCCCCGGGCGGAGCAGCCCCCGGCCGAGCCCTCGGCGTGGGCGCCGCAGCAGGCCGCCCGGCAGGCCGCGGCCGCGCCCGCGGCCGCGGCCGCGCCGCCGCGGCGGGAGCCCTCTGGCGGCGCCCCCGCGGCCCCCGTCGCCGCGGCGCAGCCGGCCCCGGCCGAGAGGCTGCCGGCAGCGGCGCCGAAGCCAGCGGCGCTCACCACGGGCCCAAGTAAAACGACACGAAGATCGGGACAAAATCGGATCGGGATAACTCGAAATCTTTGAGAATCGGCGGGTTTGGAGGATGTATTGGGCGCCGCGGCCGCTCCAGAGCGTTCCGGAACGCTCTGAGAGCGCTCCAGAACGCTCTGGAGCGATTTATCCCGATCCTAGCCCTGTTTTACCAAGACCTGCGGATATGGGGCATCCTGGTAGGCAACACCCCCCCGAGGATGGAGCACCTCTCTATGTGGTCGATGTGGTGATCCCATGGATTGCAGAAGATGCGGCACATGCATGTCACCTGCAGAGCTGGCACGCTCTTCACAACTAGCATGCAAGCGTTATAGATCCAACAAGTGACGAGCTGCAACTGCACGATCCACCAACGAAGCAGGGCGGGCATCCCAGTACCGGGCCCAGGGACCAGCAAACATGGATCTGGGACGAAAAACCACCCCCGGGGAAGGGGTTGGGACCTCTGGGGCCGCAGATTGTGAAACAAGTCATAGCGGCGGACGTCTGGGTCCCCGCTCTGGGCTTCCCAGGGCTCTCCGCGGGCCCCAGGACTCTCAGGGAGCGAGGCCGCAGGGAGAATTCGGTCCCGGGGGAATGTCACCGAGCGCGTGGTACTACGCGCAGGAAGTGCCTACCCGTAACCGTCCGAGAACCCACATGTCTGCATCGATGCAAGGAATCGTAACCCCCCTCGGCGGATCCAGGCCATGTGCGAGTAACCGCATGCCGATGAGAATAAAGTACCCCCCCCCCCCTTAAGTCGTTAGAGTTTTTTTATCGTCGACCAATAAGAGTTTGGTCGGGGGCGCGGGGGCGCGGAGGCCGAACTTCATTATCACGGGAAAAGTTCGCCATCGAAGTTACTTCCTTCTTATGTTGAGATAACAACATCAAGCGAAGCGAACACGTTGTTTCAGGATGTCTCAAGCGAAACCAATGTCCTTCTGTCTCTTTGTAGTTCTTTCTGTCTCTCTTTCTTTCTTTCTCTGTCTCTCTTTCTCTCTCTCTCTCTCTTCTCTCTTTCTCCTTCCTGGCCTCTCTGTCTCTCTCTCTCTCTGTCTCTCTATCTCTTTCTCCTCCTCCTCCCCCTGGCGCCCTGAACTTGTTTATCGCTGGGGTTGATTATCCAGGGAAAACGAGGCACGTGAGCTACCCTACACGAGCACTTAAAAATTTTAATTTTCATAACGCGTTTGTACATAAAATTTAATACATTTGAATCTTCAGATTTTTTTGTTTTATCCTCCTTTCCTCTTCTCTTTATCCTTTTCATTTATTATTCTACTTTTATTTTTAAATACATCTTCTCTCTTTAAGTCCTTCCTTTCTTTTTCTTTATGATGTGTCTCTCTTTCTCTCTCTCTCTCTCTCTTTCTCTCTCTCTCTCTCTCCATGCCCCCCTCTGAACTTTTTTATCACTGGGGTTGATTATCCATGGAAAATGAAGCACATGAGCTACCCTACACGAGCACTTAAACATTTTAATTTTCATAAAGCGTTTGTAATAAAATCTAATACATTGGAACTTGAGATTTTTCCTTCTCTTTCTCCTCCTCCTCTGTTTTCTTTTCTTTTTGTTTTTTTCCTTTTTATTTTTCATTTCTTATTGTTTCTTTTTATTTTTGTTTTTGTATATCGCTTTCTCCATTCCTCCGCCCGCCTGAACTTTATTATCGCCGCGGTTGATTATCCAGGGACACCGAGGCGGATGAGCTATTCCGAGGATGTCTCAAGCGAAACAAGCATATACTCGAGGATGTCTCAAGCGAAACAAGCATATACTGAAGGATGTCTCAAGCGAAACGATACGTTTCTTAAGCGAAATAAGCAATAGTTTGACGATGTCTCAAGCGAAATAAGCAATAGTTTGTGGATGTCTCAAGCGAAACAAGGGATTTGTCGAGGATGTCTCCAGCGAGATAAGCCATTGTTGAGGATATTTCTATGAAGACTAAACGCCAAGGATGTCTCCAAACGTGCTCGGCTTGGTCTCCTCTTGATCATCTCTTACTTCGAGATTATGCTGAGGTCTGGTGGGCTACTTTGATTATCTCCCCCTGAACCCCGAACTTTATAATCCCCTAGTGTTTATTCTCGAAGGTATTCGGTTAGTTACGTTGCGAGTAGTGGGGCGCACTTGTCCTGAGGGGAAGGGGCCCTGAGGTTTTGGCCGTTTCTTCGGGCTCCTCGGGGCCCTCCACGGTCCCCGGGACTGTCAGAGGACGACTCAGCCTTGAGATCCAACGTTGCGAAAAAATGGCAACATCGCAAAAAGTCACGACCAGAGCCTCGGACCTTCTATTTCTGCGCCATTTTTTGAGCCGGATCGATCTGCGAGGGTTCCTGGGCCTGGGGCGAAGACGCCCGTTGCGAAACAAGTTGTAATGTTAGGATCTCGTGGAAGATGAAGAGCTCGTCCTGGGGGAAGGCCCCCGGGTCCAGGACCCGTTTCCTTCAGGACCCAGTTCCACCATGCTACAGGCCTCGGAAGAAATTAGCGAACACTCATGCCACATTCATGTGCCAATGCTCCCCCTGGTGATCAATGCTGGCGGTGGGTTGGACGAGTTGCACTTCGACCGCAGTCTTCCCCGCGCGTGCCAACGGTGAGTTTTGGGGGGCGGGGGAGTGTCCACTGCAGCGGAGGCCCACGCCAAGAAACATCCTGCTTGCCTCCAGGGTGCCCTGGGTCTCCTGGGTTCTGGTGGTCTTGCCATGCAAAGCGTGACGCCCCCACGCCAAAAGTCAACGGACGCCCTGGGGTCTCAGAGTTGGGTCTCCTGTGGAAGGTCTCTTGTGGAAGGTCTCTTGTGGAAGGTCTCTTGTGGAAGGTCTCCTGTGGAAGGTCTCTTGTGGAAGGTCTCTTGTGGAAGGTCTCTTGTGGAAGGTCTCTTGTGGAAGGTCTCCTGTGGAAGGTCTCCTGTGGACTGGCCTCCACTCTACCCGCTCCCCTCCACCGCAAGGCGCTGGCCGAGAGGCCGCCGGCAGCCGCGCCGAAGCCGGCGTCGAAACCCGCGAGCTACGTGCCCCCGCACCTGCGGGGGCAGGCCGGCGCCAAGGCCCCCTCGCCGTCGCCCGAGAGGCGGAAGGAGCGGCGGGCGGGAGCTCCTCCTGGTCCTCCTCCTGCTCGTCCTCCTCCTCCTGCTCCTCCTGCTCCTGCTTCTGCTCCTCCTCCTCCTCCTCCTCCTCCTCCTGCTCCTCCTGGTCCTCCTCCTCCTGCTCCTCCTCCTCCTCCTCCTCCTCCTCCTCCTCCTCCTCCTCCCCTGGTCCACTGGTAGGGGTTGCCATGGATCCAGAGAGCCGAGGATCTGTTTTTTTCAATCAGGCGTTTTTTCCTGGACTTCGGCCTTTGGCTCCCGTTCTCGGGCCCGGGGGCCTTAAACGTGGATACGGGACGAAAGGCCAACCCCAGAGAAGGGGCCAGGGACTCTGGGGCTATGATGTTCCAACCTATTTAAGCCTTGACCACCAGAAAGAATTACGAGCACCAAGAAGGTACCGAAACTGTAGGGTTTTCACGTGTCGGGCCCTGGGAGGCGCTTCCCGCTCGACACTGCGCCTGCGTGTCGGGCAGACACGGTTTCGATACCCTTCTGGGTGCTCGCAATCATTTCTGGGATGTGGTGTGGTGCTTAGGTACGACGGGAGCAACACAACTTCTGGGGCCGTGGATGGAAACAAAACATCTATCGGCAGATGTCTGGGCCCCTGGTCCACTGATGGGGGTCGCCATGGGGGGAAGCGGGTCCTGTTGGAACTGGCCCTGGGGTTTTCGCCGTTTTCTCGGGCTCCTCGGGACCCTCCACGGGCCCTGGGACTGTCAGAAGACGACGCAGCCTTGAGATCCGACGTTGCGAAACAAACGCAACGTCACAAAAAGTCACGGCCTGAGCCCCAGACCCCTTCTTTCTGCGCCATGTCTCGAGCCGCATCGATCTGTGAGGACTCCCGGGCCCGAAACGGGGCGAAGGCGCCCGTTGTGAACAAAAGTTGCTTTAACCTCGTGGAGGATGAAGGGCTCGTCCTGGGGGAAGGCCCCCGGGGCCAGGACCCGTTTCCCTCAGGACCCCGTTCCCCCATGCCCACGGGGAGGCGGCCCGCACGCACCCAGGCACCCGCCAGCTCGGACACAGTCGAGGCGAGGCGGCATTCTCTGGTGCTGTCGTGGTGTATGATCTGGGAGGCCCTGCGCGGTCTGAGGTGCCTCTGGCGCTCCTGCGGCCTTCCTCGCTCCTCGCTCCTCGCCCGCCCGCGCCCCCGCGCCTCGATTCGCAGTGGGTGCGTCTCGCTGTTCGCTTGACCGCTTGTTGGACTCCGCTCGCCGCAGACAAGGCAAGCCTGTCGACCGCTCATGTAAACCACCCCAACCCGACCCGAAGGCCCTTGGCCCCGATTTGCCCCACGCTCCCACACCAAAAGCCAATGGACGTCCTTGGGTCTCAGGGTTGGGCTTCTTATCGAAGCATTCTTGTGGTCTGGCCCCGACTGCACTTCCTGCTCTGGGATCTTCGGCCCCCTGGTCCCGTTCCTGTCGGTCTGGGTCTTCGCCTGAGGTGTGTGTGTGTGTGTGTGTGTTTGTGTGTTTGTTTGTTTGTGTGTGTGTGTGTGTGTGTGTGTGAACGGCCGCGGCGCCTGATACATCCTCCAGAACCGCATGATCTCGGAGATCCCCCACCTTTCGGCCACGCGCAGAAGGGGGGTCGGGGGAGGGGGGAAGGCTTCTTAGAAGCAGCCCCTGCTTCTCAGAAGGCGCGCGGGCCTGGTCTGCAGGTGTAGGGCGGGCGCTTGCTAAGAGGCAGCCTCCTTCCAAGAAGCCTTCCCCCCTCCCCCTAATCACCCCCCTCTGCGCGCCGCCAACATGCGGGAGGCCAGCCGGGCCAGGAGAGCGACGGTGCGGGAAGGGAGAGGAGGGTATGCTTAGGTCGGGCATGTCCTCCTACAGGCGGATTTTTGGACGAAAAGTGTAGAATAGTCAAACACTGTTCAAAAGTAGCCCAAAGTAGTCCAAACATCGTCCCCCGACTATTCTTGCCCCTACTTTGGAATACTCCTCCTGTAGAGGGACAGGCCCGAGTTGAGGGCACGCAGCGCAGGGAGGGCTCTGGCGATCCGCTCCTGCCCCAGAGCCCGCCGAAACGGTTCGGCCCGCAGGCACCTCATCCAGCGCTTGTCCTGGGCTGCTCCTCCTCCTCCTCCTCCTCCTCCTCCTCCTCCTCCCCCTCCTCCTCCCCCCCTCCTCCTCCCCCTCCTCCTCCCCCCCTCCTCCTCCTCCTCCTCCTCCTCCTCCTCCTCCTCCTCCTCCTCCTCCTCCTCCTCCCCTTCCTCAATTGATTGCACAAGCTGAATCTTACTCTCCTCTCTCCCCTGGTGACGTCCGGGAGATGGCCGGCCCCCCTCCGCGTACTGTTTTGTTACACGGGGTTCCTTGGAAACGGGTTTTCGCTGTTTTTTTTGAAAATGCTGCTCTCGCTGAGGCGCTGGCTTGATTTTCGGGCCACCGCTCGTTCCGAATTGTGCTCCCGCTGCAGCGTTGGCCTCATTTCCGCGCTTCGCTCGTTCCGTATCGTGCTCCCGCTGCAGCGCTGGCGTCATTATTTCCAGTGCCATGCCACGGCATGGTTTTGGTCCTTCGAAAATGCCCCCCCCGAAAAAACAATCGGAAGTGATTACACAATCGGTGTCGATTCGTTGATTTTCTGGGCCGCAGAGCCCCAGCCACGCCATGCTATGTCATGCTACGCGTTGATCTTCAACACCATGCTATGCCATGTAATGCTATGCCATGCTACGACATCCGACTGTGCGAACAGAGCAGAGATCTACGCCATGGACAGGGATGGGAGGGAGGGGTAGAACGTCAGATATGACGCGAGCGCACCTAGCTTGTCCTCCTCCTCCTCCTCCTCCTCCTCCTCCTCCTCCTCCTCCTCCTCCTCCTCCTCCTCCTCCTCCTCCTCCTCCCCCTCCCCATCTGGCCTCCGGGAGGGTCTCCTGAGCCTCCTGGGACTGCGCTCGAAGTCGGCTCGTCTGCCAGGGTCCGGAGAGGAGGCCCCGCGCCGGGTGCTCGCGCAGCACCCCTCCCTCGCGGTTCAGGCGGCCTTTTCCCGCGGGCCTTGTCCTGCCACTCCGCGGGCAAGCCTTGTGTCCATATCCACTGTGTCGGGAGCGCGGGCGGCCAGAGCAGCAGTAGTCTGCTTGCGACCGCAGTCCAAGCGATCGGCGTTGGCTTTCGCGTTTCTTCTCCTCCTCGTCCCCTTCCTCGTCATCGCCTCCCTCAGCGAATGTCCCGCGCATGACTTGCTCTAGTCTGCCAAGGCGGGGTGTCTGCGCCAGGCGTGACTGACCGACTGGCACTCGCGTCTTGATTTTTCTGGGAGGGGCGGGTGCCGCGGGGCCGAGGCGCAGTGGGTCTTCACAGAACTCTGTCATCTCTCGGGGCCAGGGTTCTGTCCATGTTTCCACTGCGCCTCGGGTGTCTGGGGAGGGGCGCCCGAAACACCAACACGCAGTGGATACAGGCAACCCGTATGATAAAAACGCACGATAAGGATGCAAGGGGCGTTGGAGGGCCGTGTCGACACTTTGCGAACGGGGCGCGGCCAGCGAAAGCGGCAAAGGATGGGCCGAAAGGGAAGGATGCAAGGGCAACCTCGGTAACCTAAGGAATCAAGGGTTGACTGTATGGATACAAATCTTACACGCGGCCCCCCCCCTCTACTACAGTCAAGACGCTGATTGGTGGCGCGCTTGGGGGAGAAAGTAGAAGGGGGCGAGCCAGAGCGGGCCTTCCCAGAGGGCTCAGACGGTCTCCAGCCTCGTGAGACGCTTTCCACGCCCTGTCCGAAGCCACCGAGGGCTTCTCGCTTTGAGAAGCCCCGCCGCCTCCTGAGAAGGCCTGCCCCCTCTCACTCTCCCCCTCGGCGCGCCGCCGAGCTGAAGTGAGGACCGCTTGCGACTTGAGAGGGGCTCCGGGTTTCGGGGCGGAGGAGGAGGAGGCGGAGGAGGAGGAGGAGGAGGAGGAGGCGGAGGAGGAGGAGGAGGAGGAGGAGGAGGAGGAGGCGGAGGAGGAGGAGGAGGATCCAGGTCGTGGGACCTGCTCGTGGCAGAGGCTCGCCGTGGCCATAGACCCCCCCCTCGTTGCTTCGTCAACGCTCCTTCTGGTGGCACGGTGGCTGTGCTCCTCCGCCTCTCGTCGTCGTCGTCCTCCTCCTCCTCCTACTCCTCCTCCTCCTCCTCCTTCTCCTCCTGCTCCTCCTCCTCCGCCTCGTCCTCCTCCGCCTCCGCCTCTCCTCCGGGCCGCCCAGCTAGGGCGGAGCAGATGGTGTCGGAGCGTCGCGCCGCATCGCCGGTGCATGGGCGACCTGGCGTGACCCAGATCTTTGAGGAAAAAAGAGCCCCTAACCATAATATTGCGATGAAGGCATAGCCTCACTGAGGCCTCCGTCTTTGCATTCGAGTCAATGATTCTGGGCGGTTTGGTTCGATACATCTGCAGAGAAGACCCCCTCTCCCAAATGTTTTTGACCCTCCTAACTTAGATCCCCTCCCAAAGGGTTAGGGATCCTCTTGTTGCTAATCACCAGGAGTCCGCTCGTCACCCATCCCGACGTCAAGGACACGTCGCCCGTGCATCGGCGATGCGGCGCGGCCCTCCAACCCCATCGATCCAGCTCTATCGTGGAGGCCTACATTCCTCCCGGCGGGCCCCCGAGAGATCCGACGCCGCGAAGCTCACGAGGTCGCGAGGAGAAGCACGGCCAGCGCCCCCGACCTCGCTCCTGGAGCGGTGCCTGCGCTCAAGGGCTCTTACACCCTAGGCGATGCCTAAGAACACTTACGTTTTCGGCCAGAGTCTCGATTACGCTTAACGTTTCAATGTAAATCCTAGGATTTAGATGGATTTCCTGTTTTTAATATCAAATTCTGAGACTATGAATTTCTTAACCCATGATTTCTTAAGCATTTCGCAGGGTGTACTTGTCCCGCGGAGTGATCGGATCGGCTCCCCGAGGTCTCGCCCCCTTCGCGCCCCGTGCCCGCTCGCGGGCGCCCCGCCGGTGCCCCGTGCGCGGGGCGGGCTTCCTAAGATTTCGCCCCGCTCGCGCCCCGTGCTAAGCTCGCGGGCGCCTCGTGGGGGGAGGAGGAGGAGGAGGAGGAGGAGGAGGAGGAGGAGGAGGAGGAGGAGGAGGAGGAGGAGGGGGAGGAGGAGGAA
>CAUYUJ010004110.1:12500-72941 GCA_963575745.1 Prorocentrum cordatum | reverse complement strand
TGCTGCGCGCGCAGCAGGACCGCCCGAGCAGCCGCCAACCCTCAGGGCTGCGTGCACGGAGGGCCAGGCCAGAGAAAGTCGCCCGCCGGTCCGGTCGGCGAGGGAGGCGAGGACCAGGACGAGGACGAGGAGGACGAGGAGGAGGACGACGACGACAAGGACAAAGAAGAAGGGAAGGAGAGATGAAGGCGACGAGGACGAGTAGGAGGCCGAAGACGAGGACGAGGAGAAGGACGAAGACGAGGAGGAGAACGAGGGGGACCACGACCACGACGACGAGGACGAGGACGCGGACGAGGGAAAGGGAGGCCGAGGGAGAGGAGGAGGACCACGACGAGAAGGACGACGAGGAGGCCGAGGACGACGAGGACGAGGACGACGGGGAGGGAGGGATGAGAAGGACGAGGACGAGAACGAGGACGAGGAGGGACACGACGACGAAGGGACGACGAGAAGGAAGAGGACGAGGACGAGGATGAGAACGAGGGGAAGGAGGGAGCAGGAGTACGAGGACGACAACGAGGACGAGGAGGAGGCCGAGGACGAAGACGAGGAGGAGGACGAGGGGGACAACGACCACGACGACGAGGACGAGGACGTTGACGAGGGAAAGGAGGGATGAGGAGGATGAGGACGAGAACGAAGACGAAGAGGGCGAAAACGAGGGGGAGGACGGGGAGGAGGACGAAAACAAGGACGAGGACGAGGACGATAGGGGAGGAGGGATGAGGAGGAAGAGGATGAGAACGAGGAGAAGGACGAGGACGAGGAGGACGAGGAGGAAGAGGACGAAGACGAGGACGAGGACGAGGACAAGGGGAAGGAGGGATGAGGAGGACGAGGACGAGAACGAGGACAAGGAGGACGAGGAGGAACAGGAGGAGGACTAGGAGGAAGAGGACGACGACGAGGACGCGGGGAAAGAAGGATGAGGACGACAAGGACGAGCACGAGGACGACCAGGAGGCCGAGGACGAGAACGAGAACAAGGACGAAGACGAGAAGAAGGACGAGGGGGGCGACAACCACGACGACAAGGACGAGGACGTGGACGAGGGAAAGGAGGGATGAGGACGAGGACGAGAACGAGGACGAGGAGGAGGACGAAGACGAGGAGAAGGACGAGGACGAGCACGAGGATGAGGACAAGGACGAGGGAAGAAGAGACGAGGACGACGCGGACGAGAACAAGGACGAGAAAGAGAACGACGACGAGGAGAACGAGGAGGACGACGACGACGGCGACAAGGACAAGGACGAGGGAAAGGGCGGATAAGGAGGACGAGGACCAGAACGAAGACGTAGGAGGCCGAGCGCGAGGACAAGGAGGAGGACGAAGACGAGGAGGAGGACGAGGACGACGACGACGACGACGAGGACGTGGACGAGGGAAAGGAGGGATGAGATGGACGAGGACGAGGACGAGGACGAGAACGAGGAGGAGGACGACGACAAGGACGACGACGAGGACGAGGGGAAGGAGAGATGAGGACGACGACGGTCACGAGGACGATGAAGAATGAGGGATGAGGAGGACGAGGACGAGAACGAGGACGAGGACGAGGAGGATGAGGAAGAGAACGAGGACGAAGACGAGGAGGACGAGGGGAAGGAGAACGACGAGGACGAAGACGAGGACGAGGGGAAGGAGGGATGAGGAGGACGAGGGCGAGAACGAGGACGAGGAGGAGGGCGAGGCCGACGAGGAGGACGACGACGAGGAGAAAAAATGAGGACAAGGACGACGAGGACGAGAAGAAGAACGAGGGGAAGGAGAATGAGGGAAGGACAACGACGAGAACGAGGACGAGGAAGAGGCCGAGGACGGGGACGAGGACGAGGATGAGGTTAAGGAGGGATGACGAGGACGTGGACGAGAACGCGGACCGTGAGGAAGAGGAGCAGGAGGACGAGGAGGACGAAGACGCGGAGGAGGGCGAGGAGGATGAACACGACGAGGACGAGAACGAGGACGAGGCGAAGGAGGGGCGAGGAGGACGAGGAGGAGAACGAGGACGAGGACGAGGACGAGTAGGAGGACGAAGACGCGGAGGAGGGCGAGCAAGAGGACGAGGAAGACGACAACGAGAACGAGGACAAGGACGACGGCGAGGGGAAGGATGGACGAGGAGGACGGGGAGGAGGACAAGGACGAGGACGAGGAAAAGGGGGGAGGAGGAGCACGATAACGAGGATGAGGGAAGGCGGGATGAGGAGGACGAGGACGAGAACGAGGACGAGGATGAGGACGAGGACGAACACAAACAGGAAGACGACGAGGAGGGCGAGGACGAGAAAGGGGAGGAGGAAGACGAGGAAGAAGACGGCGACGAGGACGACGACGGCGACGACGGGGAAGGAGGGGCGAGGAGGGCGAGGACGAGAACAAAGACGGGGGAAGACGACGAGGACGAAGACGAGGGCGAGGACGAGGAGGACGAGAAGGAGGACGCGGAGGCGAATGACGAGGGCGAGGACGAGGAGGAGGACGAGGACGAAGACGAGGACAAAAACGAGGACGGGAAAGAGGAGGACGAGGAGGACGATGAGGAAAACGAGGACCAGGACAAGGAGCGCAAGGGGGAAGAGGAGGAGTACGACTACGAGGACGAGGAAGCAGGGAAGGAGGGATGCTGAGCAGGAGGACGAGGAGGATAATGAGGAGGACGAGGACGAGAACGAGGACGACGGGGGGTAGGATGAGGAGGACGAGGAGGAGCACGAGGACACGAAGCAGAAGGAGGAGGAGCAGGAGGAGGAGGAGGAGGAGGAGGAGGAGGAGGAGAACGACGACGAGGACGAGGACGAGGGGAAGGAGGGGTGAGGAGGACGAGGACGAGGGCGAGGACGAGGGCGATGAGGAGGAGGATGAGGACGAGGAGGAGAACGAGGACGAGGAGGGGAAGGACAAGGATAAGGACGAAGATGTGAACGTGGAGGAGGAGGACGACGACGAGGCAGGGGACGAGGGCAAGGACGAGGCGAAGGAGGGGCGAGGAGGACGAGGACGAAAACGAGAACAAGGACGAGGAAGAGAACGAGGACGAGGACGAGGACGAAGACGACGACGACGACGACGACGACGACGAGGAGGAGCAGGAGGAGAAGGAAGGCGAGAACGAGGACGAGGCGAAGGAGGGATAAGGAGGACGGGGACGAGAACGAGGGCAAGGCGGAAAACGAGGATGAGGAGGAGGACGAAGACGAGACGGAGGACGAGGAGGACGACGGCAAGGAGGAAGAAGACGAGACCGAGGACAAGAACCAGGACTAATGAGGAGGACGAGCACGAGGACGAGACCGAGCACGAGGACGAGGTGGAGGACGGAAGACGAGAAGGAGGATGAGGAGGACGAGGACGAGGACGAGGAGGAGGACGAGGAGGAGGACGACTAAGAGGACAGGGGGAATGAGGGATGAGAAGAACGAGGACGAGAAGAAAGACGGGGACGAGGACGAGGACGAAGACGAGGAGACGGACGAGGAGGTGGACGACACCGACAACGGAGACGGGGACGATGGGAAGGACGGACGAGGACGAGGACGAGGAGAAGGAAGAGGAGGACGAGAAGGAGGACAGCGAAGAGGGAGAGGACGAGGACGAGGACGAGGGAAGAAGGAATGAGGACGAGGAGAAGGGCGAAAACGAGGAGGCGGACGATGACGAGGACGACGACGAGGAGGACGAGGACGAGTGGAGGAGGCATGAGGAGGACGAGGACGAGAACGAGGACGAGAAGGAGCTTTCCAGCTTTCCGCCCCAGCCGCGGTGGCTGTGGGCAGCTGGTCCGCGCCGAGCGGGCGCGGGCAGCCGCCGACGAGGACGAGGAGGAGGACGAGAACGACGGCGATGAGGAGGACGAGGAGAAGGACGACGACGAGGAGGACGAGGACAAGAACGAGGAGGAGCAGGAGGACGAGGAGGACGAGGAAAAGGACGAGGAGAAGACGAGGAGAACACGAGGAATGAGCAGGACGAGGAGAAGGACGACGACGAGGACGAGGACGAGGGGAAGGAGTGATGAGGACGACGAGGACGAGAATGAGGACGAGGAAGAGGACGAGGACGAGGACGAGGAGGAGGACGAAGACTCGGAGGAGGACGAGCAGGAGGACGAGGAGGAGGGCGAGGACGAGAATGAGGAGGAAGACGAGAAGAAGGACGACGACGAGGACGATGATGGCGACGAGAGGAAGAAGGGATGAGCAGGACGTGGACGAGAACGAGGACGAGGAGGAGGAGGACGAGAACGAGGACAAGGAGGAGAACGAGAACGACGACGAGAAAGAGGACGAGGACGAGGAAGAGGACAAGGACGAAGACGGGAAGGAGGACAAGGAGGACGAGGACGAGGAGGAGGACGAGGAGGAGGACGAGGGGAAGAGGGGTGAGGAGAACCAGGACGAGGATGAGGACGAGGAGGAGGAGGACGAGAACGAGGACCAGGAGGAGGACGAGGACGAGGGGAAGGAGGGATGACGAGGACGAGGACGAGGACGAGGACGGGGACGGGGACGAGGACGAGGAGGACGAAGACGAGGAGAAGGACGACGAGGACGAGGAGGAGGGCGAGGACGAGGACGAGGAGAAGGAGGAGGACGAAGAAGAGGAAGACGAGGACGAGGACGAGGACGAGGACGAGGACGAGGACGAGGAGAAGGAGAAGGAGAAGGCCGAAGACGAGGAGGACGAGGAGGAGTACGAGAAGGAGGACGAGGAGGAGGACGAGCAGGAGGACGAGGAGGACGAGTACGAGGAGGAGGACGAAGACGAGGAGGACGATGAGGAGCACGAAAAGGAGGACGAGGAGGAGGACGAAGCACTGGTACGCATTGTTTCTCTATCAAAAACTACTAAGACATACCTACTCTTAGTGTAGGAAGGCGCTTGAAGGAGATCGGGATGTGGGAATCCACAAATACCGACTTTCAACGACCACGGCTCTGGAGGATTCCTTGGGCGCCGCGGCTTTCTCACAGCGTTCCCGAGCGCTCTTCGAGCGTTCCAGGACGCTCTGGAACGGAGTTATCGTCGTCCTGGCCCCGTCCGACGCTGACTTCTGGCATTCAGCAGAGGCTGAGTCCAGACGGAATATCGCCAGACGGAGGCCGAGCACTCCGTGCAGACTCATTCGGCATAGCCTGCTCGTCCGATCAGGGGACGCTGCGCCCGAACGGAGCAAAGCTCAGACGGAGGCCGAGCATTCCGCGCGGACTCACTCCGCATGGACCTCAGCATCCTCCCAGGCGCACTGCGTGGGTCGCTTACCCTGGATCGGCCACGGCCCTGCTCGACTCCGGCCTCAGGCAGAGGCTGGCCACAGTCGTGGCGACTGTGCGCACTGCTCCCCTCGGGGCGACAGTGCTGAGGGGGCCCGGGAGCCACCCTGTCCACGCGCGTATCAGCGCACCCCACACTGCGGCTCGGGCCACAGCCCGCCCGGCAGGGAGAGGGACTCTCTCAACAGCACGCACGGCTCTCCGGCCCTCGCCGACTGTGCGCCGGCGTCTGGCACACCGCGCGGGCCCCTCAGCCTTGAGCGACCACGCCCTTGCTCGATCTCGGCCTGAGGCAGAGGCTGCTGCCCGTCGTGGCGACTGTGCGACGGCTTCTGTCGGCGGTGAGCCCAGGGGGGAAGACGAGCGAGGGGGGGGCCTTCTCACGAGGCAGGCAGGCCTCGGGCACTCTGAGAAGCCTCCCGAGGACTCCCCGCAGACGAAGAGCACCTCTGCTAGACAAGCGCTTCACTACTCGCAAAGCAACTACCCGCAGACGGACTGGATCCGCCTTGGGGATCTACGATACGTTACGTCGATGCAGACGTGTCTTTCTTTCGGACGCTTGCGAGCAGGCACTTTGCGACCGGTGCATCGCGCTCGGGGATCTGCGGAGGCCGGACGGCCTCCGAGAAGACCCGCCGCCCTCCGAGAAGAGGCCCGCCCCGTCTGGCGTCCCCCCGGGGCGCGCCGCTGGCTCTGGCACACCGCCTGGATCGTTCAGCCTGGAACAACCATTCATTCGGTCGGGCACGTCCTCTTACAAGGGGGTTCTGGACGAAAAACGAACAATTGCCGAAAAGGGCTCAAAATATAATCCAGAACAGTCAAAACATCGTCCCCAGTCCATTGTTTGACTATTCTTGAATACTCCTCCTGCAGAGGGACAGGCCCGACCTAAAACAGCCACCGTCTGGCTCGATCTCGGCCGAGATGCCAGGCCGCCGCCGGCGCTCTGGGTCAAACGCCCGCGCGCTGGGGTCGCCGCCGCGAGAGCACGTGGCGCGGGCCTGCTGTACAGGATAGGATATCGAAAGGGGCAGACGCGGGCGAACGGACTGGCGGTGCAGCTGGAGACAGAACGATCAGAGTCCTCCTGGATGGGGCCAGCCAGAGTAGATGGGGTCGGAGGATCGCGCCGCATCGCCGATGCATCGCCGATGCATCGGCACACATCGTCGATGCCTCGGCAATGCGCCAGCGATGTGTCGTCGACGTCTGCGATGCATCGGCGACGTCGACGTGGAGAAAGTCGGGCTCCACATCGAGCCACATGGCCGATGCATCGGCGATGCGGCGTGATCCTCCGACCCCATCTACTCCGACACCATCTAGGAGGCCTAGAACGATGCATACGGATCCAGACGGAAAGACACATGGGCGGACACGGGCATCTTAGTGGTAAGAGCGAAGACAAGATACGGAGAGAGTCTGACATTCTGATAATCGAAAAAAATGCAGGCACACGACTTCGATAGTTAGACCGTTTCTTGCGGAGGGGAGCAGAACACGAGAAAGGGAGATCGTAAAGGTGCTGCTGTCAGGTATTGATACAATTCCAGTCAACTCGAGTACCCGGCGTGCTTAATTACAATAGCGGTCGGCGCGCAAGATCGTCGGCGCGCAGTATCGCGCCTGCACTGTATAGACATTCACCGCAGCACAGGTTCGAGCACAGTCGCTGAGAGTGGAAAATGGTTAGGAGCGGGCTTCCTTTGGCAGACGGTCCTGCATCGCGCTGATTCCCAGACACAGCGCATGTGCAAAATCGCTCTCGCGAGCTGATGCAGACGCCGCCAAATTGAGCCCGACAACCGGCACAGATAATGTATACACGAGTGCACATGTATCCGCCACACTGCCGCGAGGCACTGAGGGGAGCGTCATCAGCTCCAATATTCAGTGCGGCAATTCCTTTGCACGGGCGCAAGACGCCGGCCGCATGATTTTCCGAACGGCCCTTGAGCGCGAACGGGAGCCTACCTTTCCCACGGGTCCTGCTGTGGCCCTCAAGGAGCGTCTGGACTTCCAGGGGGCATCTTGGACTGTTTTGGAAGCCCTGGTGCTGGCCCCACGAGGCCAAAAACATTGAACATCGCCTGGCTCATGCACAACTTGCGCACCCGAGGCCTCCTGCTCTGAAGGGCGCCTGGGGCGGCCCGTTTTGGAAGCCTTGGGGCTGGCCCCACGAGGCCAAAACCATGGAACATCGCCCGGCTCGTGCACAACTTGCGCACCCGAGGCCTCCCGCTCTGCAGAGCGCCCGGGGCGGCCCGAGTCCCCCCAAGGCCCGCCCCAGCGGGCCCCCGCGGCCCCAAAGACTTGGCGACCCCCAAGATGAAGGGGCCCTGGGACACACAAATAAATACACACAAATAAAAAGATTCCCCCATATCTTCCCATGTTTTCTGGGTTTCTGTCTTCCGCCCCACTTCCCATATTTTCCCAGATTTTCTGGAGAATCGGCGATGAATTGTGTCTGTGTGTCCTTTTCCCTCCTGACAAGAGTGGCCCAGGAGGGGCAACTCGAACGGGCCTCGTGGAGCCACTGGCCCCCAGGATGGCCCCCCGAGCCCCCGATGGGGTCCCCGGCAGACCCGTGGAGGCGCCCCGACGAGAACCCCGAGAGGCATCCGAGAGGTCCCCAGGAGCTATGCTGCTCCCATCGTGCTGAAGGACCACACCCCAGAAATAGTTTCGAGCACCCGGCAAAGTGTCGAAGCAGTGTCGAAACAGTGTCGGACGAGCGTCTCCCAGGGCCCGGCGCGTGGAAACCCCCGAGTTTCGGTACTTTTTCTGGTGCTCGAAATTCTTTCTGGTGGTCAAGGCTAAAGTAGGTTGGAACATCATAACCTAAGAGGCCCTCAGAAGACATCCAAAGGCCCCTTGTCCACGAGCCAAGCACCATGGGGGAGGTCACTACATCCGCCGGCCCCTTTGTGGGGCGACCAGGCCGTAGGGCGAAGCTGCTGCTCCCCGCACCAGTTGCAGTCTCAAGTCTCCAATGTTGCAGTCCTGCTTTCTGCTTCCGACTGTAAATTGTTGAAGTCCGCGCGAGGGAGAGGAGCCCCAAACCAGCAATTTACCACGCCCGGATCCCGTGCTCTGAATTCCAGGGGGGGCGTGGGACACGTAAGAATATACGAGAGTCGCGCCCCCGAGGCCATAATCCCTTGTAAATCACTCAATGTTCGCGCCCCTGGGGCCGCAAACCCTCGTAAATGATGCATGGATTGCGTCCCCGAGGCAACAAACCCTTATACATTACTCAATATTCGCGTCCCCGAAACTATAAATCCTCGCAAGCCACGCCGTATCCGCACTGCTGGGGCCACGAGTGATCCAAGGCGCCCGAAGATGGTTCCAAGACGGCCCAAAGGGGCGACCCAAAGAGGCCCAAGAGCGCTCCAAGAGGCCTCCCGAGAAAGCCCCAAGAGGCCAAAATCGTAGATTTTACGAAGCCTGTTGAAGGATTTTGGCCTTCTCGCATTTTCGGCTTTCCGACGCTCCAAAAGGGTGGCTCAAGAAGCCCCCAAGACCGCCCAAAGACAGCCCAAGACGCCTCCAAGAGGGCCCGAGACGGCCCAACAGGACTCCAAGACGGCCCAAGAAGCTCTCAAGACGGCCAAAGAGGGCCCCAAGATGGCCCCAAGAGGGCCCAAGCAGGGGACCACGAACCTAGCATTCAATATTTGTGCCCCGAGTTGCCCCTAGGAGGGCCCAAGAAGCCGTCAAGAGGCCCTAAGAGGCCCCAAGAGGCGCCCAAGACGCGCCCAAGAGGCCTCCAAGAGGCCCACGAGATACCCCACGAGGCCCCAAGAGACCCCTAAAACGCGCCCAAACCGCCCCCAGGAGGCCCCCGAGAGGCTCCCCACGACACCCCAACACATAGACAAGAGGCCTCAGACCCATAACCCAGGCACGGTGGCGGGATGGGCCGAAGGCCACCAGGATCCGCCGCCCCCTGCTTGCAGGGGTGCACGGCGTGCTGGACGTTTCAGGTTTTGGTTTTGGTTCTTTTTCTAAAAGAACTCCCCAGTGGGCTTCGGCCCGTCCCGCCGGCCACCCGGAAAGGATGCCCAGGAGCTCAATTCCCCAATTTCCTGCCCCAGACGGTTCCAAGATGGCCTCCAAGATGCCTCCAAGTCCGCCCGAGATGGTCCAAGAAGGCCTCCAAAACGGCCCAAGAGAGTCCAAGACGGCCCAAGACGGCCCAAGAGGCCCCCCAGAGGCCTCCCAGACGGCCCAAGAGGCCTCCAAGAGGTCCTCCAGGAGAGTCCGAAGAGGCCAAAATCATTGATTTTTCCTTGGTTTTTGAAGGATTCTGGCATTTGCGCCTTTTCGGCTCTCCGACGGCTCGAGACGGCCCAAGAAGCCCCCAAGATCGCCCAAGAGGCCCCCAAGAGAGCCCCATGATGGCCCAAGTGGCCTCCAAGATGGCCCCTAGAGGGCCCCAAGAGGGCCCAAGAGGCCTCCAACACGCCCAAGATGGCCTCCCAGACGCCCAAGATGGCCTCCAAGACGGCCCTGGAGCATTCCAAGCGGGCCCCAAGTCGGCCCATAGAGGCCCCCCAAACGGCTTCCGACGGCTTCAGACGTGCCAGGAACCCACCAAGATGGCCGAAGTTGGCTCGAAGCTGGCCCGAGACGGCCCAAAAAGCCCCAAAGATCGCCCAAAGCTTGCCCAAGAGGCCTCCAAGACGGCCAAGATGACCTTCAAGATGCCCACGTGTTCCCCGAAGGCTTTCCAAACCGATTCGGGGAACACGTGGTCCGATAGCTTGGCAGGTCTGGCCTCAACGTTCGGCCACATAGGCGCTTCCAAAAAGGCAGGGGGCGGCGGTGATTCGCCGTAGGCGTCTTCGATCCGCCGCCCCCTGCTTGCAGGGGTGCACGGCGTGCTGGATGTTTCAGGTTTTGGTTTTGGTTCTTTTTCCAAAAGAACTCCCCAGTGGGCTCCGGCACGTCCCGCCGGGGTCCCGGGAGGAAGCCGAAAGGACCTCAATCCGGAAAAAAATCCTCCAAAAAACGGCCGTTTCGCTCGGGACATCCTCAAAAAATCGCGAAGATGGCCCAAGATGGCCTCCAAGTCCGCCCGAGATGGTCCAAGACGGCCTCCAAAACGGCCCAAGAGAGTCCAAGACGGCCCAAGACGGTCCAAGAGGTCCTCCAGGAGAGTCCGAAGAGGCCAAAATCATTGATTTTTCCTTGGTTTTTGAAGGATTCTGGCATTTGCGCCTTTTCGGCTCTCCGACGGCTCGAGACGGCCCAAGAAGCCCCCAAGATCGCCCAAGAGGCCCCCAAGAGAGCCCCATGATGGCCCAAGTGGCCTCCAAGATGGCCCCTAGAGGGCCCCAAGAGGGCCCAAGAGGCCTCCAACACGCCCAAGATGGCCTCCCAGACGCCCAAGATGGCCTCCAAGACGGCCCTGGAGCATTCCAAGCGGGCCCCAAGTCGGCCCATAGAGGCCCCCCAAACGGCTTCCGACGGCTTCAGACGTGCCAGGAACCCACCAAGATGGCCGAAGTTGGCTCGAAGCTGGCCCGAGACGGCCCAAAAAGCCCCAAAGATCGCCCAAAGCTTGCCCAAGAGGCCTCCAAGACGGCCAAGATGACCTTCAAGATGCCCACGTGTTCCCCGAAGGCTTTCCAAACCGATTCGGGGAACACGTGGTCCGATAGCTTGGCAGGTCTGGCCTCAACGTTCGGCCACATAGGCGCTTCCAAAAAGGCAGGGGGCGGCGGTGATTCGCCGTAGGCGTCTTCGATCCGCCGCTCCCGGTCGATTCATCGCAGGGGTGCCTGGCGTGCTGGACCCTCTCGGTGTTGGTTTTGGATATTTGTCCAAAAGAACTCCCCCTGTGGTTTCGGCCCGTCCCGCCGGCCACCCAGAAAATCCCCCAAACGCGTCCGTCGTGTCTCTGTTTCCTCCAGCTGGCCCAACATAGCGTCCCAGACGGCCAAGATGGCCCAAGATGGTTTCCAAGACGTCTCCTCCAAGACGACCCAAGATAGCCTCCAAGACAGCTAAGATGGCCCCAAGATGCCTCCAAGACTGCCCAAGATGGCCTCAAGATGGTCTACGACGGCCCAACAGGCCCGCAAGAGGCCTCCACGACGGCCCAAAAGCCCTCCAAGACGTCCTCCAGGAAGGCCCGAAAAGGCCAAAATCATTGATTGTCCTTAGGTTGTTGAAAAATGTTGGCGTTGGCGCCTCTTCAGCTTTCCGACGGCCCAAGACAGCCCAAGAGGCCCCCAAGATCGCCCAAGACGCCCCCAAAAGGGCCCCATGACGGCCCAAGTGGCCTCCAAGACGGCCCCAAGAGGACCCCGAGACGGCCCAAGAGGCCTCCAACACGCCCAAGATGGCCTCCAAGACGCCCAAGATGGCCTCCAAGACGGCCCCGAAGCGCCCCAAGAGGGCCCCAAGTCGGCCCAGAAAGGCCCCCAAGACGGCTCCCGACGGCGTCAGACGTGCCAGGAACCCACCAAGATGGCCGAAGTTGGCTCGGAGCTGGCCCAAGACGGCCCCAGAGACCCCAAAGAGGGCCTCCAGGAAGGCCAGAAGAGGCCCAAAACATTGATTACCCGAAGGTTTTTAACTGATTTTAACATTTGTTTCTTTTCGGCCTTACATTTTTCTCCAGCGCAACCTTGAGAGGACGCAGGGCCGAGGAGCCTCGGCAGCAACGGTAAATTGAACTTGGCGGCATTGATCCAGCAAAAAACCTTTGGCCTGATAAATTCGTGATTGCGTGTGGGAAGGAAAACAAGAAAGCAGAAAAGGGAGGGAAGGTAGGGCGGCTCGCGCGGCTGAATTGATCCCACGGTTGCGGATCCACAAAGCGCCAGGCCAACACGATAAACGATCACAAGCTTGAGAGGCCGCAGGGACGAGGAGCCTCGGCAGCAACGGCACATAGAACCTGGCGGCATTGATCAAGCAAACAACTCTTGGTCACACACACGGCAAAGAACAGTAGTGTACTGGTTATACCGCTAGCATGTACAAATGTCCCACAACCTCGTCAATCTACTATCACATGAGGCGTCTATCAAGGCTTCACCAAGGGCAGTGCACAGAGGCTTCGGACATGGCTGTGCCACGGCCGTCCAGAATTGGCCGCCAAGGGCCTTGCCTTCAAGAACCTGGCGCCTACACCCAGAGCGCTCGCAGACCCCCTTGCCGCGGCACTTTCGCCCGAGACGATCCGAGGGGACGTGCCAGAGGCGAAGCCGAGTGCGCTTTCGCCGCGGCTCGCCCCACATGCAAAAATCTGCGAAGACATCTTGAACGCTGGGAAGCTGGGGAGCCTAGCGAGACCCAACAAAGGCGGACAGGGCCAAAGTCTAGAAAAAGCTGGATTTTAGAGCCCTCCAGGGATCCCACGAACATGAGCTAACCTGGCGAGCGTCACGGGGGCTTGCATTAAACTTGTTACCCAAATGCACCCTGGAACAATCAGACACGGACAAAAGAGGCAGGCCTAGAGGGAACTCCTTGGACCGCAACGGTCTGGGCCCCGACTTTGCGAACCTGCGGGCCGTCGAAAAGGACGTGCAGGGTGTGCCTAGCCAAAGGAGGCTCACTTCACCACTGAGAATCCAACCTTTCAGGGTTTCTAGGCTGGCCGTCTTGGCGACGTCAAACTGCGCTCCTCGAATGATGTCCCACTCCAGCGCGGGAGCGCCTAGGGCCCGCAGCGCTGCGGCGAGCCTACCCGAGCCCGGGAAGACTTCGACAGCGATTCGCCCCCTGCCCAGGCGCACTCGGCAGAGCGTCGCGCGGAGCTGAGCCCGAACAGGCGGGCCCGCCAGCGGCCGCGCTTGGCCACCTCCTCCAGCGACCTGCGCCCTACGATCCTGTCGTGGCCGGCGCCGCCGCGCCGGAGACAACACAGCGCGGCGCCGAGGCCTCGCAGGCCCAGCGCCGCCGCCCCGCCCTCGACCTCCGCGCGCAGCTGTGCGGAGCCGAAACTCCACAGCGGCGCGTTGGGCTCCAGCCTCGCCTCGAGCTCGCTCAGCGCGGGCGTGAGCCAGAGGAGCTCGGGGACATCCAGCGGCGAGGAGTCGCCCAGCTCGCCAGTCGCGCCGGGCACCAGCAGCTCCTCTGGATGCAGCAGCAGGGCCCACCAGCGGAACCCGCCTTGCAGGCCCCGAGCTGGGGCCACCAGCTGGAACGCTTTCATGGCCAGCAGCTCGCCTGGTCGCAGGTAGCAGTGGGACATGAGGCTGAGTGCGCACGCAATCGCCATCGTGGCCCTTCAGCGGCAGGATCTCCAGGACCCCGCACAGGACGAGCCAAGGAAGCGGCGGGCGCGAGCGACCTGGACGCCTGCGCTTCCAGCCCAGCAGCGCCGGGCTGCTCCGCGGCAACACCGCCCGCCGGGGGGGGCGCTGGCCTCGCCCACGGCACCGCCGACAGCAGCTTCGCCGCCCTGCTGGGACGCGCACCCTCCGAGAACTCGTCGCCCATGTACTGCAGCAGCGCGTCGCCCCACTCCAGCGCACTCCAGGCGAGCAGGCCTCCAGACCCAGCCAGCGGCAGAGGCCACTGAGGCAGCGCAGGTAGGTCTGCTGCCCCACCGCTTCCAGCTCTAAGCCCGAGACGCTCGAGCCCAGGAGGCGGTGCCACGGCAAGGCAGTCGCGGCCGACGACTCGGCCGCGAGGCCTTGGCGTCTGGCACGAGTCCTCGCCGCCGGGGCACCCCGAGGCGCGGCCGCAGCTCGGCGGCTGCCCGCAGGCGCACTCGAGGCCGGCAGCGGCCGCTCCCTCGGCGCGGCCGCCAGGAGCGTTCGGCGTTCCATCGCCCCGCAAACGGCGAGGCTCGAACCGCCTGGAGGGGCCGCCGGCGGGGTTCCACTCGGAAGGAATCCAACGAACTTAAACTCGACGCGAGGGGGCGAGCTGAGGTGCTGTCAGGCGCCGCAACTGCGCAAGGATGGGGAAGTCCGAGGCTCGCCCTTTTGCAACTGCACAACAGATACACATGCTATCAGACATGAAGAGAAGCCGGCAGCCGCGATGCGCCGCCCGGCGCACCTGCCTCCGCATCGCCCAGAGGAGCGCCTCGCCGCCCAGGAGATGGATGGGAGCCTCGCGCCGCCAACGTCTCGAAGCCACAGTCTTCCACCGAGGAGGCTCGCAGAACTCGGCGGGCACGACGGGAAAGGCAGAGTCGCTCACGGCGCCCTCTCGCAAGGCGCGCGCCCTCGAGCCGTCGGCCACCAGCTCGCTCTCCTTGGACCGCCAGCGCTCTCTCACGCGCCCGGCGCGGCCTGCCTCGGCCGGGGCGGCTGCGCGCTCCACCGCGCCCAGGCCCGTCAGTGACGCGCCCACGGCCACGACGCCAGGCGCCCAGGTGCCGCGCAGGCCGGCCCACACCAGCGGCAGCAGCGCCCGCGTCCAGGACAGCTCCCGCCGCACCGAAGGCCAGAGCCGCACGCGGCGGGCGTAGCACTTGCTGGTGAAGACGTAAGAGGCGCCGAGCAAACTGAGCATCTCGCGCCGCAGCAAGAGGACGTACGTCAGGTGCCCGATCAGCCTCTCCAGCTCGGCCCCCGTCGGGAGTGGGCGCGTCAGGACGTGGTCCAGACTCAGGACCAGCCGCCAGAACCGCTCGGGCGCGATGTGGATCGCGCCCTCGACACCGTCGACGTGGAAGCCCAGGAGGTCCACGTCGACCTGCGGCCCGGAGACGTCAGGAGTAGCCAGACCACGACCCCTCAGCTGCCTCTCCATCGAGTCGCCACCCACCTGGACCGCCTCCTTCTCGGTCCCCAACGAGGCGAAGTCGTCGGAGAGCAGCGGGCCCACGCCCAGCGACGGCGGGCGCGCAGCGGCGATTGCAGATCCAGCGCCGAGCGCCCAGCGGCCCCGACCGCAGCAGCTCCGCGTTCGCTGCCTGCACGAGCGCCGCAGCCCAGCTCCAGCCCATCGGCACCACGCGAACCTGCAAGTGCACCAGCTCGGCGCTGCAGGAAACAAGTCGCGCAGGCGGCGCGGCAGCGCTTGCCGCGGCACCGCCGGCAGCGCGAAGTCGGCCCGCAGGTCGACGGGCAGGAGGAACTGGTAATAGCAGTTCTCGACGTCCCCCTCGTTGACCCACAGCCTCTGACCTGCGGGCAGCTCGAGATCGCCGAGGGCCTCGGGCGACGCCAGGGCGACACCGCCGGGCGGCACGAACTGGGCGCTGGTCTTCCGAGGATCGAAGATGATCCGCAGCGAACCGTCCTCCTTACGAACAAAGAAGACTCCCACAAAATGTCGAACCTCGGTCGCCGGCTCGACGACCCCCGATTCATAAGCACTGCTCAAAAACTCGGCGAACTTGCTCGGGGACCTCGACAAGATGGGATCCATCGCGATGCCCAGCTCGTCCGCCATCGCCGCGCCGTCCACGCGCCGCTGGTAGCCGAATAGCGCGGCCACTATCCTCCAGCAGCTTCTGGTAGTGGTCGGGCAGGCAACCGTCAAGGTCGATCGCCTGGTTGCCGACTGCCGGCAGGGCCAGCCTGCCACGCTGGTAGGTAGCGACCTCTCCAGTGACGACGCCTCCACAGGCGTAGACGGACCCGCAGCCCCGAAGCGCAGACCACGCCCCCGAGGTGGTGAGGTCGTCGGGCGAGGCGGCACGGAGTAGTAGGCCCTGGCCAAGCTAGCCACCGCCTGGCGCTGGATGGCGCCTGGCATCACTTTGGGGCCCCACACCTCACCGCGACCGCCCAAAGCGTTGAGCGCCGCGACGCCGTCCTGCAGCCACGCCTCCGCAGCCCGACGACGCGATCGCCGCCGATCCGCGAAACGCGACGCACCCAGCCCCGCCGGCGATAGCCCCTCCAGGAGATCCGCCAGGCAGCGGACCGATGGCAGTGGCAGCAGATCGCGAGCCCAGTCAAGGCCCTCACCTGCAACGCCAAGGCGGCCCGCCATCCTCCTCAAGCGAGCAGCCCCCCCTCCCCCCTCTGCAGCTGGGACGACGGCCGGAGGCCTCCGTCGTCCGAAGTAGCTCAAGCAGCTCCACCTCCCTGCCCGACGCCCTTCTTGCGCGGGTTATTGGGGGGCTTGTCGTCGTTCGGCCTGCTTGATGCACCGGGGGTCACGTCCGTCGAGCGAGCCAGCTGCCGCGCCTCCATCGCCTTGCGCCGCCCCTTGAGCACGGCGCTCTCCTCTGACAGCTCTCCTCTGACAACTTCTGCGGGATCCAGGACTCCAGCGCAGGCGCCACCAAGGCGCGCCCGCGTCGGCCCTCCTCGCCCACGAAGAGCCTGTCTTTGTCGAGGTGCCCGATGTCTCCGCCTGCCGTCGCCGATACCAGCATCCTGGCGCACCTCTCATCCAGCAGCTAGTAGCGCCGCCCAGCGAGCTCCAGCGAGGCCAGCTCTCCGAAATTGAGCTGGTCGCACGTCAGAGCGCACTCGAAGAGCCGACTCAGGGACTCGTGCTCACCCACACCCCAGTCGCTGGGGCCCAAGCCCAAGAGCTGCCGCCACCAGAAGTGCCTCCGCACTGGCGTCAGCTCCTGGCGGGCGATCTCGCGAGCGAGCCACTCTGCCGTCCGAGGTCCGCTGATGGGCCAGTCATCGAAGGCCGCGGTGGTGGTGAGCGACGCGGCCTCCTTATACGATGCTGCACACACACGCTCGCCCACGCGCGCCTCGCCCCGACTCTCGGAGAAGCGCCACTCGCCCTCCTCCGCCGGCAGGTCGCCCTCCAGCGCCAACGGCGGCGGGGCGGCGGCGGGAAGGGACGGCGGCCGGGCGGCGCCCAGGTCCAGGTCCAGCTTCTCCTGCTCGGCCAGCTCCGCCCCCTCGGCCTGCAGGCGCAAGCTCTCAGCGCGACGCAGTGGTCCCTGAGCAGAACCACGGAACATGTGCGTCGGCCCACGGCTCCAGCCCAGCGGCAGTCCGCCCATCGGGCCAAGCGGGACCAGACTCTCGATCACGTTCTCGAGGTCCTCCAGGTAGGCGTCACGCTCCGGTGTGGCCACCACCCACGAGCCCTCGCGCACGCGAGCGCACAGTAGCCGCTCATGCCAGAGCAGCTCGCGAGGGTCCACGTCGTAGGAGACGAGCACCCGCTGGCCCTGATGAAGGTGCGCGGCCATCTTGGCCTTCTGACAGGCAGAGGCTGTCCGGGGCACCTGCCTCGCCGCGGGCGAGCCAACACCAGCCGCAGGTCGCCGTAGTGCAGACCCCCGTGAGGAACGCCAGCACAGCGACCAGCAGCACGACTAGGCCCTGGTAGCCCGAGCACTCAGGCGGCGCACAAGGCGCTGGGACCGTGAGGTTGGCGGGCCCACACCGCTGCAGCTGTCCCTCCAGCAGGCGCAGCAGCTCGCGGTCCACAGAGAAGCCCTCACCGAGGTCCACCTGGCACGTGCAACTCTGTCCTTACCAGAGGCTGGCCAGATGCGCCAGGCCGCCCGCGCTCGCCGCCGCAGCCCTCGCCCACTCCATGGGCGAACCCCCGGCTCGCGCGGCTGAATTGATCCCACGGTTGCGGATCCACAAAGTGCCAGGCCAACACGATAAACTATCTCCAAGGCCTTCCGACGGCCCGAGACGGCCCAAGAGCCCCCGAAGATCGCCGACAGATCGCCCAAGAGGCCTCCAAGATGGCCTCACAACGGCCCAAGAGTGCCCCCAAGGCGGCCCGAGAGGCCTTTAAGACGCACGGCCCTGGAGCATTCCAAGAGGGCCCCAAGTTGGCCCATAGAGGCCCCCCAAACGGCTTCCGACGGCGTCAGACGGACCAGGAGCCCACCAAGACGACCGAACATGGCCCTAAGATGGCCCAAGACGGCCCAAAAGGCCTCCAAGAGGGCCTCCAGGAAGGCCCGGAATGCCAAAATCATTGATTTCACATGGGTTTTTGAAGGATTGTGGCATTTGCTTTTTCGGCCTTCCGACGGCCCGAGACGGCCCAAGTGCCCCCAAAGATCGCCCAAGAGGCCCAAGACACGGCCCCAAGAGGCCCCCAAGACGGCCCAAGAGGTCTCCAAGACGCTCAAGATGGTATCCAAGACGGCCCAAGGGCCCTCCAAGACGTCCTCCGAAAAGGCCCGAAAGGGTCAAAATGTTATCTAGGCGGCCAAGATGACCTTCAAGATGCCCACGTGTTCCCCGAAGGCTTTCCAAACCGATTCGGGGAACACATGGTCCGATAGCTTGGCAGGTCTGGCCTCAACATTCTGCCACGTAGGCGCTTCCAAAAAGGCAGGGGGCGGCGGTGATTCGCCGTAGGCGTCTTCGATCCGCCGCCCCCTGTTGGCTTGCCACAAGGGTGCCCGGCATGCTAGATTATTTCGGTCTTGGTGTTGGTTTTTGTTCCAAAAGAACCCCCCCTGGGGCTTCGGCCCGTCCCGCCGGGGTGCCGGGAAGGACCTCCAGGCCCGCCAACGACCTCAACGTCCGGAAAAAATTATCCAAGACGGCTCAAGATGGCCCGGCCTCCAAGACAGCCCAAGAGAGTCCTAGACGGCCCAAGACGGCCCAAGAGGCCCCCAGAGGCCTCCAAGACGGCCCAAGAGGCATCCAAGAGGTCCTCCAGGAGGGCCCGAAGAGGCCAAAATCCTAGATTTTCATTTTCGGCTTCTTCTCTGCTTTCCGACGACCCAAGACGGCCCAAGAGGCCCCCAAGATCGCCCCCACAGCGCCCAAGAGGCCTCCAAGATGGCCTCTGGACTGCCCAAGAGGCCCCCAAGACGGCCCCAAGAGGGCACAAACACGACCCAAGAGGCCTCCAAGACGCCCAAGATGGCCTCTAAGACGGTCCTGGAGCACCCCAAGAGGGCCCCAAGTCGGCCCAGAAAGGCCCCTCAAACGGTTTCCGACGGCGTCAGACGGGCCAGGAGCCCACCAAGATGGTCGAAGTTGGCTCGAAGCTGGCCGAAGACGGCCCAAGAGGCCTCCAAGAGGGCCTCCAGGAAGGCCAGAAAAGGCCAAAAGCAC
Organism: Prorocentrum cordatum; assembly: GCA_963575745.1. Taxonomy (NCBI): domain Eukaryota; class Dinophyceae; order Prorocentrales; family Prorocentraceae; genus Prorocentrum; species Prorocentrum cordatum. The sequence continues at coordinate 53,712 of CAUYUJ010004110.1, read as the reverse complement.
TGATTTTCCATAGGTGTTTAAAGGATTTTGACATTTGCTTCGTTTCGGCCTTCCGACGGCCCGATACGGCCCAAGAACCCCCAAAGATCGCCCAAAGATCGCCCAAGAGGCCTCCAGGAGGGCCCCAGAACCATTGATTTTCCTATGGTTTTTGAAAGATTTTGGCTTTTGCTCCTTTTCCGCTCTCCGACGGCCCAAGACGGCCCAAGCGGCCCCCTACATCGACCCCAGAGCGCCCAAGAGGCCTCCAAGCTGGCCCCATGACAGCCCAAGAGGCCCCCAAGAGGGCCCCAAGAAGACCCCAGACGGCCCAAGAGGCCCGGAAGACGCCCAAGATGGCCTCCCAGACGGCCCAAGATCCCTCCAAGAAGTCCTCCAGGAAGGCCCGACAGGGCCAAAATCATTTCCCATGGTTTTTGAAGGATTTGGGCATTTTCTTCTTTCCAGCTCTCCGACGGCCCAAGACGGCCCAAGCGGCCCCCAACATCGCCCCAAGAGCGCCCAAGAGGCCCTCAAGATGGCCCCATGACAGGCCAAGAGGCCCCTAAGAGGGCCCCAACAAGACCCCAAGACGGCCCAAGATGGCCCCCAAGACTCCCAGGATGGCCTCCAAGACGGCCAAGATGGCCTCCAAGATGCCTCCCAGACGGCCAATAAGGCCTCCAAGACGGCGAAGATGGCCCCAAGATGCACCCAAGACGGCCCCAGATGGCCAGAGGCCTCCAAGACGGCCCAAGACCCCTCCAAGACGTCCTCCAGGAGGCTCGAAAGCTCGGAAAACACCCTGTCCAATAGCTCGCCCGATTCCGTGTTCCCCGAAGGCTTTCGAAACCCAATCGGGGAACTCGTGGCCCGATAGCTTGGCCAAGCTCAAACCCAACTGTCGGCCACGCAGGCGCTTCCAAAAAGGCAGGGGGCGGCGGTGATTCGCCGTAGGCGTCTTCGATCCGCCGCCCCCTGTTGATTCATCACATGGGTGCCCGGCGTTTCGCTTTTGATTTCGGTTCTTTTCCAAAAGAACTCCCCCTGGGGGTTCGGCCTGTCCCGCCGGAGATGCGTAACAGGTGGTTGCAAAGGGTTTTTCAGCCCCAGACGGCTCCAGGATGGCCTCCAAGATGGTCAAGATGGCCCAAGATGGCCTCCAAGTTCGTCCAAGATGGTCTAAGATGGCCTCGAAGACGGCCCAAGAGAGTCCAAGATGCCTCCAAGTTCGCACAAGAAACACCTAAGACGGCCCAAGACGGCGCAAGGGGCCTCCAAGAGGCCTCCAAGACGGCCCAAGAGGCCTCGAAGAGTTCCTCCAGGACGTCCCGAAGAGGTCAAAATAACTATGTTGTTTTGGATGTTGAAGGATTTCGGCTTTTGCTCCTTTTCGGCCCTCCGACGGCCCAAGACGGCCCAAGAGCTCATCTAGATCGCCCCAAGAGTGCCCAAGAAGCCTCCAAGATGGCCCCATGACGATCCAAGAGGCCCCCAAGACGGCCCAAAGAGGGCCCAAAGACGGCCCAAGAGGCCTCCAAGACGCCCAAGATGGCCCCCAAGACGGCGAAGATGGCCCCAAGAGAGCCCAAGAAGGCCCCCAGATTTCTCCAAGACGGCCCCAGATGCACCCAAGACTGCCCAAGATGGCCTGAAGATGGCCCAAGACCTCCCAACGCTCCCAAGAGGCCGCCAAAGAGTCTCAAGAGAGCCCGAAGAGGCCCCCAAAGAGAGCCCCAAGAGGCGAACATCATTGATTTCCCCTGATTTTTCCTTGGTGTTGAAGGATTTGGGGGTTTGCTCCTTTTCGGTCTTCCGACGGCTCAAAACGGCCCAAGAGGCCAGCAAGATCGCCCCAAGAGCGCCCAAGAAGCCTCCAAGACTGGTCCAGGACGAGATAGCCCAAGGAGGGCCCAAAAAACGGCCCAAGAGGCCTCGAAGACGCCCAAGATGGCCTCCAAGACGGCCAAAATGGCCCCAAGAGAGCCCAAGAAGGCCCCTAGATGTTTCCAAAACGGCCCAAGATGCACCCAAGACTGCCCAAGATGATCCAAGATGGCCCAAGACCGCCCAACACCTCCCAACAGGCCGCCAAAACGGTCCAAGAGAGCCCAAAGAGGCCCCCAAAGAGAGCCCCAAGAGGCCAAAATCACTGTTTTGCTGTAGATGTTTCAAGACGGCCAAGAAGGCCTCCAAGACGGCGAAGATGGCCCCAAGATGCACCCAAGACGCCCCAAATGGCCTGAAGATGCCTCAGACTGCCCAAAAGGCCCGCCAGGGGCCTCCAAGACGGCCCAAGACCCCTCCAAGACGTCCTCCAGGAGGCCCGAAAGCTCGGAAAACACCTGGTCCGATAGCTCGCCCGATTCCGCGTTCCCCGAAGGCTTTCGAAACCCAATCGGGAAACTCGTGGCCCGATAGCTTGGCCAAGCTCAAACCCAACTGTCGACCACGCAGGCGCTTCCAAAAAGGCAGGGGGCGGCGGTGATTCGCCGTAGGCGTCTTCGATAACACCAACGTCTCAATATGCGCTGATGATTCCTATCCACCCCCGCATGATATTCCCAGATGCGCAAAAGCAGCGCCGAGACGCACCGACGCGACTCTGATACCCCCTTCTGATAGAGAGGCGGCCGGCGGCAGGGGGCGAAGCCCTTACGGGTAAAACGATTACGGCGTCACACGCCCTATGAACACATGCTACATCAGCGCAGCAAGCCCCCGATAGCCAGGTTGTCATTGGGCAGCTTTCGCTTCACCTGTGGCCGAGGGATAAAACCAAGAGCGCTACCAGAAGCAGACAATACACGCTGACATCGGCCACACTGCATGCAGCGCCCTGCTGCCGCGAGAAAGGACTTCAAGATAAGCAACGCCCTCCCGCAGCGACAGTCAATTAGCTTGGAATACCAACTGCGGCTCGGAAGCCCCCGAAGTCCTCAAAGGCCCCCGGAGGCTTCAGAGGTCCTGGTCAGAGCCAACAGCGTCCGAAAGCGAGAGCCCATGGCGACGCCAGGAAGCCAGGGCACCTCACTTCGAAATCGACTCCCAGACTCGTCACCGCGTGCGTCCTAGCTAAAATGTCAGGTGGACCAGGCCGTGGTGACGAGTGCCTTCCCCGGAAAGCCAAAAACAACATCGAATTGCTTCAACCACAAGACTAAGATCGGGGCATCTCAGAAGTGTGCTTAGGTCGGGCATGTCCCCCTACTGGCGGATCTTGGACGAGAACTCAAAAATAGTCACAACAAAAAAATATTCAACAAATTGATTATTTCCTGACCATGTTTGAATACTCCTCCTGTAAAGGGATACGCCCGACTTAAGAGTATGCCAAAAAAACGTCGATCCCCTTGGCCTTCCCCGTGGGTCTCGCCTGGCCAGTCCTTCAAGCCGCGTCCGGCCGGGAAAACGAGCTTGTCCAGCGGGCCGCCCCACCCCTCGGAGAAAGAAAACGAACCGCCCACGGCCGCCACAAACACGAGGACGAGGACGAGGACGACGACGACGAGGACGACGAGGACGACGACGACGACGACGACGAAGACCACGTCGATGTCAACGACGACGGCGACGACGACGACGATGACGACGACCCGCAAGCGTCCCGCTGCAGACCTCAAGAGACCTTCGCTCGATCCTGAAACCTCGAGCGTCATGGATCGACGACAACGGACTACGACGAGGACGACGACGGACGACGGAGACAACCAACACCATGTCGGCGACGGAAGAGAAGGTGGGAGGGGGCTGGGGGGCGGAGGACGGGGGACGGAAAGGGGTGTTGCTCCCCTGCCTCCTTTATCCCTGGGTTTTACCTCTGTTTTCCATTGGCACACTTGTGTGACTGCCGCACCGCTCGTGCTAAGTAGCGGGCGGCATGCGGGGGGAGATCGCCAGCCCTGGGCAGTCTGAGCCGAAGGATGGCTGATGCCAGATCGGTTGAGGAGGGAGCCAAATGGGGCGTCTGGGAAACATGTGCAATTGGTCCCATGCATCACTCCTGTAGAGTCCCTGCCTCTGTTCTCCATTGGCGTAGTCGCGCGACGGCTGCACCACTGGGACACCCGTGGGAGACAGAGAGGCCCGTCAGTAGATACAGTCAACCCGTATCATAAGGATGCCCGCTAAAAATGCAGGCCTTGGAGGGACACGTTAACGTTTTTCGAACAAGGTTGGCCAGCGAAAGTCGCCAAGGATGGGCCGAAAGGGGCAAGGATGTAAGGGTACCCTTGAGAAGGTTGCCCATCCTTACTGTGCGGGATGACTGTATCCTTCAGGCAAATGGGTCGTCCTGGGATGCCTCGCCAAAGGCCTCTGCCAGCGCGCGCGCCTCGATCCCCGAGGCCGGCCCTAAGGAGGTGACCGCGCGGCTCCTCCGCTCTCCCCGCGGGTGCGGGCCTCTCGAAGAAGCTCTGGCAGCTACTGAGAGGAGCTTCGCAAGGAGCTTCTGGGGAGCTTCTGGGTAGACGTCTTGGGAAACGCTTAGACAATAGAGGAACCAAGAATGACATAAGCAAAAAAAACTCGGAGGTCCGCGCGGACTTCTCGGATCCGCGCTGGGGCCCCCTGGACGGCGCCTCCGGCGCCGTCCCTGTCGCGCTCCGCGCGCCAGGGAGGGGGGTTCAGCGCCGATCCAAGATATCCGCGCGGACGTCCGAGTTTTTATGTTTATGTAATTTTTCGTTCCCCTGGAAAAAGGCCTCTCGGGACCCGCTGCAAGCTCAAATTGGCCCGCCGAGGTGTTCTGCCAGAAGCCGGAACGAGCTCCGGGGCTACCCTGCGGCCCCGGCTTCGTAATCTGAAACCCTCCTAGCTCTCAGAGAGCTATCCGGGAATAGCCATCGGGTACGCACGGAGGCCACCGATGAATTTGGCCTAGTGTCTTGAATGAAACACCGCGGCGTCCTCGACGAGGTCGCCCGAGAACAGCCCGGACACGTGCGCACACACCAACGGGTCAGATGTGCAAACGCCTTTTGCTTCCAGCAGGACTTGCGGCGGCAGTTGTCATGTTCCCATGGTCGGACCACGATGCCCCGTTCGGCCCCCTTCGATACGCAGGAGCCCCGTCCGAAGCTGCTCAGACAGCTCACTGTTTACGCAAAGCTTCACCAGCGCGCGGGCAGCGTGTCCTCCTAGAACCGCGGGCGTCCCAGGGCAGATGCCATCGCCTTCTTTGCCCCTGCGCGCACGTCGCTGGGAACCGCTGGATGCTCAACAAGCCAATGACACCGAGCTAGGTGGCAAAATTTCCGCCACGCCAACATCACTGCGCTGCACTTGCCATCGTAAGAAACGAACGCTGCAAACTTTTAGACGGCATGCACAGTGGTTGGCCAGAAGGGAAAACCCAAGACAATAGAGAACACCTCGACGGCAATCGCGGAGGATACATTCGGCTCACGAACCTGCCAGCAGAGGCGGTGATCTTGTTGACACGCATCATATCGACCAGAGCCACTGCGTCAAACCCACTCTCTTGCGCCGCACGTACCTGCGCTCCCTCACATCTAACGTTGCGAAAAAAATGCAGCATCTCAGGAAAAAAAGAAAAACGCGACTGAAGCCCTGGACCCAATCTTTCAGCATCATTTTTCGAGCCAGATCGATCTGTGAGGGTCCCGGGGTCCGAAACCGGGGGAAAACGCCCGTTGTGACAACATTGCAACGCCAAGATCTGAGGGCGTGTTGGCTTGTTCATCTGGCGGGTCGCTGGGCGCAACGTCGCCAGCCCGGGGGCACGCCTATAAGATCACTTACTGGCCATCGCTCAGACGTCCATTTCCCTTGCATTTTTCGATTTCGCACGTGTTTCCCTTGCCCGATGATCCAAAATCCTCCTCGATGGTCCTCGCTTAAGAATAATGCACATGTCCGAGCGATGCCAATCCCACTGCGCCTGGGACTTGTCCTGCCGGGGCGTCAGCGGCGGCACCCCGTCGGAGGAGGGCCAACCGAGGCCGCGCACAGGAGGCGGCTGGCCGGAGGCTCAGCCGCGTGGCGTGGGGCGACCGCCTTGCCATCGCTCGGACGTTCATTCCCCGTGCACTTTTCGATTTCGTGCGTCTATTGTTCGCAAGATGACCCAAGAGGCTCCTCGATGGTCCTCGCCAGAGAAAAATGCACACGTCCGAGCGATGCCCAGCCGCCGGTCGGACTGCATCTGGAGCGGCACTGGCGACCCCCATCCAACGCTTGCATGGATACTGTTTGGCCGAATGTCACCAGCGACCGGGATCTACTGACCCGGATCAATCCAGACCCAGGTCAGTCGAGCTCTGCAGGGTCCTGCAAGATCGGGCGCTCTGGCTGACCCCCATCTTCATCGACCCCCGTCTCTTGAGCCCCGTCAGCGACGGGAGCGGGGCGCTCTCGTCGCGCGAGGGAGACCCCTACTCCGAGCCCAGAGCGATGGCAGGAGCAACGATGCAGCGCGGACGCGCAGACGGCGCAGCGCGCCCTCCAGCTCAGCCGAACTGGCCACGAGGGCAGCGGCTCGCGTGCCCAGCCCAGGGCGCCTCGCTTGCCCTCTCAACGATCTCTATCACGCACACGGCATTGGCGCCCCCCGCCCAACACTTGCGTGGATGCTGCTTCGCTTCTCCAAACGCCTCCAGCGACGGGCGCGCCGGGAGCGGGGCGTAAGACTAAGCTGGGACGAGGATAAAATCGGGTGAAGATAAATCGAGAATCTCTGAGATCCGGCGGCCTTCTCCGAGCGTTCCGGAACGCTTTGGCAACGATTCATCCTCGTCCTAGCCCCGTCCGAAGGCGCTCCTCTACCCGTGTTCGCCTCCTCTGTCCGGCACGCCAGCAGCACCCTCTAAGCATTTCAGGCACGTGGCCCTGTGGGCAGCTGGGCTGGGCCGACCATATGCGGGGGCCAGTGCGAAGTTACAGCCGCAGCGCGCTGCCCACGCGGGGCAGGGAGAACGGGCGGCCCAACCGGAAGCGCATGCAGCACCCTGGACTCAAACTCTCGGGGAGACGTAAGACTCGGGGTCGGGCTACGTGGGTTGGCCAGACGGGACCACCACGAAAATGACGATGACCCACCCTTAAATTGGATGCCGAGCTCCCGCTGCTCACATCCCACGAAAACTGGACCGTCAGAATCCAGGACGCGCTCGTCAAGAAGCATCGGCACACCCGAATTCCTGCGCACTCGCCTGCCCTTCCGGAGCAGCGCCGGCCGCTGACGGCTGCCCCGCCCTCCGCGGCTGCCTCGAGAAGATCCTCGCGAAGCGACAGGCGGTCCAGCTTGCAGCGAAGCCCGCCGAGGACGCGGTCGACCAGCTCCCCAGATCGCCGTCGCTACGGCGAAGCGCGCCAGAGTCGCTGCGCAGCTCGCGACACGTGACCAAGCACCGTGGCGCCGAAGCGCGGTGGAAGGCCGCCGACCGAGGAGCTGGATTTTGGACGAAAAATTGAACATAGTCAGAAAATATACAAAAATGCTATGTTATGTTTAGTTATAACATATAAAAATAATAATACTAAGAAAACACTAATAATAACACGAATAAAAATAATAATACTAATACTAATACTAATACGAATACGAATACTAATACTAATACTAATACTAATACTAATACTAATACTAATACTAATACTAATACTAATACTAATACTAATACTAATACTAATACTAATACTAATACTAATACTAATACTAATACTAATACTAATACTAATACTAATACTAATACTAATACTAATACTAATACTATACTACTACTACTACTACTACTAATACTAATACTAATACTAATACTAATACTAATACTAATACTAATACTAATACTAATACTAATACTAATACTAATACTAATACTACTAATACTAATACTAATACTACTACTAATACTAATACTAATACTAATACTAATACTAATACTAATACTAATACTAATACTAATACTAATACTAATACTAATACTAATACTAATACTAATACTAATACTAATACTAATACTAATACTAATACTAATACTAATACTAATACTAATACTAATACTAATACTAATACTAATACTAATACTAATACGATACTACTACTACTAATACGAATACTAATACTAATACTGAATACTAATACTAATACGAATAATACTAATACTAATACTAATACGACTACTAATACTAATACTAATACTAATACTAATACTAATACGAATACGAATACTAATACTAATACTAATACCAATACGAATACTAATAATAATACTAATAGTAATAATAATACTAATACTAATACTAATACTAATACGAATACTAATACTAATACTAATAATAAGAATACTAATACTAATACTAATATTAATACTAATACTAATACTACTACTACTACTACTACTACTACTACTGCTACTACTACTACTACTACCACTACTACTACTACTACTACTACTACTACTACTACGACTACTACTACTACTACTACTAATAATAATAATGATACTAATACTAATACTAACACTAATACTAATACGAATACTAATACGAATACTAATACTAATACGAATACTAATGATAATAATAATATTAATACTAATACTAATAATAATGAGGATGATAATGATAATTTTATAAATACATATGTATATATATATATATAACTGACTATGTTTGAATGATCCTCCTGTTGACGGACAAGCCCGACTTAAACGTAGCATTGCGCCCTAATGCGCACGGCACCCCACGCGCAGGACACGTGAGAAGACGCGGACGGCTCTCGCGAATTGCATGCCGGGTGGCGTCTCGCCTCCCGCAACGGCTGGGATGTCGAAGCGGCGCGCTATCAAAAATCAGTAACGCACTGGCGGTCGGGAGTCCCGTGGGCAACGCCCTGCGGCCGTGGGCCTGGCCCGTCAAGCGCAGGCATCTCGTTTTCCCAGAAAGTGATCGCATAATCACGGCGAACCAAACGAAACGACATTTCCGAGACCCAGCGCAATTTACCATGGGCAACCGGGGAAACTTATGGGACCGAGAGAATCAGCTCACGCAGCGAAGGGACATTCTCAGACTGTTCGTCGCACAAAGTCGGATGCGCTTGCCTTGAACGATCGTTGCATCAACCGCCAGTCCCAAAGTTGATGCCCCCCACGTCCAGAGGAACCCACGACGGCTTCCGAGGGCCCCTCGACGACCCAAGACGGCCCCAGGACGGCCCAAGAGAACTCCAAGGTGTCGCCCGACGGACGAGAGCGATGAGGAGATGGATGTCTGGAACCATCTCGCCTGCCAGGGGCCGAAGGCAATCAGTACACACGCACTGGCTCGCTAACCGATCCGTTCTGCTAAAGAAAATGATGGGAGATGGCAAGGTGGATGTTGAGGGAGTATGGAACGGGAATATGGGGTTTGCGTCTTGAGCCAAAATGGTACGACCCGCCCCCGTGGACACCACACCCCATATGAAACTCTTAAGCTCAGGGAGTCTCGCATGCAGATATGACGTCTTGTCCGAACTACTCGCCTCGAGACGCAAATCTCACAGCTCCCCGACAAACAATGAGCTTAACAGGGTGATGCGCCACTCTGTGTATATAGATATATATATATATATATATATATATATATATATATATATATGATAAAAAGAGAGAGAGAGAGAGAGAGAGAGAGAGGGATAGGACTGGGCTCTTTGAAACCTCGTCGTCCGATTGCCGCTGCTGCCGCCGCGAGCAAATACTCTGTCTTACTGAGCACGGTCAAAGACGCCGCACACTCAAGACTGCCGGGCACTTGTCTCGCCAGTCGTAGAAACCTGCTCGGCTATGAGACGGCCTGTGGCTGACTGGTCGGCCCCACCCGCCTGCTGCTGAAGTCGCCTCTGAGACTCGGCTCTGGATCGCCCTTTCTCACGGGGACCCCCCCCGCGACCCTCCGGGGCCCCCCTTCCGAGGAACGCCGAAGACACCCGGGCCGAAGCAGCTCGAACTGAAACGCGTTCGTCTTAGACATGTCGGACTTAGTCACACAGTCGACCGGAAGATGAGGACGAGGCACCCATCGGATCACGCTATCGACTTTAGACATTACGTCGCAGCTCTCCGATCCGAACGGGAGCCGTTGGACAGCGCTCAGAGTGCGTCGTATATTCCCTCGGCATCAACGACGCTTAGACACCCGGCGGAGGGGGGAATGAGAAGCTCGCAGCCCCGGCACAGAATGGCGGCGAGGCCGACCTTCCCGTGCCAGGACTCGGTGGCAACGTTGCCACGAGTCACATCTTCAAACATGAGATGGAGCCACTGCGCCTCGGCCAGAGCTCCCGACAGGGCCAGAGTTTCCCCAGCTAGAGCGCAGGCGACCTGTCCCCGCACTCGGCAAGATCGCCAAGCTAAGGCAGAGACTCGGGCGCGACGGCCGTGCGCCAACGCGTTGCCGGCCATATACACCTGCCAGGCTTGCTGGGGGCACTGGCAGTCGTCGGACCCGACGCCGTCGCAGTCGCCGGCGGCGGCAAAGATGAAGCGCTCGGGGTCACAGCGATGGGGCGTTCAGCGGCAAGCGGCCGTCGAGCGCAGGTGATCTACCATCTTCTGAGCCTCCAAGAGATCCTTGACACTCGGGGAATTTACTTTCGCGGCCAGCACGGAGGCCACTCCCGCGGACTCGGACCGGGACTCTCGACCCACCCAATTGAATTTATAAACGAGACTGCGAAAGTCGGCCACCCCGGAACCACAGAGGACTACTATGATCTCCTCGCCCCCCCCATTGTTCTATGATGATATTTTCCTGGTCCACGAGAATTATCTGGTTGGGGGCCCCCTGGCCAATCCTCCGGAGCACGCGCCCAATGTACTCGACCCATTTTTCGCCGAGTCTCTCTGCATTTTGCCAAGATTGAAACGCTTACCAAACTCTGGCATATACTTGCTTTCCTGTCCGGGGGGGGGGGCCGTCCGACCACCCACTTCCAGTGGCACCTGCGAGATTAGGCGATCGCCCCGAGTCTGAGCGAACCAGCATGGCTCCAACTTAGTTCTGACGCACCCCTGGCCCTCAAGAAACCCAGCAGACGTGTCGCGGAAAGCCAGGGGCGCATCGTCGAGCCCGCCAACGCGAGCCACCAGCTCGATCAAAGCACCTGCCGGGTGGTTGAGCCCCTCGCACGGCCCCACAAGAACTCTTCCTCGTGGCCCTTAGAGGGGTCACATTGGCAAAAAGCATGATTGATGTCTCTTCTGTGGACCTCTAGGTCGTACATGAGCGATATGGCCAAAAATAACATCAGCGACTCCATCGAGGCAGTCGGAGCGTAGACCTGGAGCTCGGCAGTGCCCTCGTCCTGGCGCCCCCTGACGCACCACCTAGACATGGCCTTCGGCCGAGCCCCCACGCTACCCTGGGGGTTCGAACGGCGAACCATCCGGCCCAGGACAACCCGATCGGGGAAGAGGGCTCGCAGCTTTTTCACCCTCGTCTGGAGGGTGGGCGGCGACGGATATCGCGCTCGCGATGCCTTCACATTCCTGGAGGTCAGAAGCGGCAAACTCTCACCTTTCTGGGCATTCAGATCCTTCATGCGAACTGAAGTCCCTCGGTTGGCCCGGAGAGAAAGAGAGACCTGGGAGAAAGGGCCGCATTCCTGGGGAACGATCTCGACGCCCGCATGTCCATTGTGATAGGTCACCTAGTTCCCGCTCCACCCTTCGTTCTCTCTGCTTCTCTCCAGGTCTCCGAAAAACGCACAGAGAGAGCGATCCCCAAGTCCGAGGAGCGCCCTCCAGCACTCCCGCACTCGGGGGCGGCGACCTCGATCGTCTTCGAAACGGCCGTCCGTCCTCGATATGTCTGACCTGCCCCTGGGCCCTTCCCGGGGGACCCCCTCGAAAGCCCCCCCCTATCGGTTGGATCGTTGGCTGGCTCTTTTCGCGCCCAAATCCAGAATCTCATTCCGCAAGACAGTCCCTTCATTAAACCTCCGGCCAGTGGACGCCCTGGTCGACGACCGAGCGTCTGGGGCCTGTCCGGCACTCGAGGAGGACGCGGACACTGGAGCAACAGATCCAGAAGCCAGGGCGGCCGTGGAGTCGGCACTCGACGCGGCCGGCAGACCTGGCGGAAAAGAGAGAGACCCCAAGTCTAAGGGGTTGGCCCTGAGTTCTCGACCCCTGACACGACAGGCTCGGGCCCGTCGTCCAAACAACGGCAGACATGAGGACGATGACCTTCGTCCTCGAGAGAATTCGGACGTCTGGCGCGGAGGGCGGCGGGGTGACTGGCCGGGCGCCTGGCCGCGCCCCCCCGGAGTCAGCTCCCCGCTCTTCAGATGGCAGGGAGGGTTTGACGGGGGCCCCCCAAACGCCTCTGGACCGCGCCGCTTGGCCCCTCGACCCGAGGAGGTGGCACAGGGGCCAGCTGAATCACAAGAGCCGGATCGACCTGCACGCTGCGCCCCGGCCCCCAGGCCTCTCCGGAGGGAAGACCTCCCGCCGACGCGTCAACCCCGGCCCCAGCGCGCCCCACCTGAGCGCCCATGAGAAGACGCTGAAGCACCAGATCTGACATGACCTCTGCCCCTCTCGACTCTGGGGCGGTAGCAAGACAAACCTGTTCTTTCGAACGCTGCCAGAGCCGACTTCCCATAGCCACCCAGACGGTGTTCCCGGACTGGAGCGGCACCAACCCGGGGCCCATCCATCGGTCTCGCCACGTTTTCTTGCTGCTCCGTGCGGGGGCCCGTCTCCACACAAGACCCACTGGCCAGGATAGACCTGGGCGTCTCCATGGACGTTGGCCTTGCATGATTCCGCCATCTTTCGCCGGCTCGCCGCCCGAAGGAGCTCCTGCCTCGCTTGATCCCCAATGGCGCGCTGCCGGGCGCAATCGGCCGCGGCCGCTCCCTGGCCCCAAGCCGTTTGGACCAGCCCCCCCCCCGACCTGCCGAATCCCATCGTCCGAGAAGAAGTCGCTGGGAAGACGCGGGTGGGCGCCGTGCACAAGCTGAAACGGACTGCAGCCGCCTCGGTGGAAATATCTGTCCTTAGCGGACACAACTTGCGCAGAAGAGTCTCTAGCTCCTCCCTGGTGGCAACGACCGAGCTTTCGGACGCCCGAACGAGGATGTCCTTCACCCACCCGCCGCGCCTTCCAGCCCGACCGTTGCCCCATGGACGGTCCGCGTCCACCACGTGGTGGAAGACTCCGAGATGCCCCAGACCGCGCTCAAACTGCGCCTTGAGTTCAGGCCCGCCATCCGACGGCAACATCCCAGGGGGGGGGCCAAACGGACGCGCCCAAGCCTTCAACAAAGCCTTCCAGGCCACCTCCGAGGTCCCGCCAAACACTTCCACAATCTGGAGGTTGGTGCCATGGCACACACAGTTCGGAACAAGGACGGATCCCCCTTCGAGCGACGCATTGAAAGTATCCACCGCAATCACCTCATTGAACTGAAACGTCTGGGACATCGCCACGGCCGAAGTCCAGCCTGCTGAACATGGGCCTGGCAGTCTGCGCATTCGCATGCATCTCGAACGAAACGAACAATCTCGGGGCGAGCGTGCGCGGCCCTAAGGACCTTGACAAATACGTCCTTCCGCAGGTGTCCGAGGCCCCCATGAACCCTGTGAATTAGACGCTTGACCGAAGCGGTAGTCTTGAACGCATGCACGGCCTCAAGGGGGCCCCCCGCCCCCCCCCTTTCCGCGCCCCCCGCCCCTTCCGTGACTCGACTGGGCGCGCCTCGGTTCCGAGCCTGCACACTCCGAGAGTGGACTGACATCTCTCGGTCATTTCCTCGAAAGTGAGACAATCTGCCTGTTCCTCGATACTCCTCAAAACCGGGCTGGCGAAAGCCTGACACAACTTGGGGGGGGCACCTGAGACTTGCGGGCGATGTGCCCGTCCTCCAGCTGATAGTGGTAGCGGCCGCCTGCGCACTGCCGTCCTAAGAGCCGCCGAAGCAGACGGGGGTCGTTGGCCCTGATACGCGCGGCTTTCTTGGACAGGATCTCTTCTTGCACGCTCAGCCCGGACTCACAGTGATCGAAGACCACCTCCATGACTCCCGGAAGACCCCCGATCGCGTCGACCGCGCGGGTCCTCCAGGAGCTCGCTCCATTAGGACGTTCAAAATCGAAGCGCCTCCCACCTTGGATCTGAACGAGGGCGATCCCCATGCAGGAAGAGACATAGTTCAGAGCCTGCCTTTCCTCCCTGAGCTGCCCCTCTGCGGCCCCTGGAGAGCTGGAGCGAAAAAGATTACGAATGGGACTAGACTCAGCGCATGGGGGCTCGAGCAAGACCATCCACGGCTTTTCATTCCCCACCCCGCGAAGAGCCCTCTCTCGACCCCCCCCCCCCCCCGATCAAAGTCCGATCCCGCGGCGAGGCCAATGCTTCTCAGGGTGCGAATGCCGGCCCTTTTTAAAATAGGGACCACCCTAGGCTGTGAGAAGACCTCCAGAAAGAAGCGGGGCCGAAGATCAGGTTTGACCCTGCGGTCGCTGCGAATGGACAAAAGCTATTTCCTCCCGGTTTTCGCGAGAACAACTTCCCTGTCGCCATAGTGTCCACCAAAAGGCCCGTAACGCACGCGAATTCTCCCGGTCGGCCCCCGCGATGCACGAACGCGCCCAGACCGACGAGCGAATCCAGCACACGGCGACGATCTCCCTTCTTCGGGCGAAAGAAAAACTGGACCCCACTACCTTTGGACAGCTTCTTGACCCGCAGCTCCTGAGAGGAGGAGGCGCTCAGGTCCGCTTGCCCTGGCCGTCGTGGGTCCTCCAGCCTGCGCTGTGCCAGTCCTTCTCCTTGTTCGTCCGCTGGCTCTCGTCGCGCCATGGGCCCCCTCTCACCTTCGCCTCGCGACGCGCCTCCGCGCCTGCCGCCGCCTGCAAGCTCGCCGTCGAGCCCCTCGCCGAAACCTCGCCCTGATCCTGTGGATCCTCGGGTCCGATCGCGATGAGCGGGTCGGTCGGCGGGGTCGCGTAGCTGGGCCGGTGGTCAGAGCGCCCTCGATCGGCTGACCCTGGGCGCGGTAGAGCATCGCGGGATTCGCCACCTGAGCCACGTCCGGGCGCGCGGGGTAACCGCGGGCGCTGGGGCCCCCTCTGCCCTGGCTATCGCTGTCGCTGCCTTCTGCGCCCCCATCGCCGTCGCCATCGCCGGTGGCCCCTGGGTCGGGTCGAGCGGGGCTGCCCCGATGTAGGCCCAGTTCGCGCCCCCCGCCGATGGACAGGCTGGCAGCTGTGGCGGAGGCTGCGCCGCTGGCCCCATCAGTGGCGGAGCTGGCGACGACGCACGCGCCGACGTTGGAGCTTTGGGCAGGTCTTGCAGATCCGTCGACGATGGGCCCGCGACTGCGGCGGCTTCGGGCTCTGTCCGCATTACCGATCGGCCTGCCTTGCTGCTCGCTGCGCCCCGCCGGCTCCGGGCCAGGCGACTCGCCTCCTGGGCTTCGCCCCGGATGGTGGCCAGCGCTGTCATCTGCTCGTTCACCGTGGAGTTGACCTTCGCGATGACCTCACCTTGGGCCTGCTGAGTCATTACGACCCCGGCGATGAGTGCCTTCATCTCCTCCAGCTGCTTCTCGAATTTGCACATTTGCACTGCATCTCCCGCTCGAGCTGGAGCTTCGTCTTGACCTCCTGCTGCTGGTTCTCCACTTCCACCTGGTCGTCGACCCTCTCGGCCTTGCGCTTCGCCGACTCGGGCCGCCTCTGAGCCGCCCTCACCTCCACCTGAAAGGCTTCGCCCCTCGAGAGGTTCGCCACCGCGGCAGCCGCCGAGTTCGCCGCCCTCCGGTAGCCCCAGGATCCGCCGTCGTTGCCGCGCTCGGCGTCGGCAAACCTCAGGCCTCTCAGCATGCCCGGATGAATCGGCATCGGGCCCCCCTCGGTTCCCAACAAAGGTTTGGGCACTGGGGCGAGCGCCTGCCAGGCAGCCTCGCCCCCATGCTGAGACCGCCCCTGGCCGCGCAGAAGACATGCCGCATCTTTCTTCTTGCACGGGCACATCTGCTCTTCCTTCACGGCCCCCTTGGCGGGCTTCAGTCCCTGGTAGCACACCCCCGAGTGCACCGAGCGCCCGTGAACCACTGGCCGCATGAGTTCGCCCCGTAGCCGACCAGCGTCGGAGGGTGCCAACACCCAAAGTATCCCCCTGGGAAGCGACGCAGCTCCCTCGGCAGACTGGCGGGCCAGCAGCGGTGCGCTCGCATCATATTCCCGGACTCCTCCGACGACGCGTGGCCCACAGCAAGACGTAGGACGCCAGGGCTGCCCAGCCCCGAAGGCCCCTGCTCGGACCCTCCGGGACACGCCCCCCGGCGAGCCCGCACACCCACGCCTGGTCGGGCTGGCTGGTCGCCCGGCCCGCCATCGTGGAGGGCCTCTCCCCCCTGGCCCGACGAGGAGGCATCACTGTTGTTCCAAAGACGGCCCTTCTCGGAGTGCTGGCCGAGGTCAACGCCGAATCGGTTCAGACTCGAGATGAGCTCGTGCCCGAGCGCTGCGCCCCACGCCGGCGACGTACCCGCGCTGGTCGTAGAGCCCCGCCCCCCCTTAGCGCTGCCTTCCCTCGGTCGAGTCCCCGGATCGATCTCACCCGCGTCCGACGCAGCCCCTGGGCCCCCTCTGAGTCCCCGGCGAGGCCCCTTAGGGGCGCCGCCGAGACCCCGCATGGACTTCCAGGCCATGTTGAGACCTCTCAGGCTCCCCCAGCAGCCCCAGAAGTCCCCCCCCCGGCGACCCGGCCTCGCGCCTGGCTGACCTCTGCACGCGGAATCCTTGGAGGCCGTGGGAGCCCCGAGGAAAGAAAGAGAGAGGGGAAGTCCTGCACTTACCCCTCGCTTGAAACGCGTCTCCCGAGAGCTGCGGGCACGCTTAGAAGACGGACTCGGGCGGCGCGCAATCGGCTGCCCCGCCAAACTCGTCTACCTGAATCGCGCGATGAGCCGAGGGGAGACGAGTCAACTCTGCGTCAAGCGCCAGCTCGGTCAATATCACCACGCCGCCTGGGAGACCCACGACGCCCCCGAACACACCCTGGAAGCGAACGGGCAGGGGGGGGGGGGGCGTCTTCCTCAAGAACGCCCAGTTCGATGACCCCCATACAGCCCTCGACGCCTAGAGGCATCAGGGCCGCGCTTGAAACCCCCCGCGCCTCCACCTACTCCGCGGGCCCGAGGATTTCGACGAGGCGCCCTGGGAGTGGCGACCTCCATCGAGGTCCGGCACCACTCGATCTGGCTCAAGGCCGGTTCTCCGACGAGACCTCGCCAGGCCGCGGCGCCCGCAACCATGGCCCCAGGACGAACGGACAAAAGAACAGCGGCATATGAGGGCGGAGGAGGGGGAGCGGGCCCCTCGGCCACGCACGCTGAGAAACCACCCAGCGCGTTCACGCACATGAAACTGAAGCCCGCGAAGTGCGAGGAGCTCTGCTCAGGCTTCTGGGGCGGCCTACTGCCGCCACCAGAGCTCGACTTGCTCGAACATTCCCTCGACCAATGTCCTTTCCGGAGACACAGGCGGCATCTCGTCCGCTTGATCAGCTCAGCCAGCGGCAGGTCGGTTCTTGCGCGGTCGGAAGGCACCGCCCGCCGCTCCGCGGCCAGGCCAACGAGGCCTCGCGACCATCGCCGCCACGAGCTCCAAAGCGGTCAAAGAACTTCCTGTCGACCTTGAAACGCGTCTTGAGATCCTTGTTCCCCTTCCACGTCTCGCGACGTCCCTGGCCATCGCCGCCAGGGTCTCCGGAGCGTCATCCTCTCCGACGCCAGCTGCCTCCAGCGCTGCGAACGCGGACATCTCGCCCACCGAGTTCATGGAGGAGACGCCTGGAGTCATCGTCGGCGTCGCCCTCCACCTGCCAGGACGCTGGAGGGACTGGAGGTGGAGGGGCGCCCCGCTGCGTCCGCATCGAGGCCGTGCCGCCATAGTCGTACGCGACGTAGGCCTGCCTCCCTTTTGGTCGTTGTAGGCGCTCGCGGTGGCTGATGCCCATCTCGCTGATAGCGGCCAATGCCGCCTGGTAGGTCCTCTCCCCCTTCATGGAGATCCTCGCCAGCTGCGCCGACTGCTGGCCCAGGCCGACGCCCTCCTCGAGGAACATGAGCGTCGACGCGCCAAGCATCGCCAGGCCCTGGACAGCGACGCGATCGAAGGCCGCGTCGATCCAGGCGCAGTACTCCGCGAGATTCTCGTTGTGCCTGAATGCGAAGTCGAGCAGGCACTCCCCTGCGACCTTGCGCCGCTCGTCGCCATGACGTTCTCCAGACATCAAGTCGAGGCGTCATATGATGGCGTCGATGCCCTTGTCGCTGCACAATATGTCGTCAGAGATGTTCTCCAGTTTTCTCTGAAGGTCGGCGTCTGGTGCCTTGAACAGTCGATTTCCATGCCTCTATACTTATATGTCCGTCGTGCGGCGCCATCTCTGAATCTTCCTGCGCCACATGCGCTAGCGCGCCTCGGCGATCGCCCAGTTGTCCCACTTCTCCGGATCGGTGTCATCCTTTCCTCTCGGCTGGTCATCCCTGGAGTTGCGCGTATCTTGAGTGGGCTCGTCATATCTAGCGTTCCAGTCGCCGCGACTCCACTCGGGTGCCGTCGAGGACCAGGGCGCTCCCAGTAGTGGCGTGGAATCCCATCCCGATCCAGTTCGAAAACAAGTATCCGCCGTTTTGTCCCAGCTGTCCTCGGCCTCCTTCCAGCTCCAGGTGCCCTCCTGATGCCAGCTCTGCCATTGCCAAGCCCCGGATCCCGAGCCGTGGTGCGTCCCCGCCGGGCCAGCGGCCCCGGACCTTGCACCGGCAGGTGTGCCGCCCGTCAGCCGCTCGCTCCAGCCGCTGCGCCACGGGTCGTGCTTCTTCTGCTGCCACAGATTCTCCCGCTGCTGCTGCTGCTGCTGCTCGGCACCTGGCGCTCCGTCGTTCGACGTCGAACCTCGCTGGAAGTCATCGTCGCCCTTGGTCGCCTCGAAGTCCCGAAACAGCTGACAAAATTCTTGAGACATTCGCTGTGCTACCTCTGTGTCAAGACCATGCCCCACAAGAGCTTCAGTCACTACTTCCAATGCGTTCGTTGCCTGCCCCCTTGCTGCCGGGGGCGAATCCAAATTATCATCCGTCCTCGCCGCTGCTGCCGACATGGTCCGCGGAATTGGAGCTTCACGTTCCGCTACAACTGTCGCCCGACGGACGACAGTGATGAGGATATGGATGCCTGGAACCCTCCCTTCACCTGCCAGCTGCCGCAGGCCATCAGTACACGCACTGGCTCGCTAACCGAACCGCTCTGCAAGAAAAAATGAGGGGATATGGCAAGGTCGATGAAGAGGGAGTATGGAGCGGGAATATGGGGTTTGGGTATTGAGCCGAAATGGTACGACCCCTGCCCATGGACAGCACACCCCTCATGAAACTCTTACGCTCAGGGAGTCTCGCATACAGATAGGACGTCTTGTCCTAACTATTCGCCTCGAGAGTCAAATCTCACAAAGGGACCCCCAACCCAAAGACTGCCCCACAGGAGCCCAAGATTGCCCCTCGATTCAAATCCTACAGCCTTCTGCCGCCCCACAGGCAAGCCGCCTCCGTCCGAGAGTACTGGACTGGCACGGTGGGTGGCGGGACTTGCCGCAGGCAGCTGGATCAAAAACCGATACTCTAGTCAACCGTCGAACCTCGATCGGCGGTGGCGACGATCGGCGGCGGCGGCAACAATGACGCAACGACGGTGACGCCGACGGCGACGGCGACGGCGGAAACGGCGACGACGACCACGACCACGGCGGCGACGGCGACGATTGCGACAGCGACAGCGACGGCGACGGCGACGATCGATCGATGGATCGATCGACGCCCTGGCCCCCGCGGCACGATGGATCAATCGACGCCTCGGCCCCCTGAGTATTGTTTAACCGATCCCCATCCCCAGCGGCGTGGCCTGGCCCCCACTGGCCGATTTACCCCCCTAGCTGGGGATTTAGGTCGCCCCATTCGGGTTTCGAGGGGTGTTTCCCCAACTGGGGGCGTAATTTGGTTGGGGTCTCGAAGGGGATCGGGATGGGGATGGGGATTGGTTAAACGATACCGAGCCCCCCCCCCCCGATCGAAAGATAGGTCGATCGATCGGGCGCCTGCACGCAGCACGCGGGGCCGCCTCGGCCGGGGTTCCGCCCCCTTCGGGGCGGCCGCCGCGGGTCAGGCCGCCTCTACGGGAGCCGCCGGGCCCGCCGCAGGCGGGCCCCAGGGCGCGCGGCGTCGGCCTCCTCGTCGTCGCCGTCGACCGATAGATACGTCGTCGTTGTCGCTGCCGATGTCGCCTCCGCCGCCATCGTCGTCGATACCGTCGTCCGTCGTCGTCGTCGTCGTCGTCGTCGTCGTCGTCGTCGTCGTCGTCGGCCGTCCTCGTCGTCGTCAATAATCATCATCGTCATCGTCGGTGTTCGTCGTCGTCGTCGTGATCGTCGTCGCCGCCGTCACCGTCGCCGTCACCGTCGCCGTCGCCGTCGCCGTCGCCGTCGCCGTCATCGCCGTCATCGCCGTCGTCGCCGCCGCAGATCGAGGTTCGAGGACCGAGGTTGGAGGGTAGACGTTCGAGTCTGGAGAACTCTGAAGGTGGAAAAGGCATAGGCATAAATGAGGGGCAATATATAGGCACATACGTAAAGCACGTAGGGTTCGAGTCACAGGAGAAAGGCAATATATAGGCGCATACGTAAAACACATAGGGTTCGAGCCAGAGAAGGGGAGGTAATAAATAGGCACACGTCAAACCCATCGGAATCGAGCCACAGGAGAGGGGCAATCGATGGGCACATACGTGAAACCTGTAGGATTCGAGCACCAGGAGAGGAGCAACTGTTGGCATATTCGTAAGTGCACCTAGGATTCGAGCCACAGGTAAGGGGCAATCCAGAAGCAAATTGATGATCCCAGTGCGACCCTACCTAGAAGTTGGAGCCCCTAAGAAAGCAGCATTATTAGTAACGGTAAAGCTATGCTAAAGCTAAAGCTAAGCTAAAGCTAAGCTACAGCTAAGCTAAAGCTAAGCTAAAGCTAAGCTAAATCTAAGCTAAAGCTAAGCTAAATCTAAGCTAAAGCTAAAGCTGGGCTAAAGCTAAGCTAAATCTACGCTAAAGGTGCGCGAAAGCTAAGTTAAAGCTAAGCTAAATCTGCGCGAAAGCTAAGCTAAAGCTGCGCTAAAGATAAGATAAAGCTAAAAAAAAGCTAAGCTAAAGCTACGCTAAAGCTGGGCTGAAGCTAAGCTAAAGCTAAGCTAGGCTGTGCTATGCTAGGCTAGGCTATGATATGCTATGCTGCGCTATGCTATGATATGATGTGCTATGTTATGCTGCGCTGTGCTATGCTATGATATGATATGATATGCTATGATATGCTATGCTGCGCTATGCTATGCTATGCTATGATATGATGCGTTATGTTATGGTATGTTACGCTATGCTATGCTATGCTATGCTATGATGCAATGTGTTATGCTAAGCTAAGTTATGATATGCTATGATATGCTATGCTGTGCTATGCTATGCTATGATATGCTATGTTATGATATGCTATGCTGCGCTATGACATGTTGTGCTATGCTATGCTATGCTATGCTATGCTAATGCTGCGCTGCGCTAAGCTAAGCTAAGCTGAGCTAAGCTAAGCTAAGCTAAGCTGAGCTAAGTTAGGCTAGGCTAGGCTAGGCTAAGCTAAGCTAAGCTAAGCTGAGCTGAGCTCAGCTGAGCTAAGCTAGGCTAGGCTAGGCTAAGCTAAGCTAAGCTAGGCTAAGGTAAGATGAGATGCGGGGCGGATCCTGGGGGAACCGCCCGAGGCGGAGCCCACTGCCCGGCCCCTTCAAGATAGAGAGTGAGAACCTTTCTAGGCAGAGCCTAGGTAGGGAATAATATCTCACTATGCTATGCTATGCTATGCTATGCTATGCTATGCTAGGCTATGCTGCGTTATGCTGCGCTATGCTATGCTACGCTAGGCTGCGCTACGTTATGCTAGGCTATGGTATGCTATGCTATGCTGCGCTGTGCTATGCTATGCTGTGCTATGCTGCGCTATGCTATGCTATGCTATGCTATGCTATGCTATGCTATGCTGCGCTGTGCTATGCTTTGCTGGGCTATGCTATGATATGCTAAGCTAAGCTAAGCTAAGCTACAGCTACGCGAAGCTAAGATGAAGCTAAGCTAAGCTAAGCTAAGTTAAGCTGAACTAAGATGAGATACGCAAAGCTAAGGTAAGGGGGCGCAACTGGGGGAACCGCGGGGCGAGGACTGGGGGAACCGCCCGGGGCGGGCAACACTGCCCGGCCCCTTTAAGATAGAGAGTAAGAACCCTTCTAGGCAGAGCCTAGGTAGGGAACAAAGCATATAGGAACCCGAGCCCCAAGAGAGGGGCAATCTATAGGCACACACGTAAAACACTCAGGACTCGAGCCAGAGGAGAAGGGCCATCTATAGGAACATACAAAAAATCATCGGATTCGAGCCACAGGCACTCGATAGGAACATGCACAAAACATATGGGATTCGAGCCAAAGGAGAAGGGCAATACATCGGCACATACGTAAAACACACAGGAAACGAGCCCCAGGAAAGGGGCAATCTATAGGCACGTACGTAAAACACGTAGAACTCGAGCCATAAGAGAGGGTCAATATATAGGCTCATACGCAAAACAAAAAAAACAAAACTCGAGCCCCAGGAGAGGGGGGTGTGAAGCGTCGGGAGTCCTGGGGGCACCCGAAGCCAAAAAATCAACGAAGCGACACGGACTACAAATAAACTTCCGACGTTCCATCATGGGGCCCAGGGGATGCTCGCGAGGCGCTGGGAAGGGGCCGCCCAGAGACCAAAAAATCAACGAACCGACACCGGATACAAATTAACTTCCGACGTTCCGTCCCGGGGCCCGGGGAAACCTGATGACACACGTTGGATTCGAGCCGCAGGAGAGAGGCAACCTATAGGCACAGACGTAAAATACACAGGATTCGAGCCACGTGAGAAGGGCACTCAAAAACACATCAAATTCGAGCCCCAGGAGGAGGGCAATCTATGGGCACATACGTAAAACACGTAGGGTTCGAGCCCCAGGAGAAGGGCAATATATAGGCACCTACATAAAATATGACGAGCCAATCTAGACCAAATCGAGCCAGAACACCGTCGTCTAATTTCTGGATCTGGGAGGGCTGGAGTCGAGCTAGAACATATTAGTAAGCCTCGCTTCTGGACCAAATCGAGTCAGAACGCAAGAGTGAGTCTCATTTCTGGATATGCGACAGCTGAAGTCGAGCCAGAACACCAGAGTTAGTCGACTCTGGACAACCGCCAGACCAGTGAGACGCCTTCCCCTGGCCACCCCTGGGGAGATTCTGGCCAAATGAAATCGAGCCAGAACACAATTGTGAGTTTTATTTCTGGACCAAAATCGAGCTGGAACACGATAGTGAGTCTCATTTCTGGATCCGGGAGGACTGAAATCGAGCCAGAACACACTAGCAAGTCGCAAGTCTGGACCAAATCGAGCCCGAACACCCTAATGAATCTCATTTCTGGATCTGGGAGGGCTGAAATCGAGACAAAATGCAAGTATGTATCGGATGTCTGGACCAAATCGAGCCAGGACGCCGAATTGTGTTTCAATTCTGGATCTGGGAGGCCTGAGTTCGAGCCAGAACACAACAGCGAGTCGCACTTCTGGACCAAATCGAAGCCGAACTCCATATTGAACGCTGCCGACAGATTCTGGGCCGCACAGCTGCGCGATTCCAGGCCGCGCCGCCGGGCCGATGAGACGCCTCCCCCAGGCCCTCGTTTGTGGAAACTCTGACGAGAGGCCCCCAGAAGGCCCCGAAGAGGTGCAAAAACTGTTTCCAAAACGCTCCCGAGACGCCTCCCACGAGACCACGTCCGCCATCCGCGTGGCCTCAGACCCGTAGCCAAGGGAAGGCGGCGGGATGCGGCAAAGACCATTCGATCCGCCGCCCGCTGCGGTCTTGCCACAGGGTGCCTGGCGTACTAAACCCTATATTCGGTTTGGTTTTGGTTCTTTTTCGAAAAGAACTCCCCCTGGGGTTTCGGCCAAGCGCGCCGGCGGCCCGAAAAGTTTGCCCAGAGGTGGCTGCAAACGGTTATCCCTGATGGCTCCCAGGTGGCCCAACATGGCCTGTAAGACGGCCAGGATGGCCGTCAAGTTCGCCCAACATGCCTCAAGATGGCCTCCCCGACGGGCCCAGAGCGCCCAAGATGCCTCAAGTTTGCACAGGACGTCTCCATGATGGCCCGCGACGGCCCAAGAGGCCCCCAAGAGGTCCCCAAGACGAGCCAAGAGGCCCCCAAGAGGGCCTCCAGGAAGGCCCGAACATGTCAAAATCACTTATTTTCCTGAGGCGTTCGAAGGATCTTGGCATTTGCTACTGTTCGGCCTTCCGACGGCCTGAGACGGTAGGACCGAAGACGCCCCCGAGGGTGCCCAAAAGCGCCCCAAGAGCGTCCCCCGAGGGCTCCAAGAGGCGAGTCTGGGGGGCCCAGAGAGGGAGGCGCAATTGGAACCTCCCTCTTGGCCTCAAGACGGCATCCCAGGCTCCCAAGAGCGCCCCAAGTGGACCCCAAGAGGCGCCCAAGAGGCGCCAAAAGGCCCCCAATATGTCCCTGGGATGTCCCCAAGAGGCTCACGAGAAACCCCCACGAGGCCTCAAGAGGCTCCCCCGACGCGCCCAAGACTCTTCAAGAGGCCCCCAGGACTGACAACAGGCCCCCAACACGCCCCAACAGGCCTACTAGAAGCTCTCGAGAGACATCCGAAGAGACTCCGAGAAGTATCCAAGCGGCTTCTGGCCGTACAGTTCGCCTCCTCCTCGTTATCCTCCTCATCGTCGTCGTCGCCATCATCATCGTCATCATCATCAGCATCATCACCACCACCATCAGCATCATCGTCATCCTCACCATCAGCATCAGCAGCAGCAGCATCATCAGCATCGTCGTCACCATCGTCATCACCAACACCATCATCAGCAGCATGAGCATCATCAGCACTTTCATCATCGTCACCGTGAACATCTTCATCGGCATCGTCATCATCAGCATAACCGGCATCATCATCATCACATCAACATCGTCATCACCATAATCGACCGCATCCGCATCCTCATCATACCCAGCATCACAGCCATCACCAGTCTCGTCATCATCCTCAGTATTGTCATGATCATCAGCATAATCAGCCCGGTCATCATCGTACAATCATCAGCATCATCATCGTCTTCATCACCAGCATCATCAGCAGCATCGTCGTCATCGTCCTCGCCATCGCCATCAACGCCGTTATCATCAGCAGCATGATCATCAATAGCAGCGGCATCAGCATCGGCATCATTACCATCACGATCGCCATCAGCATCAGCACCACCATCATGAAAATCAGCAGCAGCAACAGCAGCATCATCCGAATCAGCATAATCACCATCAGCATCATCACCAGCATCAGCATAATCAGCAGCATCATCATCATCCACCTCATCATCCTCCTCCTCCCTTCTCCCTCCTCCCTCCTCCCCCTCCCCCCCATCCCCCCTTCTCCCTGGGCAACACTACACGAGGGCCAAAGTCTGGCACAGATGCCAGGGCCCCGACTCAGAGGAAAATGTACTGCACCAAACTGTTGTCGAACGGGAGACAGGCCATGCTGTCCGTCCGACTCCACATCCCATGTGCTCCGCCAGTCGCCAGGTACAGCACCGTTCCCACTCGAAGAAACGGGATTCACATCTACTTGCAGTCGGCGGGCGGCGGTGGCGGCGGCGGCGGCGGCTGCGCGGGCGCCGCCGCTGCCACGGCGGCGATGGCCTGCCCGAGCCCGCCGAGGGCGGCAGCAAGGCCGCCAGGCTCGCCCTCGCGAGCCGCACCAGCCAATGGCAGGGCAGTCCTCCCCCGCAGGGGCCCGAAAGCCATCGGCAAGGCAGTCATCCCCCGTGGGGGCCCAAGAGCGGCGGCAGCCCAGCAGCGCGCCCCTACCATGGGCGGTTGTTGGGGGCCGTCGCACGGCGCCTCCCTGGATGGCGGGGCGGCAGCGTCTATGTGGACCTCCGCCTCGTCCTCTATGCCATCGCCGCTGTCGGTGGGAAGCAGTCGCTCACCACGTCGTCGTCATCGAGGCTGTCGGTGGCCGATTCGTGCGAACTGCTGTCCACGTCGTCCTCGTCGTCGCCGAAGTCCTCGCCGTCGCGGTAGCCCGCCTCCTCGTCCTCTTCCTCCAGCGCCGATTGAAGGGCGCAGGGAAGCGGCTCAGCAACGGGCCAGAGTGCCCCCTTCCCGAGCCCTGGGTTGCCAGGCGCATGGAGGAGAACGTGGAAAACACCATCGTGCCGCAGGTGCGCCGCAAGCAAGTAGCTTGCGGCGGGAGCGGCTGACAGGCCCCCGCGCTGGAGATGAACAGGTCGGCTGGCACGAACTAGCGGGCCTCCGCTCGCCAGACGAAGCCTTTTGCTCTGGGCAGGGCCTTCTGGCGCAGGCTTCAGCACGTACTTCTCTCGGCGGTGGACAGACCTCCCTTTCGCATACCTCCCCTTAGTGAAAACGGCCTGGGACCGAAACCGACGGACCCCGACCCGCAAAAACGACGGCCGCGAGGCCCTCTCGCGAACCGAAAACGGCCAATTCACGCATCGACGTGTAAGGGTAGGAGGTCTACCCACCTCCGATTCTCAAGGACCTTGACGTCCCAGATCTGGCCCACGGGCGCCACACGGGGGATCTCGCGGCCGAGTTCCCAGTTGCGCTCCAGGCCGGCCAGGGGGGCGACGGGCAGGCGGCCCTGCCACCGCGGGCGCCCCCGTGCGTTGGAGTTTGTTCAGCTCCCGCTGCGAAGCCTTCAGCAGGTACCCCGCGCTGACCTCGGAGCTGTGAGATGCCGCATTCCGTCGGGCGGGAACCAACGGTGTAGACGTTCGTCCGTCGAGTTGGGCTGCAAGGACGGGCGCAACCATCTGGAGGCGCGCCGCAAGCTCGGAGTCACGGCTCAGCGCCATGCGCAAGGTGCCCAGCTGGTCCAGCAGGTCCTGAATCTCGCGGTCGGCTGCCGAGAGCTTGCCTGTGAGCCTGGGGACGGCAGCATCGGCCGCCGCCTTGGCCCGCTGCCCCGCTGCCGAGCGTTCCGCGCGCGTGCGCCTGCGCCCCGACGGATCGCCTGCAAGGCGATCCGACCCGTCTGCCATCTTGCCACCGCCCTCCTGCGCCGCCATCTCCGGAAATGGCTATGGAGAAAGCGGGGAACGCGGCTTGAGCCAAAGTGGCTACGGCCATCCCCCTTCTCCCTCCTCCTCTTTCTCCTCCTCCTTCCCCTCCTCCTCTTCCTCCTCTTCTTCCTCCTCAGCTGATTGCCCCCCAAACTATCCCTCCTCGGGTATGACGGCTTCCCGGCCGCTCTTCCACTGCGTGCTCCCCCACATGCCTGATCAGGACAAACCGCCTGGCCACTGCTTCTGGATGGGCTGGTGAAGCTACTTTTTTGACTGGCGGCTCCAAGGAAGAGCCCAAGAAGCGGGGCGGGCGCGGCTGGGGCACAGGGCGAGATAATTGGTTACGACGGCGCCTAGGCCGACGCAACAAATGCACCTGCAAGAGGCAAAATGCCCCCCATTAAGATGCGAGCGACCCGAGAACGGGGACGCAAGCACCAGACTGGAGTAGACGGAGAGAAGTCGCACAGTGGCGCCAGCTCAAACCGCGCCCTCCAGAGAGCAAAGGCTAGGGCCAATCAGCCCAGTGGCAGGACAGTGGGCACGTGAGGCCGCACCGCTCACCACTACGAGGCGAGAGAGCAAGGAACGTGCGGGCAGAAGAGGGGTGGCCGGGTAAGCCTCACTCACTTGGACTCCTGGGCGCGATCCGACGTGAGCCACCAACCAGTGCGCTGACGTCGACCCAGTCGCGGAGTCTGAACCTTGACTACCTGACCCGGAGTGTCGGGGGAACGGCAGCAGGCGTGGCCGAGCACCCTGGACCAACTCGTAGGAGGGCATGAATACTGTCAAATGATGAACCACTTGTGCAATACCAGGAGCACGATGGCGGCTCCCGCCCAGAGGTGGACCACGTCGTCGGCGAACAACGCAGGCAGCTTATCCATCACGGTGGACCGGGGAACCAAGCGGCGCGCGTCAACCGGGGGCCGCGGTGGACCAGAAGGGGGAACGTCGACAGTCGAGCAAAGGGCGTACCACTGGCCGTACCGCATTCACCCCAGGTCCGGCCCCCAGTGGCGTCGGGGCAGGCAGAGGCCCGAGTTGTCAGAACAACACCTGGCAGCAGCGCGGCCCGATCACACCTCGGAGCTCTGCGAGAGAGCCGCCAGGTGGTACATCGACCCAAGTGCTCCAGGAGCCTCGGCAGGGGGGAAATCGTGCGTGGCCGAAACCACAGGAGGAGGAGAGGGGGGAGGACAAGCTAGGTGCTCTCGCGCCATATCTGACGTCCTACCCCATCCCCCCCACCCCTCACCATGGCGCTGATTTTCTGCATCCGCGGACGCGTGTCGTAGCGGACCTGTGGCTCCGCGCGCGCGCGTGCGTAGTGGGTGGTGGTGCGCGTGCGCGCGTGCGTGCATGTGTGCGTGGTTGTGGTGGTGGTGGTGGTGGTGGTGCTGGTGGTGGTGGTGGTGGCGGTGGTGATGGCGGCGGTGCGGCGCGGCGGTGGCGGGCGGATGGGCGCGCGAGAAAGAGGCCCGCGCTGGGGCGAGAACGCCATCCTGAACGACGGAGGCGAAACACCGATCCGAAAATGAGGCCCACGCTGCAGCGGGAGCACGATTCGGAACGATCCGGGAGCAGAAATGAGGCCGGCGCCTCAGCGAGAGCAGCACTTTTATATATATATATATATATATATATATATATATATATATAACAACAAAAAAATCGCGGGGGGGCGGCTACTTTCAGGCCGCCATCGGGGGAAGAGGGAGAGTAGCATTCATATTGAGTAATTGTGGGGACGCAGCCGATAGCCGCAAAATCCGGCGAAAGGAGGAGGGGGAAGCGACGCCATTGCTAATACAGCGAGACCTTGGCCACTGCGAACACACCGCGCGATGAGGTGGGACCTCGGTCGCGGGGGGAACAGGGCGCCCCATCATGCCGGGGAACGCTATGTCCCTGCTGCAGGGCAGCATCGACGAGGGGGAAGCACGTGAGGTGCAGAGCGTCAGAGCCAGGTGGAGCGCGTGGGGTGGGCCTATGGCCGCCATCCCCGTCCGCCCAAAGTAAGTGTCCCAGGGGGGACAAAGTGGGTGTCCCAGTGGCACACGGGGGGTGGGTCATTTCAGCCACCATCCGCCGTTCAGAAGGGTGCCACAAGACCAGCGTGGGCTGTCTAGTGTACAGCGCACGGGTAGTGGTGCACCTCTGCCCCAAAAGAGGCGGCACGGGGGTATTAAGGCCGAGGCCTGGCGCCGCGGTGAAACCAGTCCCTGCCTGGGGGGGGAACGCCCACGAAGAAAGCTGGACTGTTGGGGACTGACACGTCGCGCCCCTCAGTCCTTCTCCCCTGCATCGCTGCGCGCTGCAAAAGGCCAGTTGAGGACCATGGGGCTGCCGACCCAGCGGGCGCCGCCTGGAACGGAGGGGCCCCAGATAGCCCACAGGGTCAACGCGATGGAGACCACCTTGTAGAGGGCGGGGGAGGCCGTTCCCAGTTGCCCCAGGTCGTCATTGTCCAAAAAGCAAGCGTTGCGCCCCACGACAATCCGAGTGGCAACTCTGAGAATTGACATGGTTGGGCGAAGAAAGGCTTGAGCCGCAGATAGGCTACGCGGAGCATCCTTCACGGGACCCGGGGTAGGACCCGATGAGCAGGCGGGGGGAGGCGTGAAGCACGCCCGCGGAGGGGCCCTGAGCGGGCGGGCAGACCCCTCCGACCTGGGGGGGGGTTCTTGGGCGTCTGCGTCAAGGCCATGTCGCAATCACTTGGGGCCGAAGTCCCACCCGCGCTGACGCTTGTCCGCGTAGTGGGCATCTCCTCTGGGGGAAGACCGCTTCCCCTTGGCCCTCCAGTCTGCGTCGGTCCATGTGTCTCGCTGATGCCCCCACTCGCCCCAGGACTGCCAAGAACGCCAGGGGGCTGCAGATCCAGATGCACCTGTCCGCGCGGCTCTGCCCTCGGAGGCCCACGGGGGTTTCTTTGCAACCTCTTGGCCCTCATCGGTCCACAGGTGTTTGCCTCCGCTTCCGATGGGGGGTTCAACTGCGCGTGCTCTATTGTCGCGCTGCGCGTGCTTGCGCTGCTTCTCCATGACGTTTGGCCAGTCGACGTGGAGCTGATATTCACAGTCCATCTTGTAGGCGTCGTATCCCACTTTGCCCCATGCCTGGAGGAAGTCGTCGCACTGCTGTGGCGTGTTCCGCCAGGGGTCAGACTTGATGTTGACCCAGGAGCTTCCTTGCTTGTGGGCCGCCGTCCTGGCCCAGGCGCTCCACACCCCATTGAAAGCACCCCCCAGCATCTTCTGCATTCGCGTGATCTTTTCTGGTGCAGGCTCGTCCCTTGTGACGTCTGCGTCGCCGATGGGTCTCAGTTACATGGGGAGGCCACCCGTGGGGTCGTCTCGGCGCGCAGGTGGGATTGCTGCTGTCCGCGCATCGTGCCGCCACCCCTGTGAGCTGTGGCGCGGTCTGGGTAGGCTGCGGGGGTGGCGTGGCAAAGTGTTCTCTGTTGCGGTCTTCGGCGATTGTGGGCGGTCGGCGGCCTGCTTCGCTCCCCGATTGTCTGAGTGACCGGCCGTCACCGATAGCGTGAACGTTCCAGGTTCGTTCCTCACTGGGGGGGCTTCGACCCTCCTCCATGTGTTGCGCGGTGCCCCTCGATCGGACGCCAGCGCAAATGGGGACCAGGCTTAGGATTCGGTCCTGTGAGGGGGCTGGGTCCATATAGTTAGGGGGGGACCTTGGGCCGCCGACGGATAGGTGTGAGCTGGACTGTCTGCGTCATCAGCCTGGTGTGCAGAGCCGTCCTGTTGTTCTGGGTCGGGGGGACCTGGCGGGCTGTCGTCCGTCTCGGATTTCTTGTTGGCGTCGTCATCCCAGTCAACGCCTTCCACGTTGCCGTCGCCGTTCCAGTGCTCTGATGAGGAAGGCACCTCTTCGGAGGGCCCATCGGGCAGGCCAGGTGCGTCGGGTTGCTGGGGGGAGGCGCTGGCGCAGACCAGGGGGGCGTCGTGATCCTCTGCGCGTTGGTCGGTCGTGGGGAGTTCCGCCCTTCCCTGGGGCCTGCTGAGCCAGCTGGCAGCGGGCGACTCCTCTTCTGATCCTCTGGACGTCGCGTCCTGGGGTTGGGCGGCGAGGAGTTCTATTGTCCCTCTGGTTAGATACTTCTCCAGCTCCGTGAGGAACTGCGTAAAGACGTGCACCGGCTGACGGTGGGGGCACTGTCCCTTCTGGTTGTCAAGGTTGCTGGCGTAGTGCTCCCATTCCTTCTTGCACTTTGGGTTGCTATCCACCAGGCGTGTGACAACCCTGGTGGCAGCAGCCCTCTTTCCGCCCCATGGGATATGTGGGGGATGGCCATTGCTGGGGATCTCCTTTCCGTAGATTGAGTCCAGGAAGGGCAGCAACTGCTCGAAGGGCCATCCCGTTTCGTCGGTCACGTCGCCCACTATATCCTTCCCCAGTCGCTGCACATAGGCCTTCCAGAAGGTGTAGGATGTGTGGCTCCACTCAATCAGGTACCTCACCAGAGCGCGAACGGGGGCTCTCGACTCTTCCCCAGCCAGCCGGTGGGTGGAGTATGTAGGCAGCTGGGGTGCAAGAGGTGGCGGTTGGTCGGGAAAGAAGTAGGGGGTGTGGCTCCGTCGGCCGAACCCCTTTGTTCGTGGGCAGCGGGGGGCGCTGTGCTGACTGATCGTTGCCTGGTGGGGCCAGTGTGCCAGTGCTTGTGCCCGAGGCCCGGCTGGCTGGGGAAAGGTGCGCCGTCATGTCGTAGTTGCACCAGTCCTCGGGAATGTCGGTTGTGGCCCGTCGCACTGTGGGGGTGGCGGGGTATACCTCGTCGGAGTAGCGGTCGAGTATTTGGTCGAGGACGCCCGGGGCGATGTTCCAGATGTGAACAAGGCACCTCCTACAGGCCCATGTTGCGTTCCACTTCCGTGTGACCCATAAGAAGGGCATTGCGTCCCACGACGGGATCCCTGTCTGCTCGTTGCAGTTGGCGTCCGCCTCTGGGCGCCATATGAAGCATCCGAGGGCTGGATGGCCGGGCATCCATTCAAGCAAGGGGAACCGGGGGGACAGGTGTCGCACGTGGCCGAGTACATATGGGTGTGGTGCGTTTCTGCACCAAACCTGCCGTCGGTGAGCCTGTGTGGTGGGAGGGTGGTGCCGGCGCTGGCTGGCTGGACGGGGCGCGGCGCCCGCATGACGAGGTCACTCAGGGATGAAGGGATCGAGGCCTCGTTAGGCCGTCCGAACCTCAGCGGGAGGCTGGACAGTGAGGGGAGGGTCCGAGCTCTCTTGCGCGCTCGTTCGTCGCCCATTCTGCGCTTGTACTCCTGCAGCCGCTGCTGCACGGCCTTCTTGGTACCGCCTTCAGCCTGGTTGTGGTCAGGGTGGTGAAGTTACGCAAAGCGTCTAGAATTACGAAAAAAACTTGGGCGCGAGCGCAATCCCGAAATAAAGTATGAAGATGTCCCAGGTGGGAGCCATTGTTCTTGTAGCTGGGGTCCAGGGTACAGTTTGATGGAAGACTTTCCCTGACCATGGATGGGTTCTATCCCGGGGGGGGGGGGGGCGGCACTTCAATTGAGACGCACAGTTGGCACTGTTGAGGAATGGTCAATAATAACTACTTCGTTCAACAACAAGCCCTAATACTCCAGTTGTGTTCACGACGCAAACATGGCAGGGCTGGCCGAGCCCCCCCCCATGCTCCTCCTCCTCCACCTCCTCATCCTCCTCCTCATCCTGGCCAGCGCACAACAGGGGGAGGAGAATGAGGAGGAGGATCATGAGGGGGCGGAGCAGAAACAGGACCAGAGCAAGCCCAAGATGCATCCAAAATGCAGAGGTATACCCTCCCGCCCGAAGTTCCCTCCTCACAAGTCGCTACCAGCGTGCTGCTTCACTGGGGAGGAGGAGAAGGAAGAAGGGAAGACTCAGGACCCAGGACGCAGAAATCCGCTGAGAAGGATTCCACAAGAGAAGCTCTGCCGTGGGTGTGCAACACGCGAGACCGCTTGCAGACCAAAGGGGAAAGGAGGAGGTGGAGGAGGAGGAGGAGTCTTCTCCTCCGACGCCGACTCCGACTCCGATTCCGACTCCGACTCCTCCGACTCCGACTCCGACTCCGACTCCGACTCCTCCTCCTCCTCCTCCGACTCCTCCTCCTCCTCCTCCTCCTCCTCTCTCCTCCTCCTCCATCCCACTCCTCCTCCTCCTCCTCCTCCTCCTCCTCCTCCTCCGACTCCGACTCCGACTCCGACTCCGACTCCGACTCCGACTCCGACTCCTCCTCCTTATCATCCTCCTCTCCTCCTCCGACTCCTCCTCCTCCTCCTCCTCTCCTCCTCCTCCTCCTCTCCTCCTCCTCCTCCTCCTCCTCCTCCTCCTCCTCCTCCCCTCCTCCTCCTCCTCCTCCTCCTCCTCCTCCTCCTCCTCCTCCTCCTCCTCCTCCTCCTCCTCCTCCTCCTCCTCCTCCTCCTCCTCCTCCTCCTCCTCCTCCTCCTCCTCCCTCCTCCTCCTCCTCCTCCTCCTCCTCTCCTCCTCCTCCTCCTCCTCCTCCTCCTCCTCCTCCTCCTCCTCCTCCTCCTCCTCCCTCCTCCTCCTCCTCCTCCTCCTCCTCCTCCTCCTCCTCCTCCCTCCTCCTCCTCCTCCTCCTCCTCCTCCTCCTCCTCCTCCTCCTCCTCCTCCTCCTCCTCCTCCTCCTCCTCCTCCTCCTCCTCCTCCTCCTCCTCCTCCTCCTCCTCCTCCTCCTCCTCCTCCTCCTCCTCCTCCTCCTCCTCCTCCTCCTCCTCTCCTCCTTCCTCCTCCTCCTCCTCCTCCTCCTCCTCCTCCTCCTCCTCCTCCTCCTCCTCCTCCTCCTCCTCCTCCTCCTCTCTCCTCCTCCTCCTCCTCCTCCTCCTCCCCCTCCTCCTCCTCCTCCTCCTCCTCCTCCTCCTCCTCCTCCTCCTCCTCCTCCTCCTCCTCCTCCTCCTCCTCCTCCTCCTCCTGCGAACTGCTCCCCGTCCTCCTAGCCCTCCAGCTGCCGTGGGTGGCTCGGCGGGGCTGGCCGAAGCCCCAGCGATGCAACCCCAGCGGCCAACCCCCAGACTTCGCGGGAGCCTGCCGGGGGGGCGCGCCAAGTGGGCAGGGGCGCGCAGCTCCCTTTGACGACGACGACGACGACGACGACGACGACGACGACGACGACGACGACGACGACGACGACGACGACGACGACGACGACTCCCACATTTCTTGCCCTCCTCCTCCTCCTCCTCCTCCTCCTCCTCATCCTCATCCTCCTACCTCTTCCTCCTCCTTCTCCTTTTCCTCCTCTGCCTCCTCCTCCTCCTCCTCTTCTTCCTCCTCCTCCTCCTCCTCCTCCTCCTCCTCCTCCTCCTCCTCCTCCTCCTCCTCCTCCTCATGTCATCATCACCACCACCAATACCGAAACCACCACCATCATCATGATGATCAGCATCAGCATCATCAGCAGCAGCATCATCAGCGTCATCGGCAGCATCATCATCATCATCATCATCATCATCATCATCATCATCATCATCATCATCATCATCATCATCATCATCATCATCATCATCATCAGCATCAGCATCAGCATCAGCATCAGCATCAGCATCGTCATCATCATCATCATCATCATCATCATCATCATCATCATCATCATCATCATCAGCATCATCGTCATCATCATCATCATCATCATCATCATCAACAGCAGCATAATCATCATACTCATAATCAGCATCATCATCAGCAGCAGCATCATCATCAGCGTCATCATCATCATCATCATCATCATCATCATCATCATCATCATCATCATCATCATTAGCAGCATCATCATCGGCATCAGCAGCATAAACAGCATTACCATCATCATCATCATCAGCAGCATCAGCATCAGCATCATCATCAGCAGCATCATCACCATTAAAATCATAATCAGCATCATCAGCATCAGCATCAGCAGCATCATCATCAGCATTATCATAATCAGCATCAGCATCACCATCATCATCGTCATCAGCAGCATCATCATAGTCAGCATCATTACCAGCATCATCAGCATCAGCATCGTTATCATCATCAGCAGCATAATCATCATAATCAGCATCAGCATCAGCATCATCATAATCAGCATCATCATCCACTTCCTCCTCATCCTCCTCGTAATCATCATCATCATAATCGTCGTCGTCATCATGATGATGATCATCATCATCATCATCATCATCAGCATCATCATCATCATAATCATCATCATCATCCCCCATTCCACTGTGTGCCCTTCCCACTCCCTCCCAAGTATTGGGGTTCGTCGTCAGTCGTCGGCCCTCCCACTCCAACGCAGTGAGGCAGCCTGTTTGTCCTCCGTCACCCTGATGCCTTGTCTTCCCCCCGCAAACCATCCTCCCTGTTCTGTCTCATCCTCCTCCTCCTACTCCTGCGCAGCAGGGGAACGGAAATCGCTGGCCCGACGGGTCAAAGGCATGGCAGAATCGTCAGAAAGCGGCTGTGATGATTTAAATATTACTAGTTCGTGTGCGCGCGCATGCTGGCCTTTTGACGTCCCCCAGCAGAAATACCCCAAGCAAGTCGGGTCAGAAATAATGTTATTCCTGGGTGCGTCCCAGGACTCCCAACACAGCTCAAGGATGACCCGGAGCGACTTCCGAGAAGAGCGGCCGTGGCAGGCCCAAGCGAAGTGCCCCCTAGACAGCAATCAGAGGCCCCAAGATAGCCCCGAGTTGGTCCAAAATGGTCCAAGACAGACCCCGCGACGCCTCCAGAAAGCCACATTCTTCTACGCCCCCGGTGTTTTGTTGATGGAGTTTGTGGAACTCACGTCATCCTTACCCCTGGTGCGCGGGAGAGTCGCTTCCAAACGCACCTCCAGGGAACATTTCCGGCGCTGCACCGGGCGCGCCAGGCGTGTCCCAACCCGGCGCCCTCGCTCGAGACATCCTCGCAAAATCGCCACACGGGCCCCCAGCGCACCCCCAAGGAACATTTCCGGCGCTGCACCGGGCGCGCCAGGCGTGTCCCAACCCGGCGCCCTCGCTCGAGACATCCTCGCAAAATCGCCACATGGGCACCCAGCGCACCCCCAAGGAACATTTCCGGCGCTGCACCGGGCGCCCCAGGGGCGCGCCGGGCGTGTCCCAACCCGGCGCCCTCGCTCGAGACATCCTCGCAAAATCGCCCCAAGGGCCCACAGCGCACCCCCAGGGACCATTTCTGGCGCTGCACGGGGCGCGCCGGGCGTGTCCCAACCCGGCGCCCTCGCTCGAGACACATCCTCGCAAAATCGCCACAGCGCACCCCCAGGACATCCTCGCGAAATCGCACACGGGCCCCCAGCGCACCCCCACGGACCATTTCTGGCGCTGCACCAGGCGCGCCAAGGGCGCGCCGGACGTGTCCCAACCCGGCGCCCTCGCTCGAGACATCCTTGCAAAATCACCACACGGGCCCTTAGCGCACCCCCAGGGATCATTTCCGGCGCTGCACCGGGCGCGCCGGGCGTGTCCCAACCCGGCGCCCTCGCTCGAGACATCCTCGCAAAATCGCCACATGGGCCCCCAGCGCACCCCCACGGACCATTTCCGGCGCTGCACAGGGCGCACCGGGCGCGCCGGGCGTGTCCCAACCCCGAGACATCCTCACAAAATCGCCCCACGGGCCCCCAGCGCACCCCCAGGGCGCCCAGGCGATCCCCCTCCGCCCGATCCTCACCCTCCCTGATCTTCATTTTCCTCATCCTCACTCTCCCGATCCTCACCCGCCGCACCAACAACACCCGCTCATTCTCACCATCGTCATCGAGCAGCCTTTTTCTCTATATACAGAAACTCCCGATCAACCGCAGAGCGGCCAGCTAGCAATGATGTTGCTCACCTTTTCGCTTACTATGAACTCTTGAAGCCACCAGATGACTCAAGGGGAAGGAGCCTGAATCCGAAAAGCGCCCCCCCAGGAGAAACCCCAAGAGGTCCCTAGAGCGGGCATCAAGGGGTGGCAGACAATAAGAGGACCCCCAAGCAGCCCCAACATGCCCCAAGACAGCCCCAAAAGGCCCCAAGATAGCCCAAAGGTGGCCCAAAATGTCCACGACAGTGAAATGCCTGGCAGCACGGCTACAAGATGGCATCTGCTTCAGAAACCTCGAAGTGGCTAGACACTCTTCCTTCCTCGCCTGTTCATTTCCTACAAGCTTCCAAGACCTCAAGATACGCGTCAAGATGGCTCCAAGATCGCCCAAAATGGCTTCAAATGGGACTCCGAAGCCCCCAAAGGGGGCCCAGAAGGGTTCCAAGAAGGCTCCGAAAAACCGCAAGAGCGCGCCAGGAGCGACCCACGACAGCTTTAAGGGGCTCCGAAAGACCCCCAGAGCGGCCCAAGAACAGGCATCAAGGAGTGGCAGGCCCCAAGAGGACACAGAAGCAGCCCCAGAACAGCCCCAAAGGTGTCCAAGATGGCCCCGAGGTGGCCCAAAACGGCCCTAACAGCCCCCGAGACGGCTGCAGGCGGCCAGAATGCTTCTGAACTTGAGATGAAAAATAATTTCGCCGTTCTCTCCTCTCCGACTCCTGTGAGTTCCAAAGCTCGCCGCGAGATGGCTCCAAAATCGCCCAAGATGGCACCCATGGTGAGCGATGCCTGCAGATTCCGGGCCGCGCCGCCGGGCTGGTGAGACGCCTCCCCCATGGGCCCCCTGGATAAGATTCTGGCGAGAGGAACCTCCGACACCCGTCAGAGCCATCCAGCGCAACGCAAGAAGGGGGAGACAAAAAAAGCGCGGGGGTCCAAGCTGACCCCACAAGAGCCCCAAGGGGCCCAAAGATAGCCCTGCGGTGGCCCATGGTGGTCCAAGCCAGCCCCAAAAGGGCCAAGAATCTTCAACGATGTGGCGTCCATCGCCGCCCCGCTCTCGATGGCCTTCTCAGGTCGAGGAAGGGGAAAGACGGAAGGAACAAAAG
The DNA here is from genome assembly GCA_963575745.1 of Prorocentrum cordatum. Taxonomy (NCBI): domain Eukaryota; class Dinophyceae; order Prorocentrales; family Prorocentraceae; genus Prorocentrum; species Prorocentrum cordatum. The sequence continues at coordinate 15,545 of CAUYUJ010004110.1, read as the reverse complement.
AGGAGGAGCAGGAGAAGGAAAGACGGCGGAACGAAAGTTCCCCTCCCTCCTGACTTGTCCCTGCTCCTTTGTACCTGCTGCTCATCAAACAAGGAGCGCGTGCAATTAACAAATGCGCGTGAACTGGCGACAAGTGTGCCCTAAAATGTCGTGCAAGGCGGCCCTTAAACCTCCGAGGCGTCTCTTGGACGCTCTCACGTGCGCAGCCCCACGGAAGGATTACGCACGGCAGGCATTGCGTCAAGAATTGGCCCGCCGAACCATTAAAAGATTCGGTGTGAAGCTTCGCTGGCGGACCTCGGTTGGGAACCTTGTTCGATGAATAGTGCATACCCCTCTCTCTCTCTTTCTCTCTCTCTTTCTCTCTCTCTCTTTCTTTTTCTCTCTCTCTCTCTCTCTCTCTCTCTTTATCTCTCTATATATATACACACATATATATACATACATACATCCAATCAAATTTGTCCTCACCAAAACTGAAAAACAACGGTTCGGGTAAACTGTCATTGCCCGACACTTGCATAGTAGCAACAGACCCACCAGCAAGTGCCGCCGATGACACTGCATGGGCGGTGGAATGAGCGAAGCGACTTGATAATCGCAGGAGGGTGCAGTCCTTTTCCAGTATTCCAACTCTCCTCCTTGCTCCCCCTCCTCGTCCTTTTTCTCCTCCTCCTCCTCCTCATCCTCCTCCTCCTCCTGTTCCTCCTCCTCCTCTTCCTCCCAAATAGTCCCCCTCCTCCTCCCCTCCGTCCTCCACATCCATACCTTTTCCTGCAAAATTGATCAATCCTGTCGCGTCCCTAGACGTGTCAGTAGGGCGGGCCAGGCGTTTCGCCGGAGATTTCCTCATCATTTACAACCCTTCAGCTGCAAATCTATAATCGCTTCACGGATGGAGGGCTGGTTGCTTACAACATGTGGTTCTCGCCTTAGCGCCGCAAACATTGTTCTCAAGCCTGGTAAGTTTCACGGATGGGGACCGGGTCGTTTTCAAAATGTGGTTCTCGCGTTAGCGACACATTCGTTATAAAAGTTCGCGAAAGTTTTAAGGATGGAGGGCGTGCCGTTTTATCGCCGCGCGCATTCGATTCAAAAGTGTGCAAGAGCTTCACGGATGGAGGGCGGTAACTATTCAGCATGTGGCTGTCGCCCTGGCGCCGCGCACATATTTTTCTAAAGTTTTTTACCAGTTTGAAACGTTGTTACGGCTGACGTCCCAGAAATGGTTGTTTGGCACGATGTAGGATTGTCATGGCGCAACAGGTACGTTGACTCGCGGTGTTGGAATGGCAGGACTGGCGTTCTGGCATGATTCAGGATCGTCAGACCCAACAAAAACGTTGAATCGCCTCGCTAGAATCCTACGAATGGTGTTATGTCACGGTTCAATTTTTTCAGACGGTTGGCTTCCAACGGGGAACCTCCGTCAGTGAAAATGGACCATCATAGGGACCTGCGAAGAGGGAACTTGAAGGGAGGATTAATTGTAACGTCGTTGATGGTTCTTGGGTTAGCCTGGTCCCCCTCTTCCTCCTCCTCCTCCTCCTCCTCCATTCCTTCTCCTTATGGATAACTCCTCCCTGTCGCACCCCGGGGCCAGCTTTTAGGGCGGGCTGGGCGTTTCGCCTCAGACTTCCTCACCATGCATGACTCTGAAGCGTCAAAATTGACAACCGTTTCACAGATGGAGGGCGGGTCGCTTTCAAAATGTGGTTCTCGCCTTAGCGCCGCGCACATTTTCTTTCAAACATTAAAAGAAGAAGAAACAAAAAAAAACACACAACAAAAAACTGTTGAAGGCGGGTGGTTTTCAAAATGTGGCTCTCGCACTAGCGCCGCGCACGTTCGTTCTTTAATGTGTAAGAGCTTCAAGGAATGAGGGCGAGTGGTTTCTTTAAAGCTGCAAAAACTTCACGGGTTGAGGGCGTGTGGTTATCAAAATGTGGCTCTGGCCTTAGCGCCGCGCACATTCGTTTTCAAAATTTACAAGAGCTTCACGGATTGAGGGCGGGTGGTTTTCAAATTGTGGCTCCCGCCTTAACGCCGCGCACATTCGTTGTCAAAATCTGGAGAGAAAAAAAACAAAAAAACAAAAACAAACAAACAAACAAAAAAAACGGATTGGGGGCGGGCGGTTATCAAAATATGGCTCTGGCCTTAGCGCCGCGCACATTCGTTTAAATAGTTGCAAGAGCTTCACGGATGGAGGGCGGTTCCTTTTCAAAATGTGGCTCTCGCCTTACCGCCGCACACATTCGTGTTAAAATGTGCAAAGATTTCACGTAGCCCCCTGATCAACGTACCAGACATGGTGTTTCGGAAGGATGCAGGATTATGCGGGCGGTGATTCGCTGTGTTGAAATCCCAAAAATGGCGTTCTGGTACGATTCTGGTCGTCAAGACGCAGCAGTCAGGTTGATACGTGGCGTTGAAATCCCAAGAACATTTTTTTGGCACGCTTCAGGATCTTCAAACTGTTATCGCCCAACGAGGCAGTTCCCTCAATGGAAATGAACCGTTGTAGGGGCATATGAAGAGGGAGCTTGGAGGGAGGCTTAATTCCAACATCGTTGATGACTCTTGGGTTCCCACTGGTCTTCCTCCTCCTCCTCCTCGAAGGGCTCCTCCTCCTCGTCCTCATTCGCTTCCTCATCCTCCTCCTCCCCTCTCCTCCTCCTCGTCCTCGTCCTCCTCCTCATTTTTCTCCGTTTCCTCCTCCTCCTCTTACTCCTCTTCCTCCTCGTCCTCCTCCTCCTCCTCTTTCTCTTCCTCCTCCTCGTCCTCTTCTTACTGCTATGCAGATTCCGTTCTTCATTTCCCCAGAGCCTAACTCGCTGCTGCGACAGCTGGGCGCGACATAACACAGCCTGGACGGCTTCGTGCAAATCTATGGTTTCTGCAGGGGAGGACGATACAGGGTCTGAAGTAAAGGCTCCGGCAACCAAGACTGGGGTACATCCCCCCTCCTCCCATCATCCCTCCTTGCTCCCTACACCTTGCCTCTTTACATCAATCCCTTCCTTCGGCGTAGGAATGATCGAA